>JABJVO010000026.1:21646515-21668457 GCA_026770805.1 Boulengeromyrus knoepffleri
CAGGAAGCGCAGCCCGCGATGCGGGGGGTGGGGGTCCTTCATCCTGCACCGACAGTCCAGTAGAAGCACAACGGCTGTAGGGCTGTAGGGCACTCAAGCCCAAACTGCGTGGACAGGTCAGGGCGTGAGGTCTGTCTTAGTCTGAATGTAAGACAGGAAGGGAATTAAAAATGCTTGAGAGGAAGTACCACCACAGGCTTGTGGAAAGTGTGTGTTGAGATGATTTTAGCCCCATCTCCAAGTAAACAAGCCCCCGCTCTGGCATGAAGGACAGAATTGTTTTTTCCCCAAGACTGTTCCCATCCATCTCCTCTTCCCAACTCCTGGCCAGACCAGGTTTGCAAAGCCCAGAAATGAATAAATACTTTCGTAGCTGGCTAGGTGTCATTAGCCCGCCTCCCGTTCCTGGCTGTTCCAGTGTTTAGTGGGAGGCAGGGTCATGGCAGGGGACCATTGGTGACGCCCTGGACCCTGGAGCTGGCAGACAAGTTGGCATGACGACAGAATGGCAAAGGGATTTGATGGTGATGACACCTTTCTTGATGGGATGGACCAGAGGGTGATGGTAGTTTCTCTTCTTAACCAAGCATTAATGTAGGATATCCTGGTATTCTGGTCTTGGGAGTGTAGACCATAAAGATTCAAATGGGGTCAGGGAAGAGGGAGAGGTTAGGAGTGTTTCTCTGCTGAGCCAGTTTCTCTCCTGCCGTTGCCAAGCGAACAAATAAACACACTTTTTTTGGTTTCTTTTTTAGTGTTCGCTTTCAAAGCTCCGGGCCTGGCAGAGATTCCCGGGCTACTGCCCACCGGTTTTAATGACAAACTATTTAGAAAAGATCCTTCACCCCAACCCTCCCACATAATCCAGTACATTATGGGATGTTTAAAGGCCCTGCACTGTACTGCTGGGTGTGTTGGGGGGGGGGGGGGGGGTGATGTCGGGCCTGGGGCCAGGGGAAATGTCTGTGTATTCGGACAAGAAGGGGGAGGAGCTGGTGTTCCAGGCCCTGAATTACATATTGCACTGACAGTCTGGATGGCTGTGGTAAAGAAAACATAAAGAGCAGCCGGGGCCCTGAAACACATAAAGCAGGATTTCTGCAGCCACATAACGTGCCCCAAGTGAGGCCCGGCTAAGCGCTAGCTGAGGCTAAATGTCAGGGCCTGCATACCAACATACACAATTATTCATGGTAATTACCTGGCCCTTCTCGCTCTCCCTGACTTTAGCGGGCCCTAAATTTGTAAAATATATATATAAAAATAACAATAATAAAACAGTAAAACATAAATCACGGGGAACAAGTCCATAGCCTGTCAACCGAATGTGCATTCGAGTTAGCAGTTAGCCCAGGATCTCCGTAGTGTGACGCTTGACTTCTGGGTGCTCATGGAAGCCGTGATAAGCCAAGCAAATCCGAGGAAATGCCGTCGCATTCGAGTTTTGCATTTTAATTGGAGCACATCTGTGCCCCAGACATGGGCATTGGCACGAGTCTGGGTAGAACTGGTCCCTTTATGAGGGAGTTTGTAAGTGTGGCAGAGTCCTGATTGAGGTCCACACAAGGCTGGCAGGGAACATGGAGCAGGGAACATGGAACATGGATTTGGCAGGGCAGTTGATGGGGCAGATAGCTCTGCGGGGGGGTGTTTGCTGAATAATTGCTTCTCATTCCTTCTTAGACAAAGGCAAGGGCAGCACATGGCTGCACTGTGTGGGGGGGGGGGGGGCAGTGCACTACCAGCATGGTGCTACTTCCCCCACTGACTTTCTGTCCCTCTTTCAACCCCTGAAGTTCTCAAAGGCCCTGAAGCACTTTGGAGAAGATCAGGGCAAAATGCAGCCCGACGAATTCTTCGGGATCTTTGACACCTTCCTGCAGTCATTCAATGAGGCCAAGCAAGACCTGGAGAACATGAAGCGTCGCAAGGAGGAGGAGGAGCGGAGGGCACGTATGGAGGCTATGGTGAGTGACGACCTGTCACAACCCAACCAGCTCCATTGGGGCTCCAAGGATAGGTTGGAAGGATGAGGTCCGCAGTTTGGTTTTGCCACTGATATGTTGTATAATTTACTATTGTTATCCTTTGGTCCATTGTCCCAGCATTTGGTCGATTCTACACTCGGAAAATCATGTGCCTGGTTTTGAGTGTTTTTGTGTCCGTGTGCCGGTCCAGCTGAAGGAGCAGCGGGACCGAGAGAGGAGGTCCAAGAAGAACCTGGGAGGGGGCACCACGTCGGACGAGGTGGGCGAGTTTGACGATCTGGTGTCGGCGCTGCGCTCCGGCGAGGTCTTCGACAAGGACCTGTCCAAGCTAAAACGCAACCGCAAGCGCTCAGGCAGCCAGCACGTGGACGGCAGCGGGCGCGAAAGGCCCATCACCAAGGTCAACTATTAAGCACCCTGTCACCCTCTGCTGGACGGCGCCAGGCAACCGCACACCTTAACGGAGCTTAAAAAACAATAACCTTCACCAAACCTCTGACCAGGTATTTACTCCCCAAATGCAAGAAGAAAACCAGAGATGGACTTGCGGAGACCACTGGGTCTGGCTGTGGATCACATGTTACGTCTCTCGTACCTCCCTCATGTTTATCTCCCTGCTCTAGGACAGGTCCAGCACTGGGCCGATTTTACTGCTCTGGCTTCACAGCTTTTCACTCAGGCACCTGGCACTTAAACCAAAGCCCCCAGGAGTTTCCCACAGCCGGCCCACCACTGCCCTGAACACCTGTGCCCGCACACTACAAAGCACAGAGGCTCAAGCCAAACCCATTCAGAGACAAGAAGAGCAGCAAACTGTGCTGCTTCTCCACCAGGCCAGGCTGGGAGTAGCGGCGCCATACCCACTCGCATACTCCAGGGGGCAGAGTCGCACTGTGTCTCTCCCGTATTCACTGTGGTGCTTGGTCATGATAGATAGTGAAACCCCAGTCCCTCCATCAGGGAGGTGGATAGGAAGACTTTGGTCATACCCAAACCCCCCCAATTCCCAAAGAGCATCAGCTCTTAACGTGGCACTTTGGTGCTGTGGCCGTTAGCTGACTGGAAGCTCAGAAGTCTCACCTGTCATAAGGCAGTCTGGTAATGACGCAAACCGAACTGGAGCGTGGGGGTGTGCCCCACCCCTACTCAGTGCCTCCTTTCCCACAATGCATTCCTCCTACCTCCCAGCTGCGGTTCTGGAGGGAGAATGGCACCTCTGGGGGGGGAAACAGGAAAGGAAGGCAAACTTCAAAGACGGGATGTGACAGAAAGGGTAGAGTTCACTTTTCTTTTCCTGAAAAAAGAAAATAATTGTAAAAACAAAAAACAAAAAAAAAAAACACAAAAAAAGGTTGTTATGGCATTAACTAGTGCCAAAGCTAAAAAAAGATTAATACAAAGAAATGCAAATAGGAAGGCTTTTATATATTTATATATGTAGAAGTGGACATGCTAACGTTGAACTTTGCTGTTCATTATGTTTAATTTTGGTTTCCTCGCAAGTTTTTCTAATGTATCTTTGTTAAGTCGTATTTTTAGCTATTAATGTTTTTGTAACGTCCTGGTCTCACAGTCCTTACGTCCCAGTCTCATTTGCACTGTAACTTACTGACACCCCCCCCCCCACCTGCTAGAGTACATCTTTCGTTTTTACCTCCGTCGCCAACCCCTGCCGATGTTCTAATGAGCACCCAAAGGATACATGCTGCACATTTCAACGTGACCAACGCATGGTCCTCAGCTCCCTCGCTCGCCTGATCACAGCGATTTCCACCTGCACTGTGTCCATTCCCCGCAGTTCTCTACGTAAGTATCGTAATGTTCACAACATTTAAGAAGGCCAGCACACTGCCCCGCGCCTCAGCGTGGACAACGGACAGAAACAACACTCAAAGCACCATAAAACCCAACGACGCAAAGGAAGGAATGATGGCACAGTGACAAATCCTGCAAGCGCAACCTGGGAGAATCCCCAGCAAGCGCAGCTCCACAGCAAACCTCTCCTGTCTGGGATTTACATATCTGTTGGCTCAGGGTTCGACGTGCAGAGTGCCTGCCACCAACCCTGCTCCCCCCCCCTTCATTTTTCTTTACAAAGGTTTTGTGGTGATGGACCTTTGGCTTGTTTAAGTGTCTGTGTAGGTGGTGGGGTGGATGGATCAGCCCCGGTCTGGGAAAGACCAGCCTGACGGGAGGCTCAGCCCCTGAAGCCAAACTCACCGCACTCGGGTGACAAGGACTCACGGGGTCATTTTGTGGAACTACTGAGCTGGGGAGAAACACCGCACACGCAGAAACACACACGCGCTCACCCCACACATTCATATCTTTGCAGGGACCGTCCATTCATTCTACGGGGAGAAACCCTAATCCCAACAATGGCAACCCTAACCATAAGTAACCAAACCAAATACAAAACATTTTTAGTTATTTGATTGCAGTCACAGATTTTTATAAAATTCAGGTTATCCTTATGGAGACTAAAAAATGTTTTACCCCACAAGGTAAGAAGTTACAGGTTTTTTTTTTTTATCACATTGTGGGGAAATCTGGCCCCCGCAATATAATAATTACAAAAACGCACAAACACACACGAAACATGCAGGAAAGAAGAGGGGAAAATATATGGAAAACCAAACTCAAAACAAGATAGAGAAACAGGAGGTAGCTGCCTGGAGATCTGGATGCTCAGGTCCTGAAGGGCTTGGAATCTCAGGCAGGTCCCTCTGCCATCTTAGGCCGTGATGCTCACCGCCTCGGAAGTGCAAAACGAGTCAAACTGCGAGCTTATCGGAAACAGCAGAGATCTATGGAAAGAAAAAAAGACAACTTATACAGTAAAACAAAAAGAGAGTAGATATTTCTCATATAGACATGAAATATAGACATCCAGGGATGCATCATGGACAGCCATCTTTAAAAACCATCCTGACAGGTTAAGAGTCAGTCAGCTGTACATCTCCATTTTTTTCCACTAAAACTAGCTGGCCCACTATGAGAGTGGATAGATTACTGTTACATTCTCATCTGGCTCTCAGGCCTGGAGATATTACATTTATTATAATAACAAATGACAAATAACTCCTCAACAGTCCGAAAAGGTCCGGTCAGAGAATACATTAAAAAACACTTACGCTGCTTAAGTGGCGTCGAATTTCCTGGGGCGGCTGCTGGACAGGAAGGCCCTGGGGGCCCCCTTCCCTGGAAGGGCTTTATCGCATCGCTCTGTGTGCGTTTAGCCACAGCTGCATGGGCGTCGAGTCCAGGGGCTGCAGTCTCGCAGGAGATTAAGAGGATTTGGACCAGGCCCGGCTAGCTGGAGGCGTGACAGACCGTGACCTGTTTGTTCCGTCTCCCTGACATCCTGCATGGGCCACCTCCACCTGAGCAGACCTAAACCAGGAATGGAAATGGGACTGCGGTCCAGAACCCCCCCGCAGGTGTTGGCTGCATCAGCACAGGATGTTGCGTCAGACCCGCTCCACACCGCGTTCACAGTGCGTCTTACCCGCTCCGCTGGGCGCTCACAGTGCGTCGTACCCGCTCCACACCGCGTTCACAGTGCATTGTACCCACTCCACACCGCATTCACAGTGCGCCGTACCCGCTCCACACCGCATTCACAGTGCGCCGTACCCGCTCCACACCGCGTTCACAGTGCATCATGCCACACTTGCAGAGATAAACACTCCATGAAACTGTGTGCTGGATTCCCAGTGTGCTAGGATAGGGTTTTATGACCTAAATGGGGTCGGTTTGCCACTCACAGCACCATAACACCACAAACGTAAGGCAAGGAGCAGCACATGGAGCAAACGCACCCAGCATACTGTTCCGGCATCAGTCTGTCTATCCAGCTTCGCCGCATTTCAAACTCAAGTAATTATTTCCTTATTTGGTCACTTGTTTATTTCTTCAGTGAGTGTGAAAATGTCAGCGGCAGTAAAGCAAAAGGAAAAAACACGTATACAGAAAAATCTCTAATATGAATCAATGGACCTCCACTGTAGCTGAGCATTAGACGAAATTAGGTCACTGTGCATGGGGGGGGGGGGGGGGGTTGGAGGTCAGCGCATTAAGCGGATGGGGTGTCCGCTTCCATCACTCCAGGGTCTCGCGGCCATTCCCCCCAGAGCATATTCAAGCCAGGTCACAGGCCCCCTAACCCCCAAGGCCCCAAAAGCCTTTTTCCTGTATTTTTTTGTGTTTTCCCTCAAGTGCCTCTTCTTTGTTCCGGTACCCTGGCTGTTGTGGATGCTGTCAGGCTCTCTCCAGCAAATCAGTTTCGAAAAAGAAAGTTCTGGTTAAATAGGGTGCAACTTAGCCTGAGCCCACAGTGTCGGCTCCTCTACACCCTCTCCAAAAATCTCTGCACACCCCAGGTATGACTGTCTGAGGGTAGACACACAAAATCAGTGCCAAAGCCTGTTGGAAATCCAACTCGCAGCTCCATGTGGCTAAAAGTGCTACTGCATAATTCGTCACATGCAAGTTTAATGTGTAAATGTACACCCACAGATTAAGCCCTTGTCCACACATACACGGGTAGCTTTAAAAATGGTGTTTTCCTCCTCCGTTATTAAAAAAAAAAATCCCATTCATATAAGCAGTTTTAAAAAAATCTCCGTCTACACGAAAACGTTAAAAACGCGCTGTCAAAAGCAAACACTTAATGTGAATAGTGAAGAGGGCAAACTCAGACGTTTTCTGAAGATCTTCACCCCGGATCGAGTTTTCTCTGTTTTCAGAGACCTGCAACGCCGTTTGCGTGTGTATGAAAGGCTAAAACGCATAAAAAGCTAGGTGTTAAAAAATACCCGTGTGCGTGTGGACAAGGCATTTACTAAAGAGCAAAACTCCTGAAAGGGTGGCCCCCTGACACACACGGGGTAAGAGTTTTCCCCTTCATTTGCACCTAGAAGGGCCCTGATTTAACAGTATTGTGATATTTATTTAAATAGCGGAAACCTGGAGTATCTGCACATTTTGTTTCACAGTAAAGAACAGTCGGGGTTTCAAAATCATCAATATTATCTCGTCACCTTCAGCACAGAGTCGCTGTCTCGGATTATCCCGGAAGTCAAGTGTCCAGGGTCATAGCGCATTGTAACACTTGACACGCCACTGCGTTTGTTCGAATCCATTTGCAACGAAAGAAATAAGTAACTTATTACTCACCCAGTTTCACACAGACGTCCGGCAGGAAACTGGTGTAATTCGCCAAATGGCCAGCAGGTGGCACGATTTCAGTGCGATTCGCGCAGTGACACGTACACACGATTCGAGCGAGGCTTAAGCGAGGTTGCACCCAATTTAAACTAGTTGTATACACATTCTTATTTGTAAGAGTGGAACAAACTCTTATGAAAGCTGTACAGCCATTTAACGTTTTGTACACCGTTTTAGTTGTTGACAAAAGGTAAAAACGAAAGTTAAGGAATGTTCAATTTACCTGTAAATTGTACCTCTATTTATTTGCCTTAGTTTGCCGTATTTTATATGCATACACAATAAAAATGTTCTATAAAATGATTATAAATAATTATACTGTTTGTATTTGTCAGTCAGTTTCAGACAATTCAGCTGTTCAGAATCCTGATTTTTTATGTTGTTCTACCATAATTTTATTTAGGTTCTTTTTGCTCGCATTTTGTGTCATTTTGTAGGGTTACAATAAAATGAATCTTTGTCCCCTATGTGCCAGTGTGTATCACAGAGTAATTAAATCACTTGTAGACAAAGCCGGTAAGTACAACTCCAAGTCAATTTTAAAAGGAATACACCAGAGTACAATGCTGCCCCCCAGTGGTACTAAAGCTTAAAGGTGCATAAAATACTGGTCAGAACATGAATTGCACCAATGAATTTGTAGAAATTGTGAGGACTAAACGGTCAAACGAAAGCATTTTTAAATATATCAAAGAAAAATCTCACCATCATGTCAAGTTAGTGCTTTTATTAGTGAAAGCAAACGCATTCTTGTGTTAATATGCAAGATACCTTAAAACACAGAGGTAGATAAAACTGCCATCTGTGACAAAACTCCAGACCTGGTGCCACCAGACAGCCATCAGGCAACCGAGCCTTCGAGCTCGAGGGTAATGGGCAGAGAGATGGGCATGCACAGGTGTAATTGGGGTCGAATCCCAGAGCTGAAACCCCAGCTGGCCATGCACAGGTGCTATGGGGGGTCGAATCCCAGAGCTGAAACCACAGCTGAACCTCCATTCAAATTTAAGCACTTTAGCTAACCTGCCAAGGTTAATTGCCTCCCATTCATCTTCCGACTACTTACCCAGTAGAGGGCGCCAGGGGACCGAGTCTATCCCAGGCGAAATGGGCACACATTGGGGGGAGGACACTCCATCTCTACTCACACAAACACACGCTATGGGCATCAAACTGCATGTCTCAGCACCACAGGGCAGGAGGACCCAGGCAACCCCGGGATGACAAGCCGGCCTCACGCACACAGGCCAGGAGTGGAATTTGAGATGTGAGGCCACCTCACTAGCCACTGGGCCACAAAAAGCAGGAACAAATAATCAATACCAGAATCGGGATTTAACATTCCATGTAGAGATAAGCTAAGGAAAATATTCAAACGTAAAAGTACAAAATCAATAACCACAGCAGAATAATGCAGAGTAAGAAACAGCTGGGATGCACTGGATTTCATGGCATTAAAAACAGTGCGTTGATGTCCGTGTCACATACAAAAACCAAGCTTTTGAATTATCAAACATACATTTTAAGACTCTTAGTATATATATTAGAACTTGGACAACACATTTTATCTAGATTTAAGATACACTCTTAACTAGACATTCCTGGATTATCTTCCCAAAAAGGCCATGTCACCACACACACAAAGAAATCACAAGATTTGACTAAATTATTTGTATGCAATCATAAATTTGACTCAAAAACATTAAAAATAGATTGTCACATTTCACAAACCCGCTTTGGCTTGACAAAGCCCCAGAGGGGTATTAAAGTACTGCATCATCACTTAATCCCACTGTTTTAAGGGCACCTTAAGATTGAACCCAGGGAAAGTGTCCCGTTGGCCACATAGTTCGGCAGGCAGCAGCAGTCAGCATTGCCCCTTGGTCACTTCCCCTGGGTTCAATTCTGGAAATAGTAGAACAACCTTAGAACTGAAAGATACAAAATGCTAGAGCCCATTATTTGAACCAAAGGGAATTTGCAAATCATTCATCACGTGGCTTCAGTATAGAAAAGCTACTTTTATGTTATTTGGGTGGCAGGGGGGGTCTTTTCAGTCTCTCTCACATGTGGCCACTATTGCAGTCGATATGTTCTTTTTCAGTAATGTCACCTTCATACTCCTGCAATCAGGTTTGTTCTGAGAGGCTTAAGCAGCCAAGATTTACCAAAATTATCTGCTATGGCACGACCAACAGACAACATCCAAACCCGAAATAGTACGAGCACAGTGTTTGTTAGAAAAAGATATTGCTTAGAGAAACATATTTGTGCGTGGTTCATCTTCCTCATTCCTATTGGTCAGCCTTCAGCAGAGACAGCCCTGAATTCCCTGCTGCGCCTTCAGCTATCAGCAACATGAAACATTCTTCAGATACGCTGCAGTACATCTACTTAACCACTGGGGCAGCAGTGCAGAGACACCAGGGGTCAGGCTTACAAATCGCCCTGTAAATGGTCGCATGTGTACTGAGCAAACAGCTGTCTGTTCTTGAAGGCGTGGACTGGTCCTACTGTAGCACTTAATCTTAAGAGGATCTTCAGTGCAGGGTGGATGAAAAGGCCTGGCTTTATACACTGACATGCTGGGACAACCAGCTTACGATTAGAGGGCTGAGGAAGAACAATACCAGGTGGCCTGACCTATTGTGACCAATTTCCCAGAATCATCTTCACTCGGATGCAGTTTGGGAGAGTTGCAATTTTTAGAGACGATTGCAATAAACATCCCACTAAAACATTAATTCATTTGTCATCCGTTTCCAGTGCTGCTGCGTTGGGGTTGTGGGTGGGGCTGGTCCTGCCCAGGCATTTGTGCTGGTAGTCGCCTCTTTGGCCTCCCGTCTTACTCAACAGCTTGATGTCCGTGATGGTGATGTCATGGCTGACTGCCTTGCACATGTCGTAGAGCGCCAGCGCTGCGACAGAGGCGGCCATCAGGGCCTCCATCTCTACCCCGGTG
Source organism: Boulengeromyrus knoepffleri (assembly GCA_026770805.1). Taxonomy (NCBI): domain Eukaryota; kingdom Metazoa; phylum Chordata; class Actinopteri; order Osteoglossiformes; family Mormyridae; genus Boulengeromyrus; species Boulengeromyrus knoepffleri. The sequence goes on from JABJVO010000026.1 coordinate 21,656,695, forward strand.
CGGCCGGTGGTCTGGCAGGTCGCCGTGACGACAGCCGTGCATTCCGATTCCACCAGCTCCATGGTGACGTTGACCTGGTCCAGCGGCAGCGGGTGGCAGAGCGGGATGAGGGTGCTGGTCTGCTTGGCGGCCATTATGCCGGCGACTTGTGCCACAGCCAGGGCGTCGCCCTTGGCCAGCTGGTTCTCCTTCAGCAGGCTGAAGGCCTTGGGCGTCAGGTGCACCACAGCCCCAGCAGCCGCCGTCCTGTGGGTGACGGGCTTTGCGCCCACATCCACCATACGGGCCCGGCCCTGGGCATCGATGTGTGTCAGCTGACTGGCTGGTGGCGTGGGCAGGGTGTCGGTCTCGGCGGGGTTGCTGGGGGTGTGCCCATGCCTGCCACTCGGAGTGCTTTCTAGAGGGGGTCCGTCTTTGGCTTTCCCCAGCTGGCGGTTGATGAAGGGAGTGCCCAGGGGAAAGCGAGCTGCCCCCAGGATGCTGCCAGGCCACCGCTCCCTCGCTGGGTTCTGTTCAGCGAGCGCTTCGAGTTTGGCTCTCGATGCCTGTAAACCGGCTGTCAAACTGTCACAATCCCACAATCCTCTGCGGGAGGTTAATGCAGGGAGGGTCGCTCCCTTAAACGTCCGAGTGATCCAGGGCTGTGATGACCCGCGGTTCCACCGAGGGCTGCCCCTATATATGACGGAACCCGGGTCACCAGAGGCTGTGCTATTAAGAAGGCACCATGTGTTTTTGCTGCCAGAGTGACCCCCACAGAGGGAGTGGTACAGTCTCAGGGAGGGGGTTGGCTTGGGGGATACTGCATTTAGGAGATGAAAGAGCGGGTTCAGAAACTGCAGAGAGGGGATGGGGGGTGAGGAGGAAGGAGGCCTTGATGAAGCAGTACCTGAGGGAAAAGGAGCAGGTTTGGATTGAGACATTTTAGGGAACCCTGTTGAGTCACTCTACTGAGTGACCGAATGGCACGTCCAACTGCATGCTGGGTAAGCAGAGTACGTACTGCATCACCCACCAATCAGGACCATGGGCCGGTTCTTCATCTGGGAGATGCTGAACATTCCTGCGGGACAACACAGAGACAGTACAAGACCAGACATCAGTGGAGAGTTCTAGAAGACTAATATGGACAGGGAGTGGATTAGAACACCAAAGACCTTCAGAACCTTCAGAACCACGTAGTTCTTGGTGAGACTGGGTCACAGACATACAGATTCAGGCCCGTGGTCATTTTCCCGGCCGTCCTTTGTGGTGTTAAGCGCCCCCCCCCCGCCCCCCCCATGTCTTTCCCTGTCACCGAGCTGGCAGACATCGAGGCCGACGCGCTCTGCCCGGTACACACCCTCAGGGCCTATTCCCAAGTTTCACGGTCCATGTACCGCATACACAAACATACACTGTACTTCTGTGTAGCGAGACGCTTTTCTACCTGCTTCCGCGACTTTGCTGAAAAGGAAAATTAGCAATACAAAGAAAAAAAAAAAAGAAAACACACACAGACAGATAAGAATAAAAATACCAAAAATATAAAAGGCGGTTCCCCTTGACACATTAAATAATCCTGCACTTTGCTGGACCAAACACACGGCGCTAACCTAACATGACTCACCTCTGCAGAAAGCTTTCTAATTGGGATTTGGCTGCCATGTCCCAGAAATCATTCATCATGTGCTGTTCCTGTTATCTGTTCCCCACCCCTGGTATGTGTCCCAATTTGCCCTCATGCATACATCAAGGCTTCCTCGGAAGGCCAGCGACATCCTTTAGGGTAACCCGTCCTCTTCCATTAGCTCTCGTATAAGAGAAAATGCCACACCTTAAGAGAGTGTTAGCCAAGCCAGTCGAAACCGGATTCTCAGCGGCCCGCATTCCTGGCTGGCAGGGCGGAGGCCGCCCCATCCCAGCTCCCCAGACGTCCCCGCCGCACCCGCACCTGCGTGATGCTTCTTCTTCCTGCCCACAGCAGCTCCGATGATCTCCAGCAGCTCCTGATCAGTAGCTCCTGACCGCAGACAGTCCCTGAGGGATACCTCCGCGTTTCCGAAGAGGCACACCTGAGCACACGGCAGAATTCAGCAGATAATCCCACATGTTTGCGCAGACGGCACCGGCAGGCCACTCGTCAGCCACGTGCCGGGGGCCCACCTTGAGGTTACCGTCCGCCGTGAGCCGCAGCCGGTTGCAGGAGCCGCAGAAGTGGTCGGACATGGAGGTGATGAAGCCCACCCGGCCCTGGAAACCAGGAACCCTGAAGATCTGTGACACAGGAGAGAGGATCAGTCTGGAGGGTCACCTTTCACACGGTCCACAGGATCTCCATGGTGACCCAGCAGACGGGAGCTGACCTTGGCCGTGTCCGCCTGTCCTCCAGGCAGCGGTTCCAGGTCAGGCCACTTCTGCCGGATCCCATCCAGCATCTCCTGACAGCTCACCATCTTCTTGAAGTTCCACTTGTTGCCTGCGGGTGAAACCAACACGTAGAAATACATTCGAATCCCAAAACTGACCATGTGTCAAAAAGAATGATTGTGGAGTGGGGAAATTTTTACATGGAAGAAATTTCATTCAGAGAGTCTTGGGGAACCAGACACTAGGATGGTGAGACACTGGAGCCTTGAGTCTTGACCCAGACGATGGACCAACGATGAACGCCACCTGAAGTGAACGGCACGCGACTCACCGTCAAAGGGCATGTACTCGATGAAGCGAACCTCCAGGGGATTCTTTTCAGTCCAGGCCACAAAGTCCACCAGTTCGTCTTCATTGAGACCTCGGATCACCACGCAGTTCACCTGCAGAGGGCAGTGTGGAGCACAGACACGGAATTCCTCTAGGCTAATCAGGAGCCAGAGCATCACAGGCGTCGTATTTAGAGCATATTCCCAAAAGTGTCACTAAAAATGCGTCACTATTTTGTGTACTTTGCGGTCAGCCATAGCAAGCTGACACACTATCCATCTGCACAGCTGGAGTAGCTCAAGTATTTTCCAGAAATATGCCACTGCAAAGCCCCCCTGGACATTTCACGCCTCCCTAACCGAGCCCGTGACGCTCCGTCTCCGCTGTCGTCACCAAGCAGGTTGAAGCTGGGCATCAGATATCCCAGCATCCACGGCACACGTGGCGGCAGCCATCTGTGCCGCGGTGCCCTATCTGTCACTATCCAAGAGGAGGTATTCTCCGTGCCGTCAAAGTATTAACGTCTTCTTCAGTGTCACCTTTCTGAATTCCCAAGTAAGATGAAGCCACTGAACATAGATATTTTAATCCCATCTGATTCTGTAATATCTAAATTTTAGGCTTAGATCCAATCAAGGAATGTACTTTAATGCAGCATTAACCGCGTTGCTCGTGCGCGACTCACCTTGAGGGGGCTGTATCCCATCTCAATGGCCTTGTCGATGCCTTCCTTCACCTTGTGGAATCCTGCGGCATTGGGACAGAAATTAAGCTGTCAGCTCGAATCTGGTCAAACCAGCTGATCTTGCAGCCCACGGAGATTCTCTGCGGGCTCCTATAAGCAGCTCCCAGCTCTCCACCTCGACTCCATCTCCGCGTCTATTGCCAGATTGGCGGCCTATTTCGGAAAGGCGGGGGGAGCTTGATTAACCTTGTCTGAGCTGCCAGGGTCATGCATTTCCGAGCCAAAGGCTGCGGAGGGATGTTCGCACCAATCATGCTGCCCGCCACAGCACCTGATGTCCTGGTCCGGACGTTCTCTTCACACGGAATGGCTCTTTCGAAGAAGTCGGAGCACAGCTACATGCTTTTCGGCGTGTGGTCGGAATGCCACTTTTATGGCAGAACACCTGAGCTGTCATAGCAGACGACTTGGTGAGCAGAGGAAGCAGTCCCCCCGGGAGCTTACAAGCACCGACGCCTTCCTCCAAACCGGGGAACAAGGCCACCGTCCCCTTACAAGCAAAAGGGTTTTCCTCAAATAAACTCGGGTCACGACGATTCTGTAATTATCTGAATCCACACGGCCACGAACACAAGAGCAATCGGAAGCCACGGGAAGCCGCGCGGTCCTAACTGGAACCATTCGACCGAGCCGTCCAAATTCCAGAAGAATGAGGTTCCGGCACCATCATGTGAGAGCGGTTTTCGAGCAGAAATCCCGCAGACGACGACCGAGATGGACGGTTTGAAATTCAAGGCCAAGATTAAGCTCGGTTGCCCACGATCTCTGGAACAAAGACAGAAAAACTAGCAGCCTTAACATGCATTGTCGGTGACAGGTGTCGATCACAGCCATGCTCTGCAGCACCTTGTATAGAAATCTCTGTATCAGGCAGGGGGCAGGGACCTTCAGGGACATAATCTCAGCTCACTCAGTTATTGGTTTCAGGAAGAACGTTCCAGAAAAGCTGTAAATTGCAAGTATCCTTTCAAACTGAACGGCGGAGCTGTTTAGATAAAAATAAACCAGACAGGAAGTCGGCCTCAAACTGCAGTTCTTGGCACCGCAGCCGGAGGCGCTGTGACTGCGTGTGGCATTAGGTACACTGCTGTCGTATTGCTGAACACCATGCCAGCGTTTCACCAGCTACAGATGGTGCTTAAAATAAGACTTACTAATATGTGAAAACTCTGATAGCAAGGAATAAATAATGGCAAATTCATTTAACACTTTTGTTTTTACATTTTTAATTATTTAGTGGAAGCTTTTGTCCAAAGCGACAAACAATATTGTTTTTCAGAAAGCAGGGTCTCACAGTCCCTGGAGCAACTGGGGTTAAGGGCCTCGCTTTAGATCAGGGGTCTCCAACTCTAGTCCTGGAGATCTACCATCCAGTAGGTTTTCTATCCTACCTGGCTTCTGATGAGCCACACCTGCTCCTGGTATTTAGGATAGAAAACCTACTGGATGGTAGATCTCCAGGACCGGAGTTGGAGACCCCTGCTTTAGAGCCTAACGGTGAAATCACTATGCTGACCATGGGATTCGAACCAGCGACCTTCTCATCACAGGCAGAGCACCCTGGCCAGCTGAACCACACATCCTCTGAAGAACGCTGCGAAACATCCCCTTGAGGCCCAGAACGGCGCCCCCTAGTGCAGAAATCACCTTTACGCCTCACGATGAACTCAAACTTGGCCGGCACCAGCGAGTCCAGGCTGACGTTGAGCAGATCCAGGCCCACCCGCTGCAGTCCCGGCAGCAGCCTCGCCAGGTTCAGGCCGTTGGTCGTGACGCCGATGCTCTTCAGACCCTCCAGCTTCCGGAGCTCAGCTGAACGCAGGAGGAGGAGGAGGGTGAGGAAGGAGCTTTCAAATGTCAGAGTGAGAAAAGCACCAGCAAACTCAAAGATGCCAGAAAGCCCCCCCCCAGGGTTCAGCTGAAGTCGTACGCATCCATGCTGCAAGAGTAACACCCCAGGGCACGACTGTCAGAAGGTAAAAAAACATCCAGATCCCCTTCCGGGACAGGATCGGAGAATCCAGGAACCGTGATCCTGACTAGGCTCCCCAAACGCGGGCGTGCACCTTGAAACAAAGGAGTCCCATCCAAATGCAAAATCACAGCCCAAAAATCTACGGGAATTAGAAGATAAGGGCTGTTATTGATCTGGGGGGGTGCGGAAGCTCTGCTCAGGCTTAAGAGTGAGATAAGTGGGGGATGGAGAGCGTGAGAGAGGACAGAGAAAGAGGAGAGGAAGGGCAAGACAAAGAACAGAGCATCGCTGACCAGTACAGGAGCCCCAGAAACACCAGGGTGCGGCGACTTTGGAAGTGGAGATAAATGGGGAATAAGAGCGAGACCGAAGCAGGACCCCCGAAAGCTCACCAATGACGTCCAGGATGTCAGGCCGGATGAGGGGCTCCCCCCCCGTCAGCCGGATCTTCTCCACCCCCTCGTGGACAAAGAGGCGGGCCAGCTTGAGCACCTCCTGTGTGGTTAGCAGCTGGGCCCGGGGAGTTAACGGCACCCCCTCCTCAGGCATGCAGTACTGACCTGCAGGAGAGCGCCCCCCGCAGGATTACAGCCCATCACCCACTTTAATGTCACTTGCATACTTTCATGCTCCAGTTCAATTATTTATTGCTGATATTTTTCCAAATAACTTTTCTGTAAAAACCAGTGGAAGTCGGACGACAGACTTACACCTCAGGTTACACCTCTCCGTCAGCGAGATCCGCAGGTAGCTGTGTCTGCGACCAAAACCATCCGTCAGGAAGGAGGAGAAGGGCAGAGTCTCCGCAGGCAGCATCCGGCGGGGGGGCGGAGTCTGCAGGCACAACAGAAGGGGTGTTTCTCTCACAGACCAACAGGGACAGGCACAGAGACATAGTCAGAGACAGACAGGCACAGAGACATAGTCAGAGACACACAGGCACAGATATATACTCAGAGACAGACAGACACAGGTTTCTTACTTCTAGGGCCTCACTCAATGTTACAATGGACACCCCACCCCCCATACTTCAAAAAATGAATACCTAGAGAGCTATTTATAATACAAACTCAGAAGATTGTAGCTTACTAGCTGGTTAACAGAATATGCAACTTCAGAACCTGTTACATAAGGAACAAGCTTAATTAATACTTAGTATCGTGACTGGGGGGGTAAATGCATGGTTATAGGGGCAGTAAACACCACCACTGCACTCTGTCTCCCTGTCACACACTCCTACTCCAATAACCGATCAACTACATCAAATACCTTAAACAATAATTTAACGTACATTAAGAGCCCTGATCCTGCATTCTGTCACTTCCAAATGATCAGCCCATTTAGGAATGACTGAGTCAGCATAAGACACAAGGAGATCAGGAATCAGGAAGCAAAGTTTCTGCCTACTAGTGAGCTGATCCCCTATGATTCATTTACCCTTAAAGGCAGTCTCCATAAATCTCAATAAATCAGGGCCCGGAGCTTGACACTCACAGCTCCGGAAGATTACCAGAAATTCACCTCATAGGCAGGGCCCTAATGCTGAAGTCCAGGAAAATAAAACAGGTCATTGTGCCTGAAGGTACACTATCACAGCTATTTTTAATACGTAGACCTGCAAATTACGCATTAGGTGACACCGAGAGGGTTTACCCCTGTGTAACACGCAGTGAAACACCTAAACCGAATCACGCATCACTCCCATGACAGAGATTACTCTTTAACCCCGTTTAATACCACTACTTAAGTTTTGCGCCCGATCAGACGTGCACCAGGCGTGCCAGTATAGACACATACCCCGCTTAACGTGCAGGTGGGAGCTCGCAGTCCCGGGACGGCCGTGCAAACGCGCCGATTCGGAACATGCGTGTTTTAGTGCATCGCTGTATGACATGCATTATGCATATTTCGGCAGAATTTGACTACTGGTTAAAACCTGCTTTGTAATTACGACACACTTTAGAAGTTCATGTCTTATTTACTGGTTAACTGGAGCGCGTGGTGCAATATACCACTTTAACTGGAGTTCAGGCAAAGGGAGGGGACCATGCCTAAAGTACGCAGGGATTTAGGAAGCACGGCGACTTACGGTCGTTTTGTGCGGTGAGTTAGCGAGAGGCACCTGCGTTTACCTGATCGGGGGCAGCTACGGATGCTGCGGCCGCGCTCGGCTCCGGGGCTGGCGGGGTAGCGCTCGAGTACCGTCGCCGCCGCAACAGCCCCGCCGAAAGGGCCCCGGCCTCGGCGCGACCGCCCAAAAGCATCCGGTGGCACCACACGCCGTACGAAACCATGCCGTCCAAAGCACCTCGACCAACCCGCAGACTCGCCGGACGCGTAAAAAATAAAGTGACTTCGGACTTGGTGTCTGCGCCTAAGAAGTTAGAACCACTCCGGCCAATCGGAGAGCCTGTCTGGAGCTGAGTGACGTGCGCATCTGCCAATCGGAGAGCCTGTCTGGAGCTAGGTGACGTGCGCGTCTGCCAATTGCGTGGGGCCAATAATCTAGTGGCATCTGGGTAATGTGGTTCCTCCGTGTTTAAAACCCCCACGCAGAAGTTGACGTTGGAAGCAGCGCTAAGGTTTTGAGTTGTGGGATGACAGCGTTCATGACACATGTTCAACCCATGATGTATTTTTGGGGAGGAAGAAAAAACAAAAGTCAGAAACACGTTCTGCTCATTTCGGTGCATGCCCCTGCTCTCCGTTTTACATGCGAGCCATTTAGTGGTAAAAATAAATCCTGCCAGTTTGGATTAACTCCGGAGAAGCCTGTACACTGTGAATAACGAGACAGAAAACGGTTGTAACATTTAATGACAGCTATGCTTTTTGATCTGGCCTTGGGATAGAAATCCAGCCTGACCGTAAGACGTGGGTGTTCTGTTTATACTTGTTGCAGATCATTTTTATCTATCCATTGCCTCCGACTCATTTTATCAGATATAACAGATCATTGGTGCCACAGAACACACGAGTCAACAATGATGTAGATGGCGTTTATCAATAGTGCTATCGCTCGGAGCCGAGTGAGATATAACGTGATTGTTACCATAATGAGGTCACTGCTTAGTGGCGCACCTAGCCCTCTTTGTACTGCCGTAAAATTCATTTCGATATATTTTATATAGCACCTTTCACAAGTCACCCAAAAGTGCTTTACATGGGTGTGTTGCATGTGGGTGGGTCAGATCATGCATAAACACATTAATGGATCAGCTTTATCGCCAACTGTGGAATGACAAGGAATTCTGGGTTCCGTTACCTGAAACAGTCCCCAGTTTGGCTACATACACAAAGGGAGACACATTGGGTTTACACACCCAGCGGAGACGGCCAGGTGTGGCGGTCTGCCTTTCATTTCAGATGAAGGTTCCTCTCCAGGTTCAGTGAAGGTTCTAGTAACAAAAAAAAAAGCAGCATCTCATAGTTTTCTGAGGCAAACAATCCTGCACAGAGAATCAAACCCGACATCCCATCCACAAACTCATTCTGCTTTACAGCTGTGCAGTTAAAGTCAGATTGAACCATGGGACCACAACTGCACATCTCTCGCAGAACCCTAACGTGACTGCCCACTGCAAAACCCCATCCTACCTTCAGTCAGCCTTTTTTAAGGCATTTATGCCCACGTTTAACCAGCAAGATTACCAACATCATTATCCCCACAGGAAAGCAGGTGATTAACTGGCCAGGTGTGACCAATTACAATGTACCACTATTAACTAATTAGTACCAAACAATGAAGATGATTAAAGTAAAAAATAATTCAAGTTATTCTCCTTAAAAAGTCAGAAGAACGTCTCGTCAATAACATAAGCAGCTATTGCCCCGGTGCCATACACCTCCACCCTTGTGATTTTTGTGTGTCCTATCTAATGTCAACCAGTCATACAAAGCCGACTATCTGCTGTAAACACTGCCTGTAACATCACACCCTGCAAGTCACCAGAGGCACCATGCCAGCAAATGTGCATGAGGCCAGCTGATTTCACACAGGCTAACTGTCAGTGGTTGGATAATCTGTGCTGATTGGCAGGTGGAGCTGGCCAATGACAGACTTCAGGCACTACTCCCAGGCATGTCCACACTTTAGACTTTAGCCCTTTTGGTTTTTTAGTGCCAAGACAACACCCTGTCCCCTGACCAATCACACAGCTGCAAATGAAACTAACATGGAAAATGTAGTTCCTCAATAGCAGAACTGTGGTCATTTCAATATCTCAATAGCACATTTAAGAAGGCAATTTTGGAACAGTGTTTGCCCCCTTGGCCTTGCACCATTAAGGGTGTGGGTTTGAATCCCAAGTACTGGTTGTGTGTGTGAAGCTTGCATGTGACAGACTAGCATGCTGTCCAGGGTTTTCCCTACCTCATGATTTTCGGCTTTTCATGACCATGCTTTAGAGTTGCGGCAAAGCAACGAGGTCAAATATAGTATTTCTTCCGGCGCCTTAACAATTTCAATTAATGTGACCGATAGAGGGCATCATTAAGCCACGAACAGATCTGCGTCGGTCGTATTTACGCGAAGTTTTTTTATATATATCTTAATTTGTGACTTTAATAAGCTGTTCAGTTTAACAGACTCATCTACTAAAGTCCGAAATTAAGGAGGTCGAGTGAAAACGCAGATTATTGACGAGAATTTGGAAAAGGTTGTGTCGAAGATAGTCAAGACCGGTACGCCCTGTCAAACTAAATCACTGCAGCCATCTGCTGGTGGCTCGTGAAAATTCAACTGAGGCATTCATGTTAGCTACGCATTTCAATTTTTCTGGTCAACCAACATTTTTATCCGAATGAAACGTATATAGGGAACTATGAACATATTGTTTTATTCATTTTTTAGTTTTTCTTTTACCTCAACCTCAGACCCCATAAAAACACGACATACGTGATCTTGTTTTTGATCATTTATTTAAAAAAGCAAAATTAAGTTCTTTTATAACAGACAAAAATGGCATTTACAGAAGTACGGAACATTTTTGAAGGGGAACAGTTCAATGAGTCAAACAATATCAGCAACACACGACAACTTGGAAAGTCAGAGAAAAGTTGTACCCGATGGTATGACCCTACAGTGTCAGGGGGCTTCCGGCTGTGAATGGGGCACTGGATGTATGGGTTCTGATTGCGACTAACGGAACAGTCTGGAAAGACTACAGCCAAGAATGAAAGGATGAATGGAGTGCTGATGGGGTGTAACTGCGCGGGGGGGGGGCAGAGTTCTGGGCACCACCTCTCGTTATCACGCAATTACTCCACCTAGCGCTTTGCAGGTAACCTTCAGAAATCGAGCAGACACATACAATCTATTCACGAGATACAGGAAACGAGGCAAAATACCAGAAATTAATCAGAGCTGAATTTCAGCCTGCTATACATGATAAAAATATTATTTTAATTTTAAAGTGTAATATCAGTGTATCACAATTTATAAGACGACACAAAATATAGCTCCCTCTGCTGGGGACAATAGGAACATTAGGCCTGGAAGGTGCCTTGCCGTGAGTACAAAAGAGATTATTGAGATGGTATAGAGGGGACACTTTTGGGAGTGGACACAGTGCATTCAGCCCAAAGCACAAAGAGGAAGAGTCCACTGACACTGCAGAAAGGCCGCAATGTTCACCGACACTCCATCACGTTACCACAACACAAGCAAGGTACAGTTATCCAAAACACCAAAAGGTTTTTTTTTTTTTTTAAAAAAAAAAAAAAAAAAAAAAAACTTATGTTTATTGATTTAAATTACTAAATGAACAAACACTGCCATAGATATTGCTATTTTTGTTGGTTTTGTGTTTTTAAATAGATAAAGCATTTGGGAAAAGAAGAAACCAAAGTCAAGCCGCAGACACGGATTGCGAATTGCAGATGGCTTACCTACGTGTTTCTGCAGAATTAAAGAAAAAGAAAAGGATCTACACGCCTCCTTCCCTCCGATGACGTTTTTGGTTTTTTTTTTTTGATTGCAACTCTCGTCTGTGCTGGGGGAGGGGGGGACGTGTATATTCCTCAGAAATATAAGCTATGCGTCACCTTATTCAGGCTCTTGCTGCAACAGTCCCTGGGGTCAGAATTCCCCCAAACCGACGAATAATCCTTCACAAGTCAACAGCAGCAAGCGTCTCACCTTCCCTTCAGTTTCCACACAGAGTTCAGTCCATCTTCTGTTGCAAGGAATGTTTTAAGTAAATCATTTGTCTGAATATTGCAGTTGAATCCTTTTCCAGTGCTTGGTGTTCATCTCGCCTCCCCCCCCCCCCTCCCCCCCCTCATCTCTTCTTCCACACCCCTTTCTCCCCCCTTTCCCTCCACATAATTCCAAAAACTCTACCTACTATCCACCTCCTCACTC
>JABJVO010000026.1:21674958-21690739 GCA_026770805.1 Boulengeromyrus knoepffleri
ATATATAAGCTACTTGTAGGGGGAACATGAAGCAAATGACCTATCATTTCAAAGAATGCGATTTAGAAGGGAATTACCCCCCTCCCCGGGAATAAATGAGGTTTGTAATCATCCTGTTGAGTCACGTTTTTCATCGCGGTTCTCTCCCGTCACCGGTCCAGTTTTTCTTATTAGGGTGTTATGGGTATTGTTGGTTTATTGAGAACATGAGCTCAGCCGGCAGCTCTTCCCAGTTTCTTGCAAGGCAGACAGATTCTTCTGTTTTGGCAAGTGTTCCTCTGTTTCGTGGGGGCCACATTTCAGAGGCGAGATGAGATTAAAATACCAACGTCCAGAGGAACAACCTGCTGATTATATAACAGCGAACAGAAGCCCTCTCATTTGTAGCGCGTCCCCTGGTTTGGTATGTCTGCAGTCAAGTAAAGCAGACGCAGAGGAAGGACGGGACGCTGGAGCCAACGGGCTAACGTCTCTTGCTAAGGTACCAGTGATTGAGGTACTTGACCTGTACTGTCGTTATGGGTTAAATATGACCACAGATTTCATATGTGGCGCGTTTTCATTTCTTAATGATGATAGTTTTTGAATTGTGATTTATTTTGTATAAAGAGAACATTTTGAGGGATGGCTTTTAAAGCACTTTCAAACCTGTCTCCTCAAAGAAAGTGCCCTAGAAATAAACCCATCGAGATCCCTCAACATTCGGCTGCTCCATTGGATCACAGCCCCCCGGCCCCACCGCAGTCTGCGTGATGGCTCGCCTCTCAGGCATAGGCTGCACCCTGACCAGTAGTAAAGTATGTTCTACGACCAAAGGTAGCGCGCCTGCCAGCTTCGTTTTCTTACGAAGTCGGGTAACTAGATATTTTCCTGTGGAAGATCCCTAGATTCCTCTCCTTCAAAGAGCAGACGGTGGGCGCCGCTGGTAGTAATCACCGTCTCTACCACTAGGGGTCTCTTTTGACCTCCGACTCACTTTCGGGGCCAGACCTTCAGAAGTTAATGTTGTGAACAAATTTTGACTCGGTCCTATACTTCAACACCATGGATCGCAAAACAAGAAATAGACTTTGGCTTTATCAACCCTCTTCGGTTGAAGGAAAATCCCCAAAAGTCAGGTTTTGTTTAACTTCACACCATTAGTGGCATTCTTTGTTTCAAACTAAACAGGAACAGAAAACGTTATTATAATGAAGCATTTTGGCTTTATAGTACTCTGACCACAGACTACAAAAGTGGTTGTCAACAGTGTTAAGGGTAACCTATACGTGACTGGCCGGCGGTCTTTTGTGGGTTTTGATCGCGTAGGGAAGTTCAAAGTCAAAGGAAAATACAGACCTTTACATTTAAACCTGGGGAAAACAGAAGAGCTGACCGTATTGTCATAGCACCCGCGCGATGTTGTACCTGTAGATCCTCCGAAGCCAAAGAGAAAGGCGGTATCAAGCAGTTAAACTTGTCCGCAAAGAAAAAAGTGGTGATGCCTTATTTATTATATAGGGCACTAAACTGCGAGAGGTGCAGTGATTATAATCCGTAGAAATTAAATCGCGCACGTGGTTATTCCACGCGCACACAATCAATCGGGACTCTCGGGCAAAAACATTTAATCTATGCAGATTTAAAACCTCACAGTAATGCCAGCTTAGGGCGCAATTGTTGCTTTCACGTGCATATGGGATCGATAAAATAAGATTGCGTGCTGCGGGGTAAAACGCAGGCAGACGTTCTTCCCGCGGATCCAGCTCGGAAAACTTCTGGCACAGGTTGCGACTACAAGCAGGATACGCATATTGTTATTTTATTATTGTGCATATACATATACATATAGCATTAACCACTCGAGGCTCTCCACATTTTACGTCGAAGAACTTTTTGGAATAGTATTTGTCTTAGATCTTCCATCCTTCATTGTCATTAAACCAAATCTCTAATTCCAAACTTCGACTTCACTGCACTGTACTGTTCAATATACCCCTAATCTGCGGGTTGTTTTGCAGCAATGTCCTCGTGTAAAAAAATAAACGATAGTTAAAAACCAAAGTAATCGAATGGCAAATATCACGTTGCTGGAGGTGTTTGAACGTATTTTCAAATTTTATTGACTCGCGGTATTGAATTGTACACATTAATTGCCTTACAGAGTACGAGCTCTGCAAAACTACGACACGACTAATTTTTGAAACTCCATTTGCATAAAAGATAGCTTTAACTAATCATACAGATATACTGTGAGTAGAGGGAAACAGCACAAAACTAAGCAAAAAGTCACAGCGCTTTTTGCTTGCGCATGTTTACAGGTATAGGAGGGGAGCTAAGAAGCCCTAGGCAGGTAATTCTGACCAACGAAGATACCCTTCAGTCTACCTGGTAATTTGAAGTTGAGATCGGACTGCCGATTGTGCTGCTGCCGCTTGTAAAGGACTCTGGTTGGGCGGGGGATGCACTGCTGCCGCGAGAGGACGTGTCGTAGTTCCCGGAGTAGTCCTGGTACATGATCCAAGAAAAAGGGAGATTTCAGTTGACGATGAGAGCCGCGATGCACTCAAGAGTCTCTTCGTCCTAAAGATCAGCCCTTCCAAAGAAAACTGACAGTGGAAATCCCTTTACGTTTCAGAGCAATAATCAATCAAAGTCAAAAATATATATTGTAAAAATATATATTAAATCCTGATTCTTCAAAATGAAATAAATAAGACAACCCTATTGTGAAAAACAATAAAAGAATCGCAATAAATGTTAAAGACTTTGCTCCGTGTGTCCATAAAAATCTTAGCTAACAAACTGCAAGGAAAAAAACACGAGAATATCCGTCTGGACTTGTCTCTTATTTTCGTGTTATTGAAAGCGCTTAGTGGTGTAATTAGTGCGAACTTGAAAATCAAAACTAAAGTCACCGAGTCACCTACTTTCCGCAGTAAAATCCCGAGTTTGCCTTGAACAGCACTGCAGTCGATATACGAGTGACTCACAACGGCTCACGCTCTACTCTGAATTAAAGACGCACTTTTGCGACACACTTTATTCAGCTTGCCTCTGTCCCTCTGGAACAGCTCTGCCTTGTTTCTTCTAAAATTTTGCCGACCATTTACTTGTATGACTCACTTCAATGGCACGACTTTGGAGAGCAACTCCGCTTATCAAACCCTGTACGTCGTCACGTCAGCACAGTCATTTCGAAACAGGGGGGTTATATATTTTTTTACAAATAAAATCTGCATTTTGCTTAATGAAAACATTATATTTTATTATTATTGTCTGTATTAAAAACATATATAACGTGTGCATAATGTAGCACTTGAAGCATTAATGTCGTAAAATGTGTGATTACAGTTAAACTACAATACAGTACCCCTCTTGATAAAGCCTTTGTATTAGTTGGTCTTGTCCATTGACGCATTTTTCCAAAAATGGGCAGTTGCGTCAGACAGAACGCGTGCGGGTTTCCTTGGTAAGGGGACGTCAAAGACTGGAGGGATTCCCTCCCTTCTCAGCCCCTCCCCACCTCATAATTCCACTACTAGGACAAGGGGTCTCATAACCTCGCTGTAGCCAAATGAGTGTAACGGAAAAACATATATGCGCGTATTTCCATACCATTACAGTTTATTGCCATCGGTCGGTTGTGTCAGCTCCAAAATATCTCTGTATGTGCATAATACGAGAGAGATTTTTGAAATATAATAGTTACATGGGGGTGCATTTCGTTGTATTATTCATTTTGGAGTTTATGTTTTAATACGTTTTTAGTTAGACGCGTAATTTGCATGAAGTCATATTTCGAGTGGAGCCTAATCTTACAGCGAGGAGAGGGAAGAGATTATATTTTCTTTGAAGTTTTCCGGAGCTTTAGAATTTAATTCCTGTCCGCATCTACTGCCGGAGGAACAGATAGATGTCGCCAGTAGTACGGGGAGATTATCTGGAAAGAACTGCAGAAGTGAAGAATCTCCACCATTTCAACAGCCGGACTGACGGCAGCCGGACTGACTTCCTCCGTCCCGGCCGGCGGCGAGCGCAGCGATATCGGAGCCGGAGCACCGCGCTGCTCCACGGTGTCTGCAGTTACTTACAGGCGCTAGCGCTACCTGCGCGACCCCGTCATCGCACGACTCAACTAAACACGTCAAAAAACTAACAAAAACAAAGGCAAAACCAAATATGTCGATTAACTCCTTTGTGGACAGCCGCTCACAATTTCTGTGTTCAAGTTGCAGAAAAATCCACAAGAAAAAACATTATGTAATGACAAAGATTGCATTAAAATGTCTGATGATGGGAAACCTAGAATGAAAAAGGCAACCAGGGTCGTGCAACGTACTGGAAACGCAGAGCTATACCGAAGGGATGAAAAATTTAGGTTAATTCATGTGGCGTTTGATGTTTACTCCAACTACCGGTGCAGGCAAAGAGCCCAGACTTTGACATATTGAAAATAATGAACGTCGTATTAACTGCAATCCAATCTTGTATGGTTCCTATTTTAAGATTAAATACCAGCACTCGCTAATTACATATAGTAAGACTGTTTGCTTCGCATGTCTTTGCCAAAATTGCACATTCAACGAGTCTGCCTTGGACCAGAGGCTGAGCAGAATTAAATATAAGATTCACATTAAACTTGGATTGTAACGGATATTAAGGCAACAGCTTAATATCCTTACGAACATGTCATAAAATCTGACACAAATTGTATTAGGCTATTTGTGTGGCAAAGTGCAGACGACCTCTGTCCGTATCTGTGTATGTGGGGATGCCAATACGGGAGGAGAACTTACATTTTTAGTTCCATTTCAGTATAAGAATAGGCCAACAAAAGCACACGTTTATAGTTGATGTTACACTACGAGTGTGTGACAGTAGTGTGTTGATGCTCAACAGTTTATTTTAATGGATCGAGTAAATATGTATATTTTATTAAGAGCGAATTATTCGTTAACGAATTCCCAGCTGTCAGTCCGATCGTTTCCTTGAAATACAAATCGCTTTACTATGATGTTTTTCATCATCCATCACATTTGGTTGGTTTCTCCAAATCTCCCACGATCTGTTTCTTTTCGCGCATTTGATGGTATATTTGATATGCGGAAAGAGTTGAAAAATACGAAATTTTTTAAAAAATGGGGAGGGGGGGCACCGATTTCTTCGCTCTTTTGCAGTAGGTATGGGGCAAGACGCGGAAACTACCGACTATGACCAAACTATTAAGAAACAAAGATCTCAACCGCGCACGTCATGGACGATTTAGACGAGCGTGGGTCAGTCTTCTGACTCTCAGCGGGGCTATTTACGTCTTATCACCGCAAAAAATCAAAAGCTGGCTGCTCGTGTTGCTGTAGTCAGTGCAAAGGATTCAATTGCTCCAGTTCAACAATAAACTGTAAACATGCGTCTTGTATCACCCTGTGTTATAGTAAATTACTTATCTACACGCCCTGGAAAAGTTGAATACTAAAAAAATATACCTGATGTAACAATATGGCAACTACCTAGGAATACTCATCATGTTCTACAGTAACAATGAAACTAACCCCATCGTACACAGAGACATAATTCAGTTTTTTTCCCCGAAAATAAAGCGAGTAACTGCACAACACAGCGAAGGACTCTCAAACGTGCGCGACTAGTTAATTCGTTGAGTACTATGCTACATGTGATTGGCCTGCACACATCTGTTATTGCTTTCCAGACAAAATAACATGCAATATAGTTTACAAATCTTTTACATGGTATATAGACACATTGCAAAATAGCCTACCAGGGAATACCAATGCACGAATATGTTGATAGTCACACCTCTATCGATACAGCAGATTCTTTCGCGTTACTTGTGAGAAATTATTGAATCTCCCAATGGAATATATTGATCTCTCTGATACAGATTCCCGGGCGAAGGGCTTCCCAAGATACGCCAGATTTGTGTCACATTTCGGGACGACGGGGGAGGGGGGCATTAGTCCACCCCCAAAATGTAGGGAATGTGTGGCATGGAAAGAATGCCAACCGGAAAGAAGCGGCCACCGGTGCAGAAAACCCATGGTTAAATGGTGGGGGTCTTGGAGGGTAACCAAATGAAAGTCACGGCGAATCAGCAATGATGCAAACTATTGCTACACTCAATATCAGAAAAAAGCATGTCGTTCTTTACAAGACTTAACGGGCGCAATATACAGGACCGTAATTTATGAACAGTTCTGGCGAACGGACCATAACAACTAAATGAAATCATCGTCGCAATGACTTTCCTTTGAAACCCCACATGTTCCACGTAAGCCACTTAGCATATATTGAACACATAGCCAATGTAAGACAGCAGTAACGTTGGATTATTCGGAAACCAAGTGTAACTTTTTAGGAAACATGGACTTGCATCATATTGGATGACGGTCGGCGCTGTGTAAAGCTGCATGTGCTGCTGCCCAGGATCGGATTAGCATCCCGAGCCAGCAGGGTGGTGGGGGGTGATGGTCCGGTAGTCTCTCCCGGTGGTAACTGACGTCGGTCCCTCGCTGACTCGGACGTCACTGCGGCGTCTGGCCGAGTTATGATATCCCTTCAAGTGGGAAAACAGAATTAGCGCCGGATATCAGGCGAATTAGAGCCAAGATGTACGTTATTATGGTTATCAATCACGCCCTAAAATAGAACAGTGGAAAATGAGATACCTGTGGCTGGACATTACCGGTATCCCTGACGGAGACCACGGGAGTGGGCTTACATACTCAGGCATGAGGATGTTGAGGTGTGTTTGTCAAAATGAACCCTTTAAAGGGACCAGGTGGGTGGCGATTTCACACGGTCCTCATTATTCATTGGAGGGCTGCATGTGCACAGATTCCCACATTTGCTAACACGTAAGCCTATTCATACTTAGCGCAGAAACGTCACAACAGTCAGTATAATTTTTCATTTCATACACAACGCGAGGATCTTATACAGACCCTCGCTTTAAAACCAGAATTGTATACGAGTGTCTGTGTGGCCAAACTCACAGAACTTGCTATACCTGGCTTGTATTTGGGAATAGGCTTCCGAGGGACAGCTCCCTTTGGGATGCTTGGGGCACAAGTCCATCCCGATTAACTAGACAACAAGTTTTCCCCACTTCCCGAAAAAATCGGAGGAATTAACGAGACGTCCAGGCTTTTTTTTTCCAGCTGCCCTGGGCGCCTGAGCAGAGCAGGGTGTTACCGGGACAAGTATTAAGTATTAAGGTCAAGCCAGTTTAGAGTCCAGGCAAGCAAGCGAATGCCGTACGGCCATTTCAATGAGGTGAAATTCCGATACAGGGACCAAGGTTGTTTTACTGCTCGTACGATCGTACTGTTTCTCACCTTTGCACGGAACACCCGCTGTAAAGCGAAAAATAAAAAAGAGCGTGTTTGCGACATGAAGGCACCACCAACCCCCGCTAATTACTATCCGTCTGTGCAGTAATAAAAACCTTTGCCTGCCGGAGGAGAATCAATACCGGGCAGAATAAATGTTTACTTTAAGCGGAACTCCTCATGAGAGACAGAAGAAGCCGATGAACTTGCGTGGTGACACTGCACTGGCAACTGTCTGGAGGTGCATAAGGCCCCCCGTGTTATAGCCATATAATAATACCCGATGAGCTTTCTCCCAAGGCCACTAGCATGCGCTTGAGTACGACGTTTCTAAGCACAGGGTGACATTTGGGTCAGCGGTAGAGCAGCGGATCCTGTCATTTACGATCAGCTCTATCTGGCCAAACGCTTACCCACAATGCCCCCTGCTCTCTGGAAGAAACACGTTTCTTGACATCACAGATATGTATGCGCCCTCTGATGAGCAGCAGGATTTGGTCATGCGGTATCACTATTACTGGCCCCTAGGTAGACAGTTCATTTAATTCCTCAGCAAACTTCCAGTGCAGTTATGGTCAGAATTCATTACCGTCATTACACAATTCTACATACAACTAAAATCAACTTGACTCACTCCCAACAGCTGAATCAGTAAACCACAATAAAGGACAGTTACAAAAACGAGAAATAAACAAATGATGCATTAATAATAAACAATAATACAAGGCTGGGATTTACTGTTATGAATAAGCTGGCAATGCATAGATATGAAGCGGAGAGTGTCAAGTGTAAAGCAACAGTTCAGGGTAGCAGGTGGCATAAAGGCAGAGTGTGGGATACGCAGCCAGACACACCTCAGAACGGCGTGCGGCACATACCTCTGCCACCACAGGAGGATATTGTGGTTATAGGTTAAGTTCCTTGAAGCAGATTATTATCTTTCCTATTCTTGGGAGGATAATCTGATTGCATCAGTCACATGTCTTCATTGCTGTGGAATGAGGCTCACGTGCTGAATATCTGCCCCGGGTATTATTGACCTAGCAGCTGGGATTAATTTACCCCAACAAATGGTTAGTTCTTCCCCACTATAGCTCATTTAAGGGGGATTCACTTTTCCAGCTCAGAGCTGAGCTCCATGCAGCCGGCTGGTCCAGCGATTGCCTTCCTCGCTGGAATGGGGCTCAGTAAGTTAGGCGTGTGATCGGAAGGTGGTTGGTTTGATTCCCATGCTAGGCAGGATGGCTACATCTCCATTGGACTCTTGAGCAATGTCCGTCACCCGCCGCCTCGACCGAAAAATACTCCAGGTCCTGGATGGATGACTGAGTCTGTGCTCCCCTCTGTTTGTGTGTGTATGTCTTTAAAAAGGAGAGGATGATGGGATATACGAAAACCAACACATACCAGTGTGCCTGTTACTCATACTTGTACAACTGGCAAATAAAACTTCATTTCACTCTGCTCCACAAAAGTGTATCAGACACGGTACAGCTTTTACCGGTCACCTAAAGTCCATAACCCAAGACCAGCTCTACCCATAAATAAATGACACATTCTCTAAGTTTCATTGGTGAAGGGTGATCTGAATTAGCAATGACTGTTCAATATACCATACCTCATTTAGAGTTTCTTAAGCAATGCGGTTTTAGGATGGAAAAAAGGGGTTATGGAACATATCCACCAATCACAGCAAACTCAATAAAAGCACAATGATGGAGCGTTTATCTGAGCAGACCTTCCTGGTATTACTTACAGGGAATCAGACCCAGTTACGTAACGCGGCACAGGCTAGCCTTATCACTTACGGAAACTTCAGCATTAAAAGTTGAGGCTACGCCTTTACTTGAAGCGCCTGGTACATTATGGGCTCCTGTATCACTGGCGTACATTATTACGTGTGTCCCTCAGCTGTCCTATAAAGCCCTCACACCGGAGCCCCAGGTTGGGAGTTAGGGCCTTTTTACGTGGAAACGCACATGGCCACCAAGGTCGCAGTCATTTAAGGCTGTGAGAAACAGCGGGAAGCTATCAATAGACAGAGGTGGGTAGTTCAGGTGTAGGGAGTAAAAGTCCAGACCAAGATTTTGTTTCAACCAACCAGTTGAGTATCTCTGTCTGTGACTCTTTATACTCAACTGGTTGGTTGAAACAAAATCTTGGTCTGGACTTTTACTCTCTACACCTGAATTACTCACCTCTGTTGATAGATAGCAGGTAGTCATACGCTTGTTTGTTCTTTCACTTGTTGTTTCCTCCTTTTGGCTGTGGGGGGAGAGAGCTGTGCCGTGGGGCCCCCTAATGACGCCGTGATGTAATGGAGCCCAGATCACCACGCCAACACCTGCCCCACGGCCTGACCCAGAGTGTTCCGTCACTTAGCTCGTGAAATGACTGAGGCTTCATCAAAACTTGTTGACTTCATAAGAATGAAAAGAGTAGGCTTGTTCCCTGATGGTTGGAGAGGCACGTGGTATTAATAATATCGTCCACCCATCTCACTAGACCCCCACAGCGACCCCCCCACCCCCACCCCCACCCCAAGGCCGGAGCGAGGTTTTGACCGTAAGTTCCTGGTGTCAGTGCTTTGTATCTGTTCCTGCTCAAATGGAAGGAAGTGCGTCACCAGCCCTTCACTTAAAGGTATGGCCCACAAGAGCGAAGCGGAACAGTGCTGCGGCAAGGGTACAAAAACAAAGGAGAGGAAATGTAAGTGGGGGGGGGGGGCGCAGAGAGCACGGCACGGTGGAAGAAGTGAACAAACATCCAGCATCGAAGAAACAAAGGAAAGAGAGGGAGGTAGAGAAAGAGAGCCGGGAGGAGAGTGGCGTGGCGGTGGTTTTCCCGTAAACAGACAGCGCCACGGCAGACGATGCGTTTGCTGTTTCCCCTCCTGTTTTGTCTGGAGACGCAGACCTGATCAAAACAAAAGCCCTCTTTAATCGAAACCACAGAGGAAAGTGTTCGTTGGCCCGAAAAAGGCATGTTTTTCTCTTTATGTGTGTACCTGCATTCATGTCTTCAGTGCAGCCTTGCTGGATTGCAATGGCAAAGGACGGGACATGTCATGACACACCATAAGCGAAAGCCTAAGTTCACTGTACACATCTGAGAAAAATGCGTATCCATGATTAAAATTAAGCAACGATTGCTATATGAGGGTGAGGAAAGAACTGGGGAAAAAAAAGAGGGTTGGGTGAGAGCAAAGCGACGAAGAGGCAGAGGAAGTGATACGGAGGAGAGAAAGTGTCCTGCACTGAGGTCAGAGGGAGCCCACGGGGCAGTGGCGTACGCTGAAGCAGGAGCGCACATCACACCAGAAACAAAACCGCGAGCTAATGACACCCCCAACCCCCACACTGTAGGGTGCCCCCTTTGGGAACGAAACACAAAGATCAAATGTCCACTTCAAACCATATATAGAACAACTGGTTAAAATTTTATAATCTATAATAATACATCTTAAATTAGGCCAATCGATCTGCTGCTGGTGGGACAGCCCCCCCACCCCGATCAGAAACCCCCCGCTTTGATTAGCATATTATTGATGGTTCATTGTTTTTAGTTTCTTCTTCTTTCTCTTTCGGCTCCAAAAACATGTTCAAATGGCCACTTGGGGGCCCCCTACCCATGTCAGCCTAGGGCCCCCAAAGAAGCTAGTCTGTCCCTGCCCACGTGGTAGCACCATGGATGTGGTGAGGACGTCTCACTGGGGCTGGTGGCTGGTGGCTGGTGCCTGCACCCGTGGGTCGGGTTTGTGGTTCATCTGTTTTGTAGTTCCCTGGTCTTTCATGTGAGGTCCTGGAATTGCCCAGAATCTAGACGTCTAGATCAGTGTTTCCCAACCTGATCCTTGGGGACCTACAGACGATCCACGTTTTTGCTCCCTCCCAGACAGTCCACATGTTTGCAAGAAACACGGACTGTCTGCAGGTCCCCGGTTTCTGGATTGGGAAACACTGGTCTAGAAGAACCCAAGCTGGTTGTGACCTTGGCAAACACCGTCGGCGACCAGAGACACGCAGAATATGATGGCGGGGGAGGGGGTGCTCTTTCCCCGAGGTCTTAACTTGCGGTGTGTTTTTCTTCCAGCTGGATGAAGACCTAATGTGAGTTTGTAAAAGTGAAAAATTGAATTAGGTTGCTAAGGGGGGTTTGTCCCCGGATACGTGACCTCATAGGCCGGGATCAGCGCCCAGGAAACCTTCGGCCTTTCGCTGACACACTCTAGGTTGCTTAGAGGGATGAGGAAGACGGCATCTTCCCTTTTTCAAAGCTCTGCCACACAAACAGCAAAACGTAAATCTTGAAAACTGGAGAAAATATCACAGGGCAAGCATGCGTTCTGGATGTTTCCGTTTCCTGCCCAATTGAGCTTGTGTGGTCCTGCTTCCCATTGGATCTGTTTATAGAAAATATGTCCCAGAATGCCTTGAGGTAGTGAGCGTGATAAGGCCCCCTGGTTTGGGGTGTCTTCTAAACAAACAAATCCTGATAATAAACAAGATGTTTTAATCCACCTACGCCATCCCAAGCTGATTCTTATTTTTGGGTAGATCCAATGAAAAAACAACACCCCCCCCCCCTTTCAGAGCACGAGTTCATGTTTGGGAGGGAACTCTAATGCCAGTGCATCCACCCCCCGTCTGCCCCAAGACAGGCACAGAGCTCATCCAAAAGTCCAAAACCTCAGCTTGCATGATGAGCCACATACTGCTGCATCCCGTGACCCTGTCACATCCAGTCACGTCTCAGCCACCTGCCCGCTTGAACCTGGGCTGTCATTCAACCTGACAGTGGGCGATGCAGAGGTGTGCGATCAGGAGTGACAGGTCCTTGGGTGGGATCCTGGGGGGCACAGAGCCTGTAATGACACAGAACCCGCGGCTCTGCCACCTTCCAGGTCACAGGGACATGAACCAATTCCACAAAGAACAAGGATGACCTTCATCGAATCTGTCTACTGCCTTATGGGCCACACAGCCTCTGGAAATGGCTGCCATGCCGCTCTTTATGATGTCAACACAGTCAACCAACCGACCACTATGTGACTGTCAGATGACTCTTTAATGTCATTAAATTTCGAGAAGAACAATACTGAACTCTGCTTCTTAATGCAACCCAAGTTCGACAACCACCCCCCACCCCTCCTTAAACACGAATGAACGCACATAAGCAGTGCCAACACTGAAACACCTAAGGGATAGTTCTGCAAAATCCCTTGACGGGTTTAAACAGATAGTTCCTGCATTTTGCTTTCTTCTCTCAAGGCGATGGGGGTTGTGTATGACTCTCTTTCTGTATCGATCATCAAAGCTCACTCTGGGGGATGGTGGTGGAGAGCATTGGCATAGTCAAATAGATATTGTTCTTTATTGAATCTCAACAGAAATAAATCTCCAAAATGTAACAAACAATAGCGGAGAGAAACAGGGAAACTTACATGTGGATGCAGTGGCGGGGAAGACTTTGATGGGATTAGTGTCTGTTTCCATCTATAGCAAGACGGGAGTAATTAGCAAATAACAATTGGCATGCTGCAGTTTATTAAAAATATCATCTTTTTGCCAGTGCTCAGACATAACGCAAGAATATATCAACTAAGCTTGGTTGTGGAGCACAAAAAAATGGCAGTTTGGTAGTTTTTATCTATTGCCTGCCCCCCACAAAAAAAATGATCTTGGATCAAATGAAAAGCTCGAAGAGGAACAAATTCTTGCCAAAATTAGCTAAGCCTCTCAGCCTGTCATCTGCACCGACACTTGCATTAAAAGGCCAACTGAGTGCTGAACGCTGCCTTCTCCGCTGACCCCCTACTGCACACACAGCCATCCCTCTTCTGTCTCCCCCTGCATTGTTTTCTTTTGCTTGGTGCACAGAGGTACAACGGACAACTCGTGGCGGAAGTGAAGAGCGTTACGTTCCGCCGCATCGGGGCTTCATTATTCCCATCTCCTCATCTGCAAGGAGCCAAATTCACGCAAGAAAAGTGACAAATAAAGTGGGGTGAGGTTGACAGCTTAGGATTTTGGAGCAACGGAGAGGGAAAGTAAACAAGAGATGGGGAAGGCCGTCTTCCGCCTGCCCGCTCCCGTCTGTTTGGAGCCTCCTGGGACAGTCAGTGATCCGGAATGCCAGCATGACTTCTGAGTGCGTCCTCTGCTCCAGTTAGAAGCCAAACCCTTCCTGATGTTAATGCCCTCAATGGATTCCAACTCTTGCAAAGATCCATCAACTTTGTTGCTGTTTTTTTTTTTTTTTTTTAAAAAAGTCTTTCCCCTCTCTTTGCACTGAAGATGACTTACCTCAAGGGAGATTATCCTGAGAAGTAGCTCGGAAAGTCATCCCTTGTGAATTTTGATATCCAAGTAAAATGTCCCTGAAGGAACGACTCGAGGAACTGACAGCTGAAGATATGCCATCCAGATGTATTCCTTTTCAAAACCTGGCGCTGCCTTACATCTTTCACACGTTTCCACCAACGCTTTGCCCTGTTTTTGTCGCGCTTCCCTATTCCAACGAGCGAAGACAGAGTCGTTTGGAGGATCGTACCCACTGGACGTGCCAAAAAGGCTTTATACGAGCTCAGTGGCAAATGGAGCTGCAGAACCAGCTGTAAACACCCAGGTCCAGGACATGTGGATTCTGGAGTAATGAAAAGTACTTGCGGTCACCAAAATAATGCCAATGTCAAACTCCTGTCTTATAGGTTAGCCTATAGGAGGCGGTCAAGTAGGGCCACTCTACACAATAATTACCATTAGTTAAGTAGGCCAATAACAACTTAAACTAGCAGTCTTCTGGTACTGCTGAAAATCTCCTCTTGTGAACCGTGGTCAGGTTACCTCAGTTCACTAGCAACACCTCTGCCTCTATCGCATCAAAAAACCTCACTTAATTATTGCTTTCCAGCAATCCGTAATTACTGTTATGAACTAACTGTGAAGATCACTAAAATGTAACAGGATTAGAGGTTTTTAAAAGATCAGCCTAAACTTGGAGGGCCAAAGACTGTGGTCAACACCCCATGAGATTCAGAAGCTAAAATAACGAAAAAGAACCTTCAGAAAGCAGCCTGGGCTTCCCTCTGTTGACGAGCTCGTTTTCCCTGTCAGAGAGGTGCCTTCACGTGCTTTCATGCCAATGTGCTTTTAGCACTCTGCAACATTAACTCAAGGACAAAGTTTATCTACAGCTTTACTGATTTCTTGAGGGGGTTCATGGAGGTGGACTGGTATGACTCAGATTAGCTGGCACCAACTACCCCAATAGAAAACTTTGGTTTTACCACCAAGAAAGGCACCATTCTCACAAAGTTGTGGGACGAGGCCAACACAGGCGACACAGACGACTTTATGCACATCGTCACATTAAACCATCATTCAGAGGTAAAGATCATGTTAAGCCACAAAATACAATGGCGAATTGCATCAGGTACTGAAGAAAACCGTTGACTTGTTCTTCGAAAATGTACGGACATGGCAACTGCGTGTAAACATAAGTGGACGCTGGGCTCAGTATGTTAAACTCAAGATGCAAAGAAGAGGAAAAGGAGGGTAAAAAGACAAAAAGAGTCGTGCTTTTAATCATTTTATTAAAAGACTTGATGCTTTTAAATGGCCTAAATACATTCGCCCTATAGTTCCCAATTAAACATGACAGCTCCAGCATTACAAACAATAAATATAGCAGAGGACAGGCCCTTGGGCTGTGACAGACCCCTGACAATGACCCTTATGTTTAATAACGAAAACAAGCGTACACACATGCATGCACCCTTTACCCCTCTGCCCCACACACTCGCGCTCTCTCTCTCTCTCTCTCTCTCTCGTTTGCTCCCCCGATCTGCACTACATACACGCTGTCGCTGACGAACACGCAATCCTCCTGTAATCTCCATTCGGAGCACACCTGTGGGTGTGTATCTGTATTTATATTTACAAACACACACACATGCATAAATAGAGCGACGCCATCAAGGCCTGACGTAAACAACAATAGCTTCCCTACACATGCAGCCACAGGGCTGCGCGCTAATCCTCCTGGCAGCAAAGCCGCCACAGCACGTTCTGACACTCTGACTGTTCCCCTCACGCTGTGACAGGACCGGCTGTGCGGAGGAGTAGCTAAGGTCCCGGGTGTACCCCGCCCCCCCCCTTCCCGCAAGGCCGGTTCTGTCCTGACGGCAGCACTCTGCTCTTAATTCACCTTGAAGTACATCTGGAGGGAAGCAAACAAGCTCATTTTCGAACGGCGAGCCTGACACCCAACGGTTTCACACGGTCCGATTCGAATTTTATGAAGTGACTGCAGAGGAACCCACCCCCCCCACCCCGGCTCAGGCCGGGCCATCAGGCAGGTGGGAACTTGAAGGTTCTTTTAATGCAGAGGGCCGTGGTTCCTTTGTTTTGCTCAGACGAAATGTCGTTTGCTTGCAAGCCGGGTGGGTGGGT
>JABJVO010000026.1:21735154-21754319 GCA_026770805.1 Boulengeromyrus knoepffleri
TGGGGGTGGGTGGGCGTGTTTGTTTTGGGGTGTTGGGGGGGTTTTTGTTTGGTGGGGTTTTTGTTTTTGTTTTTTTTTTGGGGGGGGGGGGGGGGGGGGGGTTATGGATGCAGAATGAGCCATTGTCTGTGTCAACGAGGGCATAGCTGAAATAGCTCGCCAGATGCCCGAAGACATGTGACCGAGGGGGTATTTTTAGAAACGTCACTCAGTCACCCCCCCACCCCCCCACATCATGGTGGTCTTTGTGGTCCATCTGCAAACCGCTGATGAGTGAACTCCTCTCATGTCTGGGATGAATGGTTTTGTCAAAGGTCTGAGGTGATAACAGGCCACGCTGTCCACAGGACTACATCACTCAGCTGGTCATGACCCGCGACCCGACATTTATAGCGAGATGACCGGCGCACTCCCTGGGGCCACCTGCAGGTCAACACCCACAGATTACCAACTGGGCTTTCAGTTTTTACCCATAAATAAAAAGAAGCCTGACTGCTGGCATCACGCAGGACTGAGAGAGTACACTGCGCACCCCCCAGCCAAACCAAGGCCGATGAAACGCGCCTAAAGTTTGCTGCAATGTTCCTTCATCACCTTTTCCTGGCCATCTGGTGGGAGGCAGCGGCGGAGCGGAGAGCCAGACAGCGACCCACCGGGAAGCGGAAAGGGAGGAGCTCTGGCTGGCCGCAGAACAACAGGAATACAGAGCACCCCCTAGAGGGCAGCCCGATGGAGCGGATGCACTTCCAGTGGAGAAAATGGCGGCTCGGTGTGGCCCATCCGGGACGCTCGGGACCCCCACAACTGAGCACGTGTGAACCTGACACACCCCTGCGGCTCCTTTTGGCTGCTGCAGTTACGTTCTCTAAATTAAGGCTTATTTGGGCAATTTCCCGCGTTTTGTTTTGTGCATGGCTACACACCAATGAAAGCTGTCGGCTGCGAATCTCTGTCTGAGATCTGGAGCGTGAGGATGAGGGTGGCAGGCGGCGGGGTTCCCAGGGATCAAAGCGGCACTGGACTCCTCAGCCCTCTTTAATTATGGGCACCAGAGAACCTCCACATGCCGTTCCTGTCTCAGAGGACCCCCCCCACCAACCCATGTGACTTGCTGCCCCACTGTCTAAGACGGCGGGGTGCTGAGGCTAGTCCCCCCCCCCCCATGCACCCCTCCGACTATGTTCAAACAGCCTGTTTTTCTATCAGGTCTATAACACCATCAAAACAACACTGTGCAGGATATGAGATTAGGCACAAAGTGGGGAGTCTTATCCAGTGTATCGACAGAAAGCAGGAGGGGGGGTGACAAACTACAAAACAACCAATGCTGGGAATGAAAAGAGGTTTGTAAAAAAAAATGCAGCCGAGGCCATAAGCAGTGCTGCCCTTCCCTCAGCAAGTGGATGGCACTAACTCACAGACTGACTCTGAGGGTTGCGTTGACTGAAAGACTGAGTGAGTGGCACTGATTCACAGACTGACTCTGAGAGGATCACACCGGCTTTTAGAGGATGGCACTGATTCACAAACTGACTGCAAGAGGATCGCACTGACAGAACGACTGAGTGGATGGAAGTGAGTCACAGACTGACTCTGAGAGGATCACACTGACTCGTAGAAGATGGCACTGATTTACAGACTCTGTGAGAGGACTGCACTGACTCGTAGACTGACTCTGAGAGGATCGCACTGACCTTTAGAGGATGGCACTGATTCACAAGCTGACTGCAAGAGGAACACAGAAAGATTGACTATGATTGGATGGAAGTGAGTCACAGACTGATTCTCTGAAAGGATCACACTGACTCGTAGAGGATGGCACTGATTCACAGAGTGATTGTGAGAGGATGGCACTGACTCGTAGACTGACCCTAAGAGGATCACACGGGCCGCTAGAGGATGGCACTGTTTCACAGACTGACTATGCGAGAGGATCACTCTGACTCGTAGACTGACTGTGAGAGGATCACACTGACTTGCAGACTGACACAGAGGAATTTTTCAGCTCTGCTGCCTTTAAAGTAGTCCTGGACACAGCCTTTGGCAAAAATAACACTAATAAACAACGTGGCAAATAACCAGCTGGCCTGCCTACCCCGGAGAGGTCACTCTGGGGCAGCTCTCTGTGCTCTCCACCAAAGTGCGTTATCCACAAGGGCAGTGACACCGTGGCCCGCAGCTCAAACCATGCCGCTTATGGTCAAGAGAAGCCAGACGGCTCACGTCATTTGAGTTTCTGCGGTGGCCCCTAAGGGGCCCGCGGTCCATCTTTTCTCGCCGTTTTTTTTTGCTGGGCAACCCGTCCCTGTCGCCGCCGAGTGCCCCACAGCCTTGCCGCTGCCACCACCCGCCACCCACACCCGGCTGCTGACAGAAGTCGCATGCAACTGCCAAGGATTCTGTAACCAAAGGGACAGAGAAACACGTCTGGGAGACATGGGGGGGGAAACAAACCCCCCCCCCCCCACCCATACCATCACATTATATCACCCGTTATTTTAGATGCGACATGGGTAACCCTCTCCCCCCTGACCGTGTACATTTCCAGACGACAAACACACACTGAGAAACATCCCAGATGGTATACCCAAAAAATAAAGACACAGTTTTGGGGGGGGGAGCACTTCCCTCCCCCTGAAAGCGGCCTAGTACTGCAAATGCACCGCGCCATTGTGGGGGCCATTCACTGGGTGCTCAAATCACCATCCATCTCATGGGCGATAATCTTAACGCCGAATAAATAATCAGTTTTCCCAAGTCCTATCAGGGGAAAAACATGTACGTTTCCGTGAGAGCCTCTTGGAAGTCCGGCACCTGCTCCCGCATCCAAGACGTCCAGGCAGGGAGGCAGACGACAAAAAAAAAAAAAAAAACTCAGGTTATGCAATTGGCCACGTCTGATTAGGGGTGTGACTCACCCCTGCGTTTCAATACCGCTTTATCTCATGCAGCTATCGAGTCAAAGACGAGTCAAAACAACGTGAGGGTCTGTTGGCTTGGGCTGTGGTTAAGGGTAAACAGCCACCAGTAGAAAGGCCCAACCCTCCTTGGGAGAGCCGGGCTGGGACTCGGGCCAGGAACAGCTCGAACCCAAGCCCCCACGGTTTAAGCCCTCATCCAGTAACACATCTGCATGCTCACTCATGCAGTCCATCCTACAAGCCCTCGCGTCAAGGGTATAGGGTAGGAGAGGCATTCTGCTGAAAGCACTGTGTGATGTCGTAATGACCCGCCTGAGGAAAACAGATACGGCCACACAGCAGCCAGAGAATACCCTGCACACAGGTTGGGGTCCACCCCCATAACACCTACACCGGGATTTCCATCGCTGGTCACGGCCCCCCACCAGTGGCCGCTATTACCTAGTGACTGCATGGTGTTACCACACGCCTCCACCTTCCAGGATGAAGCCCTCAGCTCCTCGCCCAAGGGGGTTTTACACCGGACCGCCTGCAGGTGCCAAACAAAACAGCGGGTGGGGGGGGGCTACTCACTGGCAGCTCGGAAGCTTCAGGAAGGAACTCGACATCCTCCCCAAAAATAAAATCAGGAGGCAGCTCCGGGTCTCTGGCGTTGAAGATGATGTCCCCTGGGGGGTGGGAGGAGAGACGACGATGATAAAAGTCACAGATTCAATTTACACTCCAGTCAATCAATCAATTAATCAATCAATCAAGCAAGCAAGGAAGTAGTGTTCAGAGGTATTCCAGAAGAGCTTTGGAAGAAAGACGGGGTACTAAACTGAAGGTGTGCAAACGGCCACGGCTCACAAGACAGTGTACAATATATACTATTCGTGAGAGGCAGTTTCCCAACACATGGTGACGGTGGTGAAGTGAGAGAGAGCGGTGTGTGAGGGTTAAAGAGAAAGAGCGGCCACACAGAGCTGCGGTAAACGGCCGAAAAACAGGGGGTAAATGGGAGGTAAGCAAGGGATAAAATGGGGGTAAATAGGCAGTAAAGCAAGGGGTAAAAGGGGGCTAAATGGGGGGTAAATGTGCTGTAAAAGGGGGGTTAAACGGGCTGAACGCTAGGCTGGTATGAGGGCGCCACATGGGTGAAATGCTGTGGCGTGAGGGGTATGGATCTGTGGCGGAGGCCTCCTGCCTGCCATTTCAGGCACTCCTCTCACTCGCCCACCCGCCATTTCAGGCACTCCTTCTCTCACACGCCCCGCCCACAGTTTCAGGCACTCCTTCTCTCACTCGCCCGCCCGCCGTTTCAGGCACTCCTTCGCCCACTCGCCCGCCCGCAGTTTCAGGCACTCCTTCTCTCACTCGCCCGCCCGCCGTTTCAGGCACTCCTTTGCCCACTCGCCCGCCCGCAGTTTCAGGCACTCCTTCTCTCACTCAACCACCCGCCATTTCAAGCACACCTTCTCTCACTCGCCCCGCCCGCCGTTTCAGGCACTCCTTCTCTCACTCACCCACCCGCCATTTCAGGCACTCCTTCTCTCACTCACCCACCCGCCATTTCAGGCACTCCTCCGCTCACTCGCCCGCCCGCCGTTTCAGGCACTCCTCCGCCCACTCGCCCGCCCGCAGTTTCAGGCACTCCTCCGCCCACTCGCCCGCCCGCAGTTTCAGGCACTCCTCCGCCCACTCGCCCCACCCGCCGTTTCAGGCACTCCTTCTCTCACTCGCCCGCCCGCTGTTTCAGGCACTCCTTCTCTCACTCGCCCGCCCGCAGTTTCAGGCACTCCTTCTCTCACTCAACCACCCGCCATTTCAGGCACACCTTCTCTCACTCGCCCCGCCCGCCGTTTCAGGCACTCCTTCTCTCACTCGCCCCGCCCGCCGTTTCAGGCACTCCTTCTCTCACTTGCCCGCCCGCCGTTTCAGGGCACTCCTTCGTCCACTCGTCCGCCCGCCATTTCAGGCACTCCTTCGCTCACTCGCCCTCCTCCTGCCGTTTCAGGCACTCCTTCGCTCATTCGCCCGCCCACCATTTCAGGCACTCCTTCGCTCACTCGCCCTCCTCCTGCTATTTCAGGCACTCCTTCGCTCACTCGCCTTCCTGCCATTTCAGGCACTCCTTTGCCCACTCGCCCACCGTTTCAGGCACTGATCCGCCTCTGACGCACTCACACCCCCCACATCCTGCAGGGCAGAGAAGCAAAGGACTGACCGCCTCTCTAAAAATCCTTTGTCCCACAGCATGCCTCTCTCTGCATCCCCTGGCCTACGCCACGGTGCAGGGGGAGGGAAGGGGGGGGTGATGTCAGTGGCCGCACCAAGCCTTCGTCACGGGGGGTGGGGGTAGGGGGTATTAACTCGAGGGCCCTCCACTGTTCTGATCTCGCACTGATCATCTATTCTTGTCATCCCCAGTATGTTTTCTGAGAGGGAATTAAGAGAAGAAAAACGGGGAGGGGGGGGGCTGTACTTTTTCACACAGTGAAGGTGGAAACTCTCCAACTCCCACCAAACCACCCCCACCCCCAACCAGCGACCGAGGCACAGTGAGAGACACTATAGGTACCTGGAAGGTGGTCCCCTACCAAACATTAACTGGGACCCTCACCCCCTTTGGCCTAACAGTAACAGCGCCTCACTCACCGGGCCCCCGCAGCCCTAAGCATCCGGGAGCAAGCGCTCACCTCGCTGACTCACGCACATCACAGAAACGGCCAATTAAAAGCAGGCAGGCCCATGCTTTCGGATACTTAAAAACACATTTGCCTTAGCAAAACTTTCCCGCTTTGTGGCATGCGGACGTGCTTCCAGGAAGAGCTTCAAAGGGCTTGCATCATAATGCAATCCTAAGGCGAGCGTAAATTAAATGTGAGCGGTTTGTTTATTGGGAAGCCAGAGTACGCAGCCTTTCCACAGGTCGGGAACCACGAGGGGGGCAGATTATCAGAAACTTCTGCGTGGCCCGTAACAAAAATCCTTGGCACTGAGTGAGGCTCAGAAAGTCCCGCGAGCCACGATGCTGGTAATTTAAACCAGGCCGTACTCCAAGTCCGCCAGCTTCAAACAGCACATAGAAAAACTCCCAGACCTAAACATGGTTTTGACATAGCAATCACATGACCGCATGCTAAACGGTTAACAAGCACATAATGCAAGCAATACAGACTGTAACATTAATACTGGTGTCCCACCCAGATGTAGGCCTCCAAACCGAGTAAGAGTCTATTGTAGATATTTATGCCAGTGTGACACTGGCACATTCGTACGACGGCCGTAAGACGTGCATTTTTGCAAGATCAAGAGCCACACTTGAATGTTTATAGAAAGACAGAAGAACAGACAGATATGACAGAAACAGTAATAGTTATTTAGCAGAGTGACACACAAGGACACCTGTCACCTGCGTTTGGTTTTGCAGCTACACGATTCGGCCCTCTCCAAGGTATCACGACAGGCAGCTGACTTGAGTTAATTTAAACCAGCCTGTTGTGCGAGTGTGTCGGCTGACGCAACTACCGCAAACTGTGGGGGTGTGGCTTAAAATTCCAAGCGAAATGTGGTGAAGAAACACAGCAAGCAATGGAAAAAGCCACCTCGTGCTTGAGTCCGGATGACATCAGCCAACATCTGTGACAGGAGCTCAAATGTCCACTGCGGGGGGCGGGTGGGGGTCATACGAATAAGCAGCTATGTGACCGCATATGGGAATCGGTGAAGGCCATTAAAGAATAATGGAAATGGCGCTTATTAGTCAGAGAAGGTCTGTAAGGTGAGCCTCGCATTTGGGTGGGACCACCCACCCAGAAGGTCATGAAGAACCGACAGCGAGGAACTCCAGGGCAAGGAGACATCCTACGAAAGCTGGACAAGGACAGACACGGGGACCCAGGGACTAGCAGGGGTCAAACGGCGGGGGGCTTACATTTGAGGGTCTCTCCGGCATAGGGGATATGCAGCTTGAATCGGTCACAGCAAGGGCCCGGGGTCAGCGATGTGCATCTGGGATGGGAGGAGGGGAGAGACGAGAGAGATGTCAAGCGAGGAAGACGAGGCGGGAGACACCGCGGTAACGGTGGGCGTGACAGGGAAGGGCCAGCGGTGTGGCCCCGGGGCGAGTATCTGACTGCGTGCATCGCCGGCCTCTCTCGTCATGTCATTCAACACCTGACGAGAGCATGTGCTGCGGTGTGGCGAGGTGGGGTGCATTCGTACCACTTCTCAAAAGCAGGCTTGCTAGGCCAGTTGATTGCACAACACTCCTGTGCCGTTACTCTGGGGGGGGGACTCACGTGTCTCCGAGGGGCCCAAGAAAAACAGAGTCTGCATGCTGACAACCCCCCCCCCCGCCCCCCCATCAAATCAGCCTGGGCTCCTCCTGATTTATTATCTTGTTAGTCATCAGAAAATATGCATCAGATCACTTGCCAGTCTCGTGAAATCTCTCACAGCTGGCTCTCTCTGAGCACATAAGCCACCTGCCGTTAGCAGTATATATACATTTTATTTAGCAGACATACACTTCTGAAAATGCAAGAGCTAAAGGTCTTGCTCAGGGACCCAACAGTGACATCACCCAGCCGACCATGGGATTTGAACTGGTGACATTCTGATCACAGGCACCATGTCCAAACTAGCTGAGGCACACATCTCCCCCTGCATGTCACCATCTCCAGCAGTCTGTAAAAACTTTATCCACCCTACCAGTGTTAAACAATTCGGTAAACTTCTGTAGCAGACTGTCTTATTAGGTTTAATATTTTGGAATTTTGAGTTAAATCTCAAATTACAAGGCCACCGCTGCAAGCAAAATGATGATGATTCTCCCGATAGTTTCCTTGAATTATGATAACAAGATGCCATGTTTTTCATCAGCCGGAAACACTGATGCATAGCGTGAGCCAAGACAAAAATTAATCATTAGTTAATGTCTAATCACGGCATTAGCTAAGCAGCTTCGTATGTACTCTGCAATGTGCACAAGGTATAGGTACACAAGTGGCAGGGTGTGCCAGTTTAAAGCTGCTGTTCATGCAACGCCTCCAGGAAAGAGACCTGTGGTTCAGCATTGGCTTAGAACTGACCTGGGCCCCTGTGGGGGGGGGGGGGGGAGGCAGGCTGGGGTCTCAACTCACCCTGACTTGAGGTCAGTGATACGCAGGCAGTTGGTGGAGTCCAGGCCCACGCGACCGTTGCGTACCACACTGGACAGCAGGGGGCGCAGCTCTGGGGAGATGCGGTTCAGTGCAACTTCAGGGGACAAGCTGTTCATTTTCCGATTGTGGATCTCTGTCGGCAGCCCCACAAAGATAAAAAGAGAATGATTAGATCTTCAGGAGATCTGCACTGATACCCACTGAGGCTGACTGCAGAAAGCCTACGGGGACTTTCTGGGTGCAGGTAACGTCTTTTTACAAGGTCAAAGCATTTCCATCACCCTGAAACTACTGCAGTGAGTCACCGACACCACACATAACACAGGTGTTGTGCATTTGCCAAACACAGATTTTAATTACTAGATGAAAAAGAAAGACAAACAATCTCTCAGACCTGAACACGATTTTGACATAATCACATGACCACATGGTGAATACATAACCAGCACGTAATGCAAGCGTTACTCTCAGTAATATTAACACTGGTGTCCCAGATATGAACCCACAACAGAAGAGCGCCTCCGAATGAAACGAGACTATATTTTCATATCTAGATGTTTATGTAGCTGTGACACTTCCGCGTTAAATTAATACAATGACTGTAAGACAAGTATTTCTGCGAGATAAAGAGCCGTACGTGAATGTTGATAGATAGATAAATAGATAGATAGATAGATAGATAGATTGATAGATAGACAGATAGATAGATAGATAGATAGATAATGCTGAGTTTATGACGCATTTGTGTTCTGAATTTGAATTGAAAACGCAAATTCATAATATCAAATATAGCAACACTCATGGACACCTGTGACATATATTCCAATGGGGGTGGGCAGGACTGCTTGCAGCTACATGTTTTAGCCAACGAGGTATCATTAGAGAAGCTGTCCAGTCATCGATAACAAGAGAAGGTAAACTACCAAGACTTATTTAGCTACTTGCTTTGAATAGGAAAAAGAAACGGTCCCGTGAGTGTTTTTGTGAACAGAGATATATTAGCCTTCGAGTACATGTGGGAGGAGAAAGACGAACATTTCATATAAAACGAGACGATTATCAGTACCTGCTTTTCAAACGAAATCCCGACAATATTTACGTGAGATAAAAACACATCCCGCTCCAATCGCTTCCAACTAATCTGGTAAATGTTTTCCGGGGTCCTTCGGCCTCCGAAAAATAGGACTGTCTATATTTTTGCCTGTTTAAAGGAATTTAACAGATTTTTTTTAGCAATATATAATATGTATATTTTGGAAAAATAGTAACACTGATAAATAATATATCATAATGTTACTAGTATTCTTAAGTAAATATTTTATTTATATTTTAATTTGCACTTTTATACGTAAAGGCAATAACGCGTATTGATTAGAGGTCCTTCGTTGCTGATATGTTACTGTAATACATTGTGAAGGCATTGAAATGCACTTTGGTCAGTGGGAGAATCGTGAGATAACCATACAACAGCCAGCCAAAAGTTGGAAAATCGGTAATATTTTAAATATTTAATTTCAGTAACAAGCCCTACAACATTACATTATTCACTGAAAATTTGTTGTTGATGTTGTTATTATTATTTACGCACATCTTCTGCAGTGAAAACTGAAAGCGTGTGTCCAGGTCCGGATGCTTCGCTCTCCGGTGCTCGTCAGGCTCTCAGCTGACTCGTACGAGCAAATACACTCGCCTGAAACTAAAGTTTGTTTCTATTCTCATGTCCATGCAATTGTATTTGCTAGATAAATACAATGATTAGTGTAGTGAGAGTATTTAGCGAATCAAGATGAAGACTTTCTTGGGGAGGGTCTCCTTGTTAGTTCTTGGCCCTTTATTAATAGTATCCACATTAATTTTAAAACTGATGTTATGACCTTTGGGAAAACTACACAATGTTAAACTACCGAAATAAATATAAATATATAAATAAATAATGATGTTGTTAAATTGCACTGCAAAATGGATCATGTATTCTGAAATAAAGTGACATGAAATTGGCACAAGAATTTCTTCAAGCGGGGTAGAATAGTTTACAATATGATCACCCCAATGAGCAGCTCTAAGACCCCTCACATTACATGGGATCAAGTTGGTTACATATCGTTAAACAACCTGCATCCATGGAAATGGCGACAATGCTGTCATTGTATGGCACCACAGACAGTCTGTCTCTCCCGGGGCTGTGTGAGAGGTACCACTGCTCCAAACGGAGTCGACGCCTTCTGAAAAGAGGAGTTTCCTCCGCCGTCTGCCGTAGTTATGCAGCCCGTCAGCTTTCGAGTGGAACAATGGAGGGCTGTTGTGAGCAGCGGTGCAACAAAGCAACCGTTTAAAAAAAAACCGCAGCCTTTTGTCTGGCAAACATTTCAGCCACATCCAGAATTAACGAATCACGCGGCAATGATGCCGGTGCGCGCGTGGCTCCTCGCCGCGGACGAGGCGTTCTTGTAACATTACCATGTCCCTCAAATGCCGTGAATGGCAATCCGGTTGGTTAGACCACCCCCTCGGCTTCCTCTCCTTATTGTGAAAAGTACCTGACACCACCTAAGGGCGAATTCGTTTTTTTTTCTTCCCCTACTTTCCACCCTACCTGAAGGAGGGCAGCTTCACGGCAGGGTTAAACATGTCAGATCGGTCCCCAATCTTCGGGCCGTAACGTAATGAAATGCGAGCTGGGGATTTAATAACCGCGTGGAGGAGCAGCCCGTGAACGCGGGACCCAGGCTTTGAAACTGAGCTGCCCCTTAGCCAGCGGGGCCGGCCCTCCGAGACAAGATCTGAAGAGATTAGTCGGCTGGCAGTCGTCGGTGAGCGCGCACGGGGAGATCGCATTAAAGACTCCGTGCTGCAGCGCTGGGGCTTCTTCAAAACTCAAGTAATGGCCTGGGTATTGCTGGCAAAGGGCCAGCTTTGTGTAACATAAAGCACTTTTTGTGCTGAGCAGATCCACTTAGCCTAGATGGGTATGGAGCAGGGTGGGGTGTGTTGCAGGGGACAGAGGACAGTCTGCGGTTAATGATCATGTGTAATCACCAGAAGATCATGGGCTCGCGTCCCAGGAAAGGCTGTCGTTTTCTTCCTGCCTGATTTTCAAATACACGTTCAGCTTTGGCAATATGTATGGAAGAGGATGTCATTGAGCAGCACTTCAGATGCTTTTATCCAATGCAACATGTAGTTGAGAAAGCAGGTCAGACAGTTCCTGCAACAACTGGGGGTCAAGGGCCCAATGGTGAAATCGCACTGCCAGCCCTGGGATTTGAACCTACAACCGTCACAGGGACAATGTTTTAATACACTGAGCCCCCCCAGCACCATGGTGAAGGATGCTGAAAGTGCCCAGTCCGGGGGGTGGGGGGGCCTTGTTATACCCTCATTTAATAAGGAACTTAACCTGAATTGCTCAGGGTCAAGTAGCATTTATCTCATGTTTTCCTCCTTCAGGTCATGACGGACGGGACCTACGAGGTGGTGGTAGTGGGGTCTTGTATGACGGACCTGGTGAGGTAAGACACCCCACCCCACTTCTGGTCTAGTTTCAGTCCCTCAAGGGGGCGTTGTGAACACATGCTCCTCCTGGCAGTTCCGGGTTTGAGCTAGGGCCGTTCAAGGATCAAGGACATCCTCATATTCCTCATTCCTTCGGAAGCTGACGGGTTTAACATGGTCAGAATCAGAACCTAAGGATGCTGGAGGAACAGCGAGTCGTGGTGGCACCGCCCTTTGGTGGGTGCAGACATGTTCATGCATCCACCTCATCAACATCTGATATCTATAACTAACAATAAAGCACGATCGCACGTTGCTTTGTTTACGTGTTTCTGTATCAACATTCTAATACAGATGATGTGTATTTTTGGATGGGGTGCGCATGCCAATCACAGGACCTGCATTATCCGTCACTCACACTGGTCACATTTCTAAAATAACGACAGGGCCTTTCCAGTCTGGAGGAGAAGCGCAGCAGGGGGAACTGGTCCAGTGATCTGCCCAGAATTTGGGGGCAGTGTTGTTACGCTTGTCCGCCCCCGTGGTCGCCTGTAACCCAACACAGTAGGACCCCCCCCCCCCCCTCGCTTTCTCAACATGGTCCAGAACCAAAATAACGGACCTTGGAGCCGTCCGGCAGGAAACCACCAGCAGTGGTGGTAGAGACAGCTTCCTGCTCATCCCACGGCCTCGTCCCCAGCAGCATGGCAGCTGAGCCGACGGGAGAGGGGCGAGGGCACGGCGTGGGGAATCGGAATGTTCCGGAGCCGACTCGGCGGGGAGCGGCAGAAAGCCGTCCCCGCGGCAGGCCAGCGTTCCGAGGCAACGGCGCTCCCGGTCGGCATGCGACAATGCGGCATGCGACATTGAACTCTGAAATGTCGCAATCCCGAAAGCGCCCTCCGGGACTGCAGCACGGTCCTGCCTGCAGGCCTGATGTCGCCCCAGGCCCTTAATGTTCTGTCGTCTTTTTCTAATCCGATTTAATTTATGGCAAACAGCATCATCCTGCCGCCTTTCCAGTTTCCTTCCAGAGCAGCTGTGACTCTCCCTGCGAGTGTGGCTGGCACTCAAACTTATCAGATTTTCTTCCCTCCCCCAACTTGCTCCCTTTCGGGTGGGCACGCTATCAATTATGGGAAGAGCGAGAAAAGCCGATTGTGTGTGTTTTTCTTTTTTTCTTCAAGAAATGAAAGACTTTTTTTTTTAATCCATCAAAGTGATGTGCTCGACTTTGATGTCTGCAATCCAGTTGTCTCTGTGGCGGATGTTTCTGTGCTTGTGACAGATGGAGTGACAAGTCCCAGCCCCCCCCTACAGCAGACACCCCCACGCAAACTCTATGCTGCTTGGCCGCCTCCTGCCAAAGCCACACAGCGCCACCTGGTGCCCAGAGCCGGCTCTGTGCCACCGTCGCCGCCGACAACACTGATGTGCGGAGCTTCTGTTACCGGCTGACTGCCAGGTGGGGGAAGGGGAACTTTCCAGGGAAGTGAGCTACATATCCCAGCTTACGGCCCCCTCGTCACAGGGGTGTGGGGTCCGGGAGCGTGTGCCCGGGCTGGCCCGGCCTTTCCCGTCTGACACACCGCGCGACACCTGCTTTTGCTAAGAATAGACGAGGGGGGGCCACAGGTTTCTGCAGAGCCAAGATGCTCTTGCCACTCACACCGGTAATTGCCGCGGTGGTGGGATTTATGGGGGCAGCAGAGCTCACGGGGTGCCGAAGACACCACTGTCGGGTCGAATTAGGTGGGATTACCTGACATTATTCGCTCCCTTAGCGCTTTTATCCGGAGCAAATTGCATAGCTTACGAGTTACACGTGACCCCCTCTTACTGCCGAACGGTTAATGCTGAACCAGTCGAGTTAAGCCCTGTGCTGCAGGGCACAGAGGGGACTCTCTCCCGGGATGAAGGCATGCCTCTATACCTGTTTCATCATTTCCTTAATCCACCTTATATGTGTTACACATCTGCAACTTGGCTGTGTTCCTGAATAGAGCATGTATACTAACCCCCACGGACTCCTCCCCCCCCACATACACGCAAACCTACAAATGGGACCATACAAGAATATTTGAGCGTAAGGGTGCCGTTAATTAGAAAGGGCGTGGACTGAGCTGACACTATATGCAAAGACAGTAAGGAATGTAATCATACACTAAACTGAACATGTTCTGTCTCCTTAAATACGGTTTTCTGACCATGTGCCGCCTTTCAGTGAAGGACCTGTGGGTGTGAGTTCAAGGATTTCAAAAAAGTCAAAAGATGACGTTCTCTAGAGACTGAACCACGTGCTCTCTCTCTCTCTTTCTCTTTTTCTCTCTCTGTCTCTCCCTCCTTCATTTTCTCTCCTTCTGTGTGAAGGCATCTCTTGACCTTCATCTTTACCATGTCGTGACGCCCCAGTGTATGCACAGGGGCGAGGCTGGGGCGTTTCGTGTGCACAGGAGGGCGGGTGCCCTGGGATCGAGCGAGCTCGGGTGCGTCCTGAGCGATAAGGAAGGGCCACATTCCACGCTCATGGCTTAACAGAGGGTTCTGCCTAGCATGGCATTGCCTCTGCTGGCCAGGGGTGGACAGTGAGGCTTTCAGAGCAGCCTGTATGACACCAAACTGTCACTGAATGGGCCTCTTTTGACTCAGTGCTGAGGCATGTTTACCAGGTCTGACTTGCCACTATCCTTTACATGTTTACCAAATCATAAATAGAAGCAGCTTAGGAACAGTGCCACAGCACAGCTGAAAAGTAATAAAAATATCCAAGATTGTTTATTATTTTCATTTAACGCTCTGAATCCTAAAAAATGTTTTGTGGTTGTGAACTCGCATGGAAAGATTTCGGGAGGTCTCTTTTTTTCAAAGAGCAGATGCGGGATCATGTCAAAAACAAGCTGAAATCCCCTGAATCCATTCTTACCAAATAATGGGAGGGGGTGTTTTTAGCAGACTTACCGTAAAGGCTCCACCCTCTGCCACATGCATGCCGATCGCACACAGATGCAGATAGCGAGTGGATTAAAACATGTTTATCGCCACCAGCTTCTGAAGAAATCCGCTGACCAGGGAGTTCTGGAGCTGGGCCAAACCAAACTGACTAACAAAAATCTGCGTTTCCTTGTTTCCTTTTGAAGGACGTGATAATAGATGATTTGTCTGATTTGGAGAAAAGCATGAAAAAACCAACAAAGGGGCCATTTTCTGTTTAGCTACATGTCAGCCAAGCATTCTGCTATGCTACTATGTGTTGAGTTTGAGAACCTTCCTCGACTTCCATGTTGAGTTTGAGAACCTTTCTTCATCTCCTAGTTGAGTTTAAGAACCTTCCAGAGAACCTTTTTCAACCTCAACTTTCACCATCCAGGTGAAGCAATCTCTGACCATCACTGATTGTCAAGAATCCATACATACAGCACACAAAGCTGTATCTGGTTTAGGTTCTGTGGTTCTTTGCTCAAGTTTCCCCTGGGATCTGAACCTTTAGGTTATACCTGTAAGTAGCATGCTAGCATGTTTATGTTATGGGAACTTGTGCACTTAACTGCTAGCCTGCCTGAATATGCATAAGGCTCATGTAACATTGCCATTCTAGCCTCAGTCGTGAGGGAGACACAATTCCCCTCGTACTGGTAAAGCTCTAGTCGTTCCGTTTTCATCGTTCCAACCCCGAGACCTTGAATCCAACACTCACAAATGTGTGACATCATCGCCGAGTGGCGGTGGGGGTTTAGGATGTGGGATGTCAGTCTGTGGCCCTCCTCCCCATCTGAGTGACGTGTCTCTCTGCAGCCAGGCCCCCCGTCTGCCCAAAGCCGGAGAGACCATCCACGGTCATGGGTTCTTCATCGGATTTGGTGGGAAGGGTGCCAACCAGTGTGTCCAGGCAGCACGCCTAGGGACCAAGACGGCCATGGTGTGTAAGGTACAGAGCACCGCACAGAACCTCGCACCGGACCTCTGAGTCGTGTTTATTTAGCAAATGTATGCCACATTTCAACCTGTCTGCGCAACTTCGGTATTTACTGCTGTGAAACTCAGAGCTGCAATCAGCACACTGGGGTCCTGAGGCACAGGAAGCGGGGCTGTCCGGTCCTTGCCCGAATTCTCCATGAAACATGCGCCCCACACCCCACCACTAGTACCACGAAGCTCGTGTTGGCTGACAGTGAGTGTCAGCACAGCGCCTTGGCAAGGCGTTCGTCCGCTTGGTGGGGAACAATGGAGAGAGATGGGAGAAGATAAAAGCATGGCGCAGGTTCCTGGGAGCGGAGAGAGCGATCGATAAGGGAAGTAGAGACGGCGAGGGCTGCCGGGGAGCCGCCGTGAGGCCGCGCTTCAAAGACGCCAGGCAGGGGGAGGACGGTCCTCTCGTCTGGCCCTCCGGAAAGCCCGGCTTTGGCACGGAGAGCGCATCCTTTGATCACGCGATCCGGGTCCGTGTTGAGAAGCGAGGGATGAAAGCGGACCCCGGGGGCGGAGGACGTCGCAGGGAGGGGGCGGACCGGGAGATGGGGGTCACTGCTTCCTGGAGGCATTGCTCGACTTGGGCCGCACTGGCACGGGAGGGAACGCGACCCCACAGAGTGCCGAGTTGACGGCAGTGCGCTTAGCTCGGCATGACCCCGCTGGAGCTAGCGTTTCGCTGTTCGCGGGGCCCACATGCCCACTTTCCCGCGACCTCGCCCGCCCCCCCCCCCCCAACATCTCCGTTTATTCCTGTTTCACTATCCCAGGTTGGGAAGGACTTCTTTGGAGATAACTACATCCAGAATTTCAAGAATAACGGCATCTCCACAGGTATGGCCCGACTTATGAGGAGCACACAGATCCCACAGCGCTCCGGAACAGTCTGCCCACTCTCGTATCATGACGTCTGACCTCTTTCTCTGCCCCCCCCCCCACCACCCCACAGAATTTGTCAGGCAAACAGAGCAGGCAGCCACTGGTGCTGCCACCATTATTGTGAACGATGAAGGTAAGGACTCGGCGTTGTCCGAAAGGCAACGTACGCAAATGTGTTCTCCTACATTGCGGGGACCAGATTTCCCCACAATGTGATAAAAGCCTGTACCTTTTTACCATGTGGGGACATCCCCCAAGGATACCCTCAACTTTATAAAAATCTATGATTGCAAACAGAAAACTACAAATGCCAAAACTCTTGTATTTTGTTTGGTTATCTTTGGTCTGGGTATTTATGGACTGGGTAGGGGTTAAAGTCATCATGTTGGGA
This sequence comes from Boulengeromyrus knoepffleri, assembly GCA_026770805.1. Classification (NCBI taxonomy): domain Eukaryota; kingdom Metazoa; phylum Chordata; class Actinopteri; order Osteoglossiformes; family Mormyridae; genus Boulengeromyrus; species Boulengeromyrus knoepffleri. Next base: position 21,751,951 of record JABJVO010000026.1, read on the forward strand.
TTAGGGTTTGAAATGATTGGAGAGTCCCCACAAAGATATGAATACAATCAGTGTGTGTGTGTGTGTGTTCAACCTTGCTTTTCGGTTGTGCCTACTGGCCCGATGACATCACCTCCCCGTGCTTTTTTGGATCAGACTAATTAAGACACAGCCCACGCCCAGGTTTTCCCACAGTGCCTTTCGGCTGGGTGCCAGTCCAAAAGGAGCAGCCTTTCTGGCTAGTCAGGGGTGGGTACCCAATCAGGAAGGGTCCCCCCAAAATGGCGGAAGGTTCTGGAGCCCTAAGCGAGACTACGCTGTGCTCCCCTGCCCCCATTTCCTCTTTGTGAGTGACCTGAGTGGGTGGCAGCGGGTGACGTACGAGCTGCCTGTTAGTGAGAGAATGAGGAAGCAACAGCAGGGACAAGATGTGCAAACATCGAAGCAGACAGCCAATCAGTGCGGAGATCGATTGGCAAGAGCTGACGCGTGTCCTGGGCTGGCGCTGTGTGTGTGTGTGTGTGTGTGTGTGTGTATACGCTTGGGCCTCTCACCAGTGTGTTTGTGACCGCAACCCATGTCTGCAGGTGAGAACGCCATTGTTATCGTCGCTGGGGCCAACCTGCTGCTGGGGGAGGAGGAGCTGCAGTGGGTGGAGCCGGCACTGGGTGGGGCAAAGGTCCTGGTTTGCCAGCTGGAAATCGAGCCGGACGTCACTCTCCTGGCACTCCGCATGGCACGGGACAGGGGGGGTGAGTCTGCTCCTGTTGCCCAGCAATCCCCACCGGGTGACCCACTGCACAGCTGCAGGAGCCTGGCTTAGGTTGCCTCTGATTGGCTGGCTCGGTGCTCAATCACTTGCTGGGCGGATGTTGCTGAAGCAAGCCCCTCCCTTTCATTCCTCATTCATTATATGAAGCCTGGTTAAATAAATGCACATGCATCAGCAGAGCGGATCCTTAAAGCAGTTTTTGATTAAAATGAATGAATATTAAACAGCACAAACAGATTAGAGAAGATGATTGTCGACGCGGCGCGTGACGCACTAGGGAAGCGGGGGCTGTGCTGGTCACTCTCCTCTGCGAATCCCTCCGTCACTGTGATCACCATATCGCCAGTGACGTGGATGGGGGCCGTCCACAGATGGCCCCTTCAGATGGTGTGCATCCCCCCCATGCGAGATGGAGGGGCGGGGGGGGGGGCAACTGGAGTTAGTGAGGGAGGGAGGGGCAGGACTAAAGAACCAAAACAGCAGGACAAATGGGAGAGTGACACTTTTACCAGGAATAGAGAACTGGCCTGGTGCCCATTCTGAGGACCCCCCCCCGGTGACAGGTTAACCCCCTCCTCCCTACACAGCTCCCTCTCATACCACACATTAGCACCCCCATCGCCCCTCCTGCTCCCGAGCCGGGGGGGGGGGGGAGGGTGCGGCAGTGACAGCTTTCGTGACTCCCAGCCCTCCGTAGGTGACTCAGCGGTGACAGACCGAGCCAGCAGGCCCACGGCAGGCTCTCATGCACCCCCCCCCTGCCCCCCCGGGGTTGGGTTCTGTCTGGGATGTGGAGACGCGACGTCATGCCTGGCCAGACGTGACTCAGCCCTGTACGGAGGCCTCCGGGAGTGAGGGCAGCCAGATGTTTCTGTGGGAACAAAACACCTGGACTAGTAACAGTCACACTCAAGGGTCCAACAGCCGTTTCCTGCGGGACTGCTAGCTGAGGCTTCGCTGAGACGCACCGGGCCGTGACCTCAGCCGTGTTTTTTTGTGAAGTCGCGGCTTTTCGGTCCAGTCAGCGGCACGTCAGACACGTGGCCGAGTACACGCATGTACACACACATCAACATGTGGACTCCCAGGAAAGGTCTCCGAGCAACACGGACGGCTGAGATATGAATCACTCCGGCCCATGTGAATTATAATGTGTGCATATGTGTGTGGCCACACGGCTGCAGGTCCGAAAACTTGGGGTTGGAGCAGGGGGCATGACGAGGTGCTGGCCGCGCTTTAGGGAGGCATCCACAGAGGGCGCTCTCTGAAGTCCTGTTCTTACTCCTTTGATTGACAGTTTGGTAAGATAAGTAAGGAGGAGGCAGAAGATGAGGAAGACCCAAGGGCCCAGACAGAGAGGTGCTCGATTGGGTTTTTTGCATCTCCCCCGTGAGGGGGTTTGAGCCGTGCTCCTCAGCCCACGAAGCATTATGCGCTCTCTCTCTCTCTGCCCTGACCCCAAGGAGCGACGCAGCCAGTGGGTGTATGCGCTCACAGAAATAAACACACTGTAAGAACAGACACACAGCACAGAAGTAAATACACTGTAAGAACAGACACACAGCACAGAAGTAAATACACTGTAAGAACAGACACACAGCACAGAAGTAAACACACT
>JABJVO010000026.1:21757679-21773980 GCA_026770805.1 Boulengeromyrus knoepffleri
GCAGGGAGCTGCATTTTTTGGATGATTAAGAAAGCGAATGTGGAAACATCAGAGACAGCTCCTAATGGCGGCCAACTTTGCCCCCCCCCCCACGCACAGAGCCACAGTTGTTCGCATGGGGGGGGGGGGGGCACATGACTTGAGGCAGCCAGGGGATGGACCAGCATCCTCCAGACGTCCAGGCCAAGGGCGACACTGGCCCATCTGAGCTGTAGGGCTCAGTGAGGGGGGGGGGGGGGTGTTCCGGAAATAGAACCGGAATGACGGAGAGTGACGGAACCAGGAAAACAGCGGAGAATCCCAGCGGGGGCTTTTCTGGAAGTGACCGATAAACCTGTTCTGGGGTGAGAGTGACTATGGGCCTCGGCGGTCAGGACTGGCGTGTCGGCGGTGGGTGAGGGGGCACGGATGGGGGCGGTGGAGGTACCGTCCAGTTTGCGCCTACTTGCGGCACTGGCCCGAAAACCGAGGTCTCCTAGCAACGCTTCCCACGGCGATCGGTGATGGTCCATCCCTCTCCCTCCCTCTCTCTCTCCCTCTCTCTCTCTCATTACCATGCCCATGTTGTTGCAGCCCAAGCGCTAAGTTGTGTCCACGGTGTTGCTTTGTAAACCAATGCGGTATCCCAGCCTACCACCATGTGGTGACACTCATAGCACAATCCACTACCCAGCATGCACAGCTGCAGCGGGAAGGCCTGCCCTCGTCAGGTCACCCGGCCGGCACCCTTTCGGAGAAACTCTGACTCATGTGACCTCTGGCCTTCAGGTGGGGGGTCAGGAGTTAGTAATAGCCCCCTGGCAGGAATCGGCAGCATGACCCCCCCCAGCACTACGCAGCGTGACAGGCCACACGGAAGGCACACTGTGGGGGGGTTCATGTGTGCGGGTGATGAGCTTTGATCAGGCCCAGACTGAAGGCCAGCTGGGCCGACTGGGCCCTCTAAGGAGCCGATTAGAGATGATCGTGAGCCCACCTGGACCAACAGCATCAGGCGTCCCAAGGCTGATCAGAGTAAGACCCCCACCACCCAGGGTGGGCCACGGTGGATCGGCTGGCCAATCGGGGTGTAGGGGTGGGTGGTCATCAAGCAGAAGCAGCGTCTCCCTCCCGGGGGCCCTAGAACATGGGAGTCTCTTTTTAGAGGGGGATGCAGCACTGGGGGGGGGCGACCTCGACTGGCTAGCGCTGTGGGGGGGCAAGAAGGTGTTGGAAGCAGCACAGACGAGCTGTAAAAACAGGCCAGTGAGTAATCGGCCAGGCCTGTGTGAGCCGGCATCCTGGCCGCGTGCGGTTAAATCTGAGAGTTTCGCCACATTCCTCTGAGCTTTCCCATCAGTGATCCCCCCCCCCAGCCACCCGCTCCTCAGAGGGAGGCACTGAACCTTTCCTTACGTTTTGTCTGTGCAGCCGGTCCCGCAGCGATTTTACAGATGTCTGAGAGACAGAGAGATTTAACTCCCAGGGGCTGCTGGGAAATCACCGGCTTCGTGGCTGGGAGTGAGGAATGGCCAGGCCTGTAACTCCCATAATGCCATGCTCCCTTTGTCTCCCCACTCAAAACCAGCACCCACCCAAACACACACAGACGTGGTGGGGAATTCCGGACGGAAGCGGGACCCAGACATGTCTGTGAGAGTTGCGGGTCAATGCTGTCTCACTTGTTACTCGCAGTAATTTGATTTCTGGCCCGTAACCGTGCAAAAATGGCCGATGTTTGGCGAGCAGCACATCAGCTTGGCTGAAGGCCCGACCTCAGGCCGTGGAGACCAAACGAGGGGGGGCCCCCGCAAGAAAGCAGCGTGACCAAGCCCAGGAAGCAGGGCCGTGTTCCCCCCGCCCAATGTCGACGTATCTGCACTTGGCGCTCTTCACATGGGATCGCTGGCCATGTACAAATCACACAGGGTGACGCGTATTACCAGCCAATCTGTGAGCTGCGTTTTTATCCAATCAGTTTCATCCGAAGTGACTCACGGGATTGCCCAGTCGTACGTGTTGCTGGTGTAACCAAGCGGCTCCCTTTTAGGGACACCGTTCAGTCCTCAGTCGCTCCCTGCTGTGCCATCTGTGCCCAGAATGTCACAGTGAACATCGAAATCAATGTGTCTGAGTAACATCTACTTAACATAAATATGGGAGTCAGGCGATGGGAGAATGCAGTCCGCGCTCTCAGCATGCTAACAGGAAGGCCGCTCACCTTTTGTTCCCGAGCAGGTTTGTCTGCACGGAAAAACACCTCCAGAAAAATTACTGTGCAATGTAGGAGCGCCCCCTACAGCTAGTTTGTGCAATTTTTAAGACGTGTTTGCATTCAGTGGACTGATTCTGGAAACTTCTTTTGTCTATCCGGTGTGAGCAATGATGCTGTTCCTCTCTCTTCCCGGACAGGGGGCAGGAGACAGCTTCATCGGGGCTCTGGCTTTCTACACAGCACGCTATCCCACAATGCCCCTGGAGGAGATGGCCAGGAGGGCCAATCAGGTGGCGGCCGTCAGCGTGCAGGCGGCGGGGACACAGGCGTCCTACCCGTCTCGGGGGGGCCTGCCCCCGCATCTCTTTTAGCCAGGCCTCGCGTCTGGAGGACTTCCAGCTCGCTAACGAGCCTGCTGCTCCGCTTTCTCTCAGCCTTCGCTGTATAAAATTAGCACAATAAAGGACGCAAGTGTGACGTGGGACAAGGAGTCTGTCCATTCACTGGGCCAGAAGCAATTCAGGTCAAATATGTTCATTTAAATAGTACAACAGCAAAATATTTCCAGCTTCCAAAAGAAAGTAAGACGCCTTTCAGGTTCCACAGGCCTTTTTACACGATGCACTCAGCATCAAAGCCCTGCTTCCCCCCCCAACCCCCAGCACACCTCTGAAAATGCACCAAATGTGGATTTGACATTAAAACAAAGCGGGTCTCTAGGGATGACTGAGATAAACGAGTACAGAATTCCCTTAAAAGCTACAAAGCCGTCTGCAGTTACCGAGCACCGATTTCACGAGCCTTACATCACCCCGTACAGACACGGATCACTCAGGCAGCTTAAAGAACTCAGCAATACGGGGAGGAGTCACTGCTTTATTGCGTTAAGCATTTCCCATTAAATTATTACATTCCAAAGCCGACTTCTCAGCTAGGGACCGAGTAAGGGAAAGATCTGACTGGGAAGGAACCCAGAGGCAGAAATGAAACATTTTTTGCAAACATAAACAGCTGGGTTCTTCTGATTGGGAAAAGTTTCAGAATAAATTCCAGAAGCCTGTTTTCCAACTGGGTTTTCTGTATCCTGCTGCAGTTCATTGTACAGGAAATGATTCGATGAATCAGGGAGGGACGTGGGACAAATACTCCTGGGGGGTGTGACGTGACTCCTCAGAGATGTCAGGCTGCTGGGAGTTTGTTGGACAAACCAGTCCCATAAGCACAGAAGTGTCCATCCCTAACAAGCCCATGATACAGTAGCATCTGGAAGTTTCCCCCAGGGCCGTTCACGCCACTCGCCACCGGAAGGGCGTCCTGTCTTCATTTAGAGGGTGCGGATCTTCCGCTTCTCAAAGAAGAGCACGTGCTGCTTTACTGCAAAGGGGGGACAAAATGAAGGGATCACCGAGGGCGGGAGCAGCGACATCAACGCCAGCACGATGGCACCGGGGGCGGTAATGAAGGTCGCTCACTCTCCCAGCAAGTTGGACTGTAGTTTATGAGGGGGCCCATGCTGACTGACAAAGATGAGCGGAAAGGACTTGACTGCCGGGCCACACGCAGCAGTTTCACGCAGCAGTTTCCAGCGGCAGCAAAAGCATACGGGGGAGGGAAGCTGAACTCCTTCTCTTGGGTGTGTGAGCTCCGTAGGACGGTGTTTCCCAACCTGGTCCTCGGGGACCCACAGACTGTCCGTGTTTTTGCTCCCTCCCGGCTCCTGTCTGCGGGACCCCGAGGACTGGATTGGTAAACACTGCCACAAGACATCACTAATCACACACACATCAAGCACACAGTCAGACACTGCCAGCCTATCAGTCGATGTGGCTCCATGCAGCAAGTGGAAGTGTGAAGAGGCAGTTAGAGCCCAGTCCTCACCCAGGGGGTCCAGCTTGCGCATCACCAGCTTCTCCTTCAGGCGGTTCCGCTTGGCGGTGAAGGTGTAGCCTGTCCCAGCGGCACTCGCCATTTCCACCAGGATCCTCCTGCGGGACACGTGGCCGTGAGAGTGCGCATGCCACAGCCTCTCACATACACACGTCCCTGCTTACCCCATGTGTAAAGCTCTTCAAAGGCGCAGGCCCAAATTAACACACTAGTGAATTCTGCTGGAACGTCAACCCCTGGTAATACGGCGAGAGGTCAAGTTCCACCTCATTGAAGCAGCCACACAGAAACTTAGCATGAAGTACATTCCAGCTGAGCACTGGCCAGGGAACCAGAGACTGAAAACCAGAATCTATGTGCTTCCGTGTGGATAAGAATAGTAAAGACATAAGGCTCGGGATGGACGCACTGGACCATATTAAAATCACATACTCACTTGGATTTGGTCCTGGCGACTTTGTCCACGCACATAAAAAGAGAGAACAAGGCATTTTAGGCACATACCGACAAGACAGGCCCTCTTACCGGAACCACACAACTGTACCCTACGCCCCCACCCCCCGAATCATTTATATTGCCGTCACAGTTTTAATATACAATATCTGCTGAAAAGGAAATAAGATCTCATACATTAATTAAAATAAGGCTATCAATCACTCTGGTGTTTAATTTACAGATCACTGTTTGTTGCACGTTGTGAATTTTTATTACGCAACAAACAAACCTAAGTTTATTTGGTTTTGCACCACATTTTGCTTCCCTGGCGAAGCACGTATTCCCGAAAATGTCACGCCACTTCGTTTTCATATACATTTGTTATAATTCAACATATGGTTTCTTAATTAACCTATCCGTAACATGAGACGCTTTTATAAAGAAGTTTGCATCCTTTCACTCACGGTTGACCGCTGTCAGGAACATTTTTCAAAAGACGGTCGATTCACGTTGATAGCAGCGAGCACTTCCGAGTGACATAGACAATGTCTTCCGGGTGACAGGGATAATTTCCGGATTATCGAGAGTTGTAGTTCTATTACGGCGCAACAGCGCTCTGAGTAGGTCAAGAAAAGTTCGAAATGTAGTTCTTATTACAATCACTAATATTATGATTATTGTTAACATTATTATTGGTGTTCTACTTATTGATGACAATAATATAAACATATAGAACAATATATACATAATACTAATGAACATTTAGTTAACGTGTATTTATTTTTCATATGTGACACATTTGTATATACATATAAAGTACACACCAATCAGACAGTATATTAAAACAAGAAAACAATTAATATCTTAAAAGCATATTTTTCAGTTTACAGTCTGACTTTGAACTAAATAAGGATCTTCCGAAACTGATTGATAACAGAGAGGGTTTAATATAGTTTATTAAATGTTCTCCATCTATGCAAAGCTTATATAATGTAAATTCCTTGATAACACTATCTGAAAAACAGTGTGTATGTGACTTTTAAATACCTCCCCAGTCCCCGGGACCACACCCAATCCATATACAAGGATATTAGATTATTTATACAGGGAACAGACACAATGTATACTGTATGCACGGTAATGACAGTAATTTCATTACTAAATGTCACTTTTAAATACCATATACGCTGTAATGACACACTGTCATTAAATGGCATAAAGGAAACCAAAGCATGGATTTGTCATGCATAATAAAGCCAGTGTGAAAGGTTATCACTCTAGCTTGTCCTACACAAATCAAGGCTGCGGTTTTGAGTGTGTGCGTCATTTTTAACGTAATAGGGGAAGTGAAAGACTGGAGACTTTGTAGAATTAGGTAAATGATCGTTAAGAGTGTGGCTGAAAGAGGAAGAGGAGAGGGAGAGCAAGGAGGAGGCGGCTGGGGAAGCGATACTTAAGAGAGGAAGACGATCTTTGTCCATCCAGGAAATGAGTAGTTGGGCAAACCCTTTGTCATAACCAGCCAGCTGTCAGGAAGTTTGTGGAAAAGCCTGCGTCATGCAGGATAATTTGGTAAATGGCAGGGACCAACACCCCCATGCCTGAGCATTAAGCCTCCCTTTGATTAGCATAAAAGGGGCCTATTCTTTAGAATCATCTGGGAGTGCTGGCTGTTACGCAATACATGCCGTTTTTTGTGCGGGGGATAAAGGCACAGGACACTTCTAGACAAAGTGTTAATGTATGGCTGAATTGTGTTAAAAATAAACCTCTCAGGCCACCGACTGAGATCAAAGTATTACGGATGATTGTTCTCTAGACTCGGTCCAAGTCTCCAGATGCGTTTTGCTGTCAGTTGATTGGTTAGGCTGGCTTCGAAATAATAATGAAGGAAAATAATAACAGGCAACGGAAAACATCTGCCTCTGAGCACCCTGGCAAATATGTACATCCACCCAGTCATGTTCAACAGTCCATTACGTCCACCCAATCATGTTCAACAGTCTATTACGTCCACCCAGTCATGTTCAACGATCCATACGTCCACCCAATCATGTTCAACAGTCCATTACGTCAACCCAATCATGTTCAACAGTCCATACGTCCACCCAATCATGTTCAACAGTCCATACGTCCACCCAATCACATTCAACAGTCTATTACGTCCACCCAATCACGTTCAACAGTCCATTACGTCCACCCAATCACGTTCAACAATCCATACGTCCACCCAATCATGTTCAACAGTCCATACGTCCACCCAATCATGTTCAACAGTCCATACGTCCACCCAATCATGTTCAATTATCCATAAGTCCACCCAATCATGTTCAACGATCCATACATCCACCCAGTCATGTTCAACAGTCCATACGTCCACCCAATCATGTTCAATAATCTATATGTCCACCCAGTCATGTTCAACAGTTCAAACGTCCACCCCATCATGTTTAATAATCAATACGTCTACCCAATCATGTTCAGTTATCCATAAGTCCAGCCAATCATGTTCAACAGTCCATAAGTCCACCCAATCATGTTCAACAATCCATACGTCCACCCAGTCATGTTCAATGATCCATGTTTGGTCCAGCAGCAGGTACACAGATATAAAGAGAATACAAATAAGTACAGTAAGGAAAATAATACAAAAATATAGCAAATATATTGCCTGATATAAAAAAATATCTGGCAAGAATGAGACATTTCACTTTCAAAACTCCAGCAACTGGTCTCCCAAGTTCCCAAACGTTTACAGAGTGTTATTAAAAGAAGAGGTGATGCAACACTGTGGTAAACATGCCCGTCCCAGCTTTTCTGAAACTTGTTGCTGGCAACAAATTCAAATTTAGCATCTATTTGTCATAAAACAAGAAAATATCTCAGTCTCAACATTTCATATCTTGTCTTTGTCTTATTTTCCATTAAATATGGGTTTATTTGATTTGCAAATCATCGCATTCTGTCTTTATTCACGTTTTACACAGCATCCCAACTTTGTTCGAAACAGAGTTGTACATACATTTACCCACGAGGTAAATTGTACAAATATACTCATCTACTCATTTTAAGTAACCTTTAAATAATCTTCGGCACATGGGCATTGAGCTCCAGCCTGCTGAATCACACACCAGCCCCCATATAATACTAGAGTGTGAGGTGAAATTTAATATCTAGCTCATTAGCATTTCTGTGCTGCCGATTTCTTTGGGCAGTCAAATAACTTGTAGCTGTATGTGGCTACCATCTGTGCTTCAAGATGCACAGGCCAGGAGAGAAGGCAGACTGACTGCCCTCAGGTCTGAAGCCCACTCCTGTCACGCATTCAAAGTTGCTTGGGGGGGAGGGTTATAGGAATGACTCACGGTGCCAGGACACACTGGTCATCGGCGTCAGCCTGCAAGAAGCTGCCTCAGCACAATGCTGCACCAAGCTCAAAAACCTACCACACGGCAGCGCTACCCAGATAAACTACCCACCTGGACACAGCTAACACTGACCGACAAAAAAAGGATGGCTGTTGGTTCAGATCCCACGGTCAGCAGAATGATTTCACTGCTGGGCCCTTGAGCAAGGGGCTCAACCCTAAGTCACTCCAGATACCCTGCTTTCCCAAACAATATACATTACCAAGATCTATTTATTTATCAGTGAACATGCTAAATAAATTAAAGGTAAAAGCCACGACCGGCAAGTTCCGGCTGATAGTGGAGCAGCATCACTTGACAGAAATTCCCAGCGATCCAGTAACCTCTTTCTACTTCTGATCAGTGGTCTTTCAGATTTATTTCACAAAGGAATGTTTAAAAATATGCATGGGTGCATGTGTCTCCGTATCATGACCCAGGAGGAGGGAAAACAATAGAATGTGGCTGAATCTTGGTGACGTCACACTGTCGTGGAACTGTGCCTGTTATGGTAAAACGGGGTCGGGTCGGGAAGGGAGTCTCTCCCATTGCTTACCTGTGCTGACTCGCTATTTTTTTGTTACTTGATGTACCGCCAGCACAGAGCTCTTAGATGCTGTCCACTTGTCCCGTCTGTTACCGTGGAGATTTCCAGGGCTAATATGCAATCCCCTTCAGACCTGCGTACGGGGCAGGCGGATGATCCTTGGGACAGGGCGAACTGAAAGTCCTAACTAGAGAATCGCACACATGCCATATAAGACGGTGTGAGGCTCAGTGGGTTATGATGCTGTGTCTGTGGTCGGAAGGTTGCTGGTTCAAATGATGTCAGCGTTGGGCTTGTGAGTGAGGTTCTCTACCCCCCTGCTTGATCCTGCTTTCTCAAAAATATATATTGCTTTGGGTAAAAGTGTCTGCTACATAGACAGCAAAAAAATATGCTGCATCTTCGTGTTGCTTGTCTATGTCTGTGGAAGCCACACCTGAGGAGCGTGAATATCCCACAGCCACAGGGGTGAGCAGCTATGGTGCGGAGTGTGTGGGCTGGGATCCTGTCAGGAATCTCTCCTAAATCCCAGCACTAACTGGAGTGGAATGGAGGAGAGAGCCAGGTCACATACAGACTGATGTTTTCTGTGGCTCTGACCTGAAATAAAAGAGAAGAACAGGTGGCGTGTATCTCAGTGGGCTAGAGGTCTGTGCCAATGTCCGGAAGGTTGTGGGTTTTAATCCAGTGACCAGCAGAGTGATCGCATTACCATTGGGCCCTTGAGCAAGACTCTTAACCCCAGATGCTACAGGAAGCCTGCGCTTGGACTCCATGTTCTCCTCACTTTGGACAAAGAGAGTCTGCTAAGCAGAGAACCTGAAACAGAAGCTGAAACAGAACCAGCTCAATGTCAGAAAGATGAAGTACAACATGGCTTTTCTTGCTTAATTCATCCTGCTGCTACCACTGAATTTTGGAGGGGGGGTCATCGCGGACCATTAGGGTCAGGGGTAGGTCCATGATGATGAACCATAATCTGTGAGATCAGTGTTTTTGCGCTGTTTCATCCACATTCCCCAAGAAGCTCTGGCTTGCTTGCTCGCACACGCACACATGCACGCTCGCACACACACACACACACATGCACGCTCGCACACACACACACACACATGCACGCTCGCACACACACACACACACATGCACGCTCACACACACACACACACACACACATGCACGCTCACACACGCACACACACACACACATGCACGCTCGCACACGCGCTCTGCGCCGCTCCATCTGTGCCTGTGCTCCGTGACGCAGGCAGTGGGTGTGGATCTGCCGTCTGCTCTCTGGTTGCAGAGCAGCCCCGGTGGCCTGCTGAGTGCCCGTATGGGGCTCTGGGGAGGCGTCGCGGGGACAGGAAGCTGCCATGGATGCACGGATGGGCGAGCGAATGGGCACACTCCAGTGACATCGACGGCCAAGTGGGGGGTATAGAGTGTGGCGTCTTAAGTAAGCCTCGAAGGGTATCTGAGATGATGGGGCGGGACTGAAGCACAGCGCCCTGCTGACCGACCACCTCCACAATCCCCCCCCAAAAACGGCTCCTGACACGTTTCTCTCCCTTCCGCCGCTATATTTAGCTGGACCGAGTCGTTTCCTGACATGTTTATGGCTATTTTTACTAAATCCGGCTCTGAGGTAACAAGTGACACCTTCTGTTTCCATGCCGCTCGTTGCCTAGCGACCCACCGATGATGCACAGCACTGGGGGTTACGCAGGAAATCTCACCCCGAAACCCCCTGCCTCCATTGATCCCGGTGAGCATGAGTCAGTGAAGTGTGTCTGATCCTATGTGCCCCCCCCCACACTAACTCAGCATGCTCGCTGTCAGAGAAGAACAGCAGCTACCTATGTACAGTCCTCTCCTGAGGCAAAACCAGCTCCTCCACCATATCGGACGTGGCAGCAGCGACAACGGCACCCTCCCCGAGGAGGAAAGGGTGGGGGGGGGGGGGTGACGCCGTTGAAGTGATAATGACCGTAATCGTACAGGGAAAGTGTCAATAGCCGACAATCAGCCGTGAAAATGTCAGGATCGCAAGCAGAGGCACGAGATGGCGAGTGCGCGGCGGAGCGCCTTCCCGGACCGTCAAGATGTCAGCGCGCGAATCGCTCCTAATTACCAGCAGTCGGTCCTCCTCACGGCGCTCTTAAATGCTCGCCATCTATCCATCTATGCTTCTTTGCTAATTATTTGCCTATTTATTTATTTGAACGAATTCTCACAAGAGCAAAAAGGAATAGAAAAACAGAATAACACAATTTTGACAATGGGGGCGGGTGATAATATTACGTATAATAAAGAAAATCATCACATACATGTTCAAGTGATAAAAGGGAAAAAAATGCTACACAGAAATACTTATCCGTCAGCTGCGGCTGGTGCAATAGACCGATAACTGCCTTTAGAATTAAATTATGAACAACGAAAAAATTAGCCAAATGATTTAGATCAGTATGAAATGTGCGTCATTTTTTCCCTTTAAATCAAAAAGCCAAGAAAGTTTTCCTCTGTGCTTGATTTTCTTTTCACTCGGTTTTTAATCTTGATTTTTAAACAGTGACAATTAATTTTGACTGCCGCAAAAGCTTGCCGCTGCCGCCAACGTGAAATGGGATTTGAAAGTGAAACTTTACTGCCACCTGCTGTCCTAAAATAGAATCGCAGGTTTGCGCCACAGGCTTAAGCGGTCGCTGTTACATTAGCTTTTAAAGGTGCGGATCTCCCATGATCCTCGGGATTTGGTGAAGGCGCACTGGCCCTTGCCAACATCGCACTGACTACGAACTGCACGATGCATGCCAGAGAGACAAAAGGGGCTGAGGATCATCTTGGAACCCAAAGGAACATCTGCATCTTCCAGCCTGAAAGCGAGAAGGTTACAGTGACATCCCGAGTCCTGCTCAGCATGGACTTAACTACTGATGGAGGCCATTCAGGACCTCGGTCAGGAAACTTCTGCAATATGGTGCTGCAGCTACCTGGACTTGCTCTGGAGGTCTAGTAGATGATGGTTAGAGGGACACTGGCTCCACCTACAGGGAGGACCTGGCCATCCTGTTTACCAGAATGTTCTAACAGCCACATCATCTTGTTTTCTTGTTTATTTTGTTTCTTTCTCCTACGCGGTGCGGGGCTGCTGCCATGCCAGCCGCCCTGCTCAGCTCACAGCTCCACCATGTAATCTTTGGCATTTCAGGCAAAGACACTTCCCATCTGTCCCATGAGTGGCAGGCGATGCCAGCTTGCGGTCTGTCCTGCCGCCTATCCGATCTTCCCTATAAAAGCAAACGAGTCAAGTGCCATTCCGGAAGATAAGGTGAATATTTACACACATTTACATCATCCAGACAGCAGACACTGGAAATCTGAGGAGGGATGCCACCGTGTCCCCCTAGGTGACATGTGGTGGCTCACTGAAGGGGCAGCCACAGAGACGGAAAAGGCACAAACCGCACACCTATGACAGAACGCCCTGCAGCACCGCGATCACCGGATTTAGAGGGTCATGCGTCTGGCTCCAGGCTGCTGGACGGATCTTCCCCTTTTCTATTTCGGAGATTGATTTTTATTTTCGGCAAAGGAGGGATAAGGTGATACTGCTGACCGCTTTGGAGGAAATGAGCCACAGCAAACACTACGTCAGCAACTTGGGGCTGATTGGGATGTTTAAAGGGCGAAACGGTCACATGACAGTTCAGCCGCACATGATGAGTGTGACCAGACACAAGGTTATGAGCCTTTGCAGTATCTGCACATTTGCAAAGTGGGTGTAGTGGACCAAAAGCCAGTGAACCTGGGTCTCTGTCCTCAGAGTGTCCCTCAGAGTATCTATCAGAGTGTCCCTCAGAGTATCTATCAGAGTGTCCCTCAGAGTATCTATCAGAGTGTCCATTAGTGTCCATCAGAGTGTCTTCAGTGTGTCTCTCATAGTGTCTCTCAGAGTGTCCCTTAGAGTATCTATCAGAGTGTCCATTAGTGTCCATCAGAGTGTCTTCAGTGTGTCTCTCATAGTGTCTCTCAGAGTGTCCCTTAGAGTGTCAGTGCAGACAAGTGCATGAGTAAAGAGTGCATTTATATACAAGGGCACACGGCTGGGGCACTCCCTGGAAGGGATGCCAGTCTATTATAGGTGTCCCACACGTCGTCCCCCCCGAACCCCACCAGCAGTACAGAGACAGGCAGCAAGGTTAACTGGTGTTTCAAAGTTGAGATGGACTGCGGCAATACACCCTGCAAGCTGTTCTCTGAAGCCTGCTCGACTTGAGAATGAGGGAGGAACCGGATGTTGAACCCTAGGATCAGGTCATACATGTGAATGTTCGTGGACTTTTCTACATTAATAATATCTGTATAGTCACTGTGGCTGCAGGAGCTAGGAATGATCCAGCAGGGCATGGTGACGGTGTCCCAGCGCTCTCCAGCCCAGTAGGCCCCCCGCTCGCAGCCCTCCAGCACGTCAGCGGACAGCGTAAACACTTCAGAGGTTCTCTCGAAGGCGGCGTTGCGTAAGCTGGCCTGTTCGCACAGAAAATAGCATCCAACCATTCTAAAAGCAGAATCCCTGGCGGAGCAGGACGCCCACGTCTTCCGCTGCAGGTCAGTGGGAGCTGGGGGGGGGGTGACGCCATCAGCTCCCGCATGCGGGGGAGGCGGTGGGCGCGCAGAAAGCCGGAGGCTTCCGGGGCGAGCAGCCCGGGCCGTATGAGGAAGTGCGCACTGTGGGGGGGTGGGGGGGTGCTGGCCATGAGATCACTGTCGCTCTTACATCCTCATGCAGGAATAAGGAAAGTCACACCTTCACGAAAGGCTCATGACCAAAAGATGGCTTCATCTGCAAAGCTGCCATACAGGTGGGGGGGGCTCACAATCGCACACCTGTCCTCCATGACTGGGCAGAGGGGGCCTAAACTGGATTAACTGAAAATTTGTGTGTAGTGTTAAAAAAGGGCCAGCCCGGTTCCTGTCTAACACCAGCAGCCCGGTTCCTGTCTAACACCAGCAGCCCGGTTCCTGTCTAACACCAGCAGCCCGGTTCCTGTCTAACACAAGCAGCCCGGTTCCTGTCTAACACCAGCAGCCCGGTTCCTGTCTAACACAAGCAGCCCGGTTCCTGTCTAACACAAGCAGCCCGGTTCCTGTCTAACACCAGCAGCCCGGTTCCTGTCTAACACCAGCAGCCCGGTTCCTGTCTAACACCAGCAGCCCGGTTCCTGTCTAACACAAGCAGCCCGGTTCCTGTCTAACACCAGCAGCCCGGTTCCTGTCTAACACAAGCAGCCCGGTTCCTGTCTAACACAAGCAGCCCGGTTCCTGTCTAACACCAGCAGCCCGGTTCCTGTCTAACACCAGCAGAAAGCACCCTTATCTCCTGCGGTTCCCTAAAACAGAGGTCCCGGTTGCCAAACCACCAACTGATCCAACCCAGTACCCACTGGTTCCTGCTATTCAGTTAAGCAGTTTGCCCAACTATAAAAGGCCTTGACTAGTTTTTTGGCAAGTCCACTAGCGAGGAAACCACATTGGTCACAGTTGCCATGGAGATATGCTCTATCGTGTAGAATAGGAGCTGTAGAGAGGGACACTGTTAAGGACATTAGCTCATAACCCCGACATTGCTAGTTCAATGGTCAAGAGGAGTACTTCCATGGCACTCTTAAGAATCACCCAAAGAGCTATTAATCTTCAAAGTAAAATATATTTGTAATTTGCTGATGTCCTGCAGTAACACAAATGAACAGCAGGGGGCAAAAGAAACTTTTCACATTTACATACACGATGTACTGTATACATTTACTGAAAAATAGAATATTAAATTTGGTAAAACTCCCAAACATAGTCGATCCGGTGCATGGGTACATGCTAAAATGCCTTTTAAATGGCTGTTTAATTCTATAATTTATTTTTTAGATAACGAAGGCTATTTTTAAAATTTCCTTTGGATAGATAGGCCTGTTCTCCCTAATTGTCTAGATTTCTTCTAAACACCGTGCGCAGTATATTCGTCGCCCGATAATGGCCTTATCGTGTTCGAAGCAGCACAGGCGTCACTGCATGCCCTTTTGGTTCTGCCGTTTACATTGTGAGGCTTATGCACGATCCCGGCTTCTCCGTGGTGCTGAGAGGGACAGGCAAGCCAGGTTCCGTGGGCTGAAAAGTTACTGAGTACGCAATATTATCTTCTTTCCTTCTTTAAGTCTAAGAACATCCAAAGGACATTAAACAGGCTGAAATAAACCAAAGGGGACTGCTGCTGAGGATGCAGTCAGACATTTACTGCTGTATCCATGAGATGACACCCATGAAATCTTTATCAACCTGTAAAAGTCGCTATGCTTTAGATCAGGGCGAGGCTACCGGTGGACAAAGTTTACACAACTTTTACTGTCAGCGTCCCCCACAGCTCGACCACCGACAGCATTCTGGTACCGCCACTGCTAGCAGTTATGACAACCTCATTTGGAACCGTTTCTTAGAAAGGAAAAATAATACTATTTACATCCCCTCCTCCACACACCTTAACTCCGGGAGGGTTTCCATCGAAACTACACACTTATAGCGTGTTACACGTTTTCCACGATTTACCGCAAGGGATCAAACATTAAACAGCACGTATTGTACCAAAAAGGAAGGAAGGCGTTGTGTAACTTTTGGAATAAACAACCCGTATCTTCCAGTGAGGTCACTCAAAAACCCCAACCGGGAAAAACCGCATCTGCCGCACACAGTAAACACAATCGCACTGTTGTAAATCAGACCTCGAAAGCTTCGTCCTCTGGTCCCCTTTTTAAAATGAATAAACTTGCCACCTGAACAGAGCTCACAACATAAACCTATTTTTTCAATAATCAGATCGCCTCCCACTTGACCGCGTCTTACCGGAATAAATAAAGTAAGACTGTTGAAAATGTGAGGAAAATCAAAAATCAAATATACAAACATTTGTTCTTAATGAAACCTTGCGCCGTTATAATACGTTAGGTATTATTATAGTCGACCATGTTACTTACTGAATCGGGGGATATTGTTATTGGCGGTGCATTATCTCCCCCTAGTGGCCCGTCCGGAAAACGTAATCATCCCGATAAACGCGCACTAACGCAGAAAAAAGCTCTTGACTAACTGTTAACTCACTCCGATGACGTTAATTCACAATGAGTGTAGCTGTAAAAAAATTCGAATAGCGTCAAACCTGCAAAAAAAAAAAATCCCCACCTCGTAAAAATCACTTTATCAGTAATGAACTGATATTAAAACGTCCAGTGTCTGCCATATAAATGAGCGTCTATAAATGTTAATGAGTTCTAGGGGAACCAGTATCAGAGGAGATGTCGGGATGACACTGTGAGCTCCTGTGACATGCCAAATTCACTGACAACACAGCCAAAAACTCAGTGTCTCACAGGGTTCAGCGTGTCACTGACCAGATATTTCTATGTAGTGTCTTCATATCAGCCAGAGACCAACGGGCAGACTGAGGACTTTGTCACAGTGGGCCAGCCGTTTCATTGCTGCCCCCAGTTGCAGCTGGAATCCCGTGAAAGCATTTGTCACTTATGCATGACTGACAGTGTCCCAGCCCAGTGATTTATGGATAAGGTGAATGGCAGGCATTCTGGGGAAATTCAGCTGCTCGTTCTGTTTCGAAACGGAATTGTGCAATTATGTGTGAAACAGCGCAGAGTCAAAAGTGTAACCATGGGGAGGATGAGAAGGAGGAGGATAAGCATGCCCCCCCCCCCCCCCCCCCCTCCCCCCCCCCCCCCCCCCCACCTCGCCCACTCTCCCCCCCCCACCCCCTCCCACACCGACAAACACACCAT
>JABJVO010000026.1:21792629-21810536 GCA_026770805.1 Boulengeromyrus knoepffleri
TTTCGTTCCCCGGTTTGATACAATTAGCTTTTTTTTAGTATTCGTTACAACATTTAACATTAAAAAAATAATGAATCAGGGGTGGAGCGGGGGGGGGGGGGGGGGGAGGGGTTCATCCATGCTATAGAAGGGGGCGGGGATTAAAGCCCTACACCAAGCATCCTAATCCTCCCCCAGACAGGCTGCCACCCACGTTGCTCTGCTGAGTCACTGGTACACGAGCCCCCCCGAGGTGGTGTGGGGGGGGCTGTGTATCTGTCATTCAGTTCATTATCAGCTCGCTCGCATCCCATGATGTGACATTGGCTGCCAGATGGCCTGCAAAGCCGCAGCCACGATGCCTGGAGCCCAGGGCTCAAACACGGGTCTGAGGGACCATGTGATGTTTGAAAGAGGTTAGAGGAGAGGGGTCAGAAGAAGTGTCCTTACGGGTGACGTCCACCACCAGGTCTGGGGATCCCGCCCGGGTGGATCCCTTACATGAAGTGCCCTTTTCCCACACACAGGTAGGCCAGGAGTACACAGGATGGGACAAGCAAAGTCCTGAAGTCACACGGCACATGCTGACCTCTGCACAGGGTCCGTTCTGAGGCCAGGGGTGGAGCAAATGGGTGGGGTACGTGTCCTCAATCTGGCCGGGCTGTAGGTGACAGACGTCTCCTGCTACGCCCAATCCTTCTCGTTCAGTAGCCGTACTTGTCGTTCAGGTGGGTGCGGCCATCTCCAGACTGACCTGTCAGTGTGTGAGAGGGGCGGGGCATCGTTACAGGTCATGGATGTGGCCGAAGTGAGCACAGTCCCATTCGCGCCACGGCCCTCCTGACTGGCAAACGGACTCTCGCTCGGTCACTGACGCCCGTGGGCCAAAGGTCCAATTGCACCGAAACAAAATGGCTGTAGAGGGTCAGCGTAATGTGTGGGCTGCAACCAAGGGCCCGGAAACATCCGGGCCTCAGCTCGCCTCAGGAAAAGGGAACAGCCCCTGACTGTCCATACGATGGCAGCCTAGGCCCCCAGATGCGTTAATGCACCCCAGATGCAGAACTCTGAAATTCATGACAGAGGACTATGGCTAAACACCGATACATACCCTGACAACCCCCACCAGGACACTAATGTATGAAATTACAGAAAGCACCCCCCCCCCTGAGCAGGGCAAGTCTCCGGCGCTCCAAAATGCTGCTTTATCTTATCACAGCAGGACGACCCCCACTGGCACTCCCCAGGTCTGATTAAGGAATCCTATCGGGTCCCGGCCTTGACGGACACGGTGACCATGCGGCCCTCTTCCTCCCTGCCCCCTACACACTCCCCCCCCCCTTTTGCTGTGAAGGTCAGACTGTGGCGCTTCTGATCTTCATATTCCACCAGCACATTAAAAGACTTTGATGTGAAATCCCCGCCCCCCCTCCCAGCACATGGTCCCCCCCACACAGAGGGTCCCCGCTTGATTTAATCTCTTCAAAACACTTTCTCCCCCAGGAGGTGTAAGTATAGCCTCCCATTCAACAGTAACACACACACACATTACCATAGTGTCCAAGAGCATCACCAGGCACCAGACCTGGTCACATGATGGCATCTCAACCAATCAGCAGTAACCTGCTCTCTGTCACACACACACATCACCTCAAGGTCATGTGACTTGCACTAAAACAACAGTGCTAGAAAAAGTGTAGACAGTCCTCGCTGGAAGGCTGCCACGCTGAATATGACGGACATTTTTAGCTTTATACTCTCATGTTCACCATGTCTTACCAGCAGGGGGCATCCACACGCAGTAGTCCGGGTCATCCTTGGGGTACTGGGCGGACAAGGTGACCGAAGGCTAGGAAGAGAGTGGTGTGCAAACGGGGGTGTTAAACAGCCCGGCTAGCCCATACACATTTACTTCATCCAGAAGGAGTTCAGGTCATAGCCCAGGCAGTGTAACCTGGTACTCACCCTACTGGGCCCATACACCTTCCTCTTCCTCTTCACTTCCTCCTTCTTATCAGAGCCACTGTCACCGTACTCTGAGACAGCAGACAGAGTGAGGAGTTCAGTTTGGTGAATCTCTGCCACGACGGCCAGACAGCGCTCACACGCAAACCCACACACACTCAAAGTCGGTCATCCTATCTAAATGGGGACCGTCCATTCATTTCCATGGGAAAAACCCTAATCCCAATCACGGCACCCTTAACCTCTACCCATCCCTAACCTTAACCATAAGTAACCAACTTATGGCATTTTGGCATTTTTACTTTTTTGATTGCATTCACAGATTTTTACAAAACTGGTTATCCAAATGGGGACCTCAAAAGATGTCCCCAAAAATAGGGAAATTTCAGGTTTTACTACACATTGGGGACAATCCTTAAATGTGATCTATGCAAACCCCCCCCCACACACACACCTGGTGAACGCGTGTTTGATGGCCGCCCGCCCTCCTCTTCTCCCCGGTCAGGTGTTGGCTCCTCCACCGGTTTTGGCCTCTTGGGACCGCTCTTCCCTAAACACACCAGTTACACTCGCATCACAACAAGGTGGCCATTCAGTTTCTGGATCCTGGGATCCTGCCCAAACTGATGTGCTTCTGCCATCTACTGGTCCGTAGCAGAACTACACTCACTAAAGGACCTATAAGAGCTACTAAAATATGCCGACATGGCATTGTTGCTCACCTGTGCCAATGTGAGTCTGGGGCTCAGGTGCCACCGGTGAGCTGCTCTCTATTTCCGTGTCTGCTCCATGCTGCTGAGTCTCCTGCCCACTGGAAGGGTCTGCCTGCGCTTTCCTGGCTTCCTCCTCTTCTTCCTCCTCTTCCTCCTCCTCTCCACCAGGGGGCAGCTCCTTGGTGACGAAGAGCTCCGCTGGCAGGGTGGGTCGCTTTGGCGGCATTTTCTATGATAAAGGAAAAATGGGGGTGGAATTTTAGCAGCATTTGACTGGGTGGGGGGTGGGTTTCATTCCTGAGGCCGGAACAGAACTCACTCCGATGGTGCCCGTCCTCAGCTTGAACTTGCTGCCACCTTTCATGGCACCGAACATGGGCAGGGCAGGTTTCTTGCCCTCCGCCTGCATGGTGCCGTGCCCTCCTGGACTGCAAGAGGAGCTTCAGTGGAAAACGAATCACTTTCACTTCTTAAAGCTCTCAGGACAATTATATAAGCTAACGGACAGCCAGCTATCAACTACAGAACATACAAGTAAACACAAGTGTTACAAACTGATTTGAACATAACTAAGGTTTTTAAATCGTTCATTATAAAAAAAAAAACAAGCAGTATTAGCTATGGGGGGAAGAAAATCTGAATAAGCTAAGAGTGCAGGCAGATCTGAATGCCCCCCCATCATATCCTGCTCTCAGCATGCCACCCTACCCGGCCTGTAGGGGGGGCAGCTGCGCCGGCCTGGTGAGCTCCTGGAGCCGCCGCAGGCGCTGGGCCTCCCGTCGCAGCTCCGCCACCCGCACGTGCATCTTCCTGCGCTCAATGCTGTCCAGTGGGCTGGGGGCATTCACGGCACTCATGAAGGCGTCCAGGGGGTCCTCAGCCGACCGCTGCGCTCCACCTGAACCGACAGGACGGCGGTCAAACCGGGTCCGAATGTGGAGCCGACCGCGGTTGGAACGCGGTTTCAAACCGGGTCTGAAGGAGGGTCAAACCGGGTCCGAATGTGAAGCCGACCGCGGTTGGAACGCAGGTCAAACCGGGTCCGAATGTGGAGCCGACCGCGGTTGGAACGCGGGTCAAACCGGGTCTGAAGGAGGGTCAAACCGGGTCCGAATGTGGAGCCGACTGCGGTTGGAACGCAGGTCAAACCGGGTCCGAATGTGGAGCCGACCGCGGTTGAGACGCGAGTCAAAGCACGG
Organism: Boulengeromyrus knoepffleri; assembly: GCA_026770805.1. NCBI lineage: Eukaryota > Metazoa > Chordata > Actinopteri > Osteoglossiformes > Mormyridae > Boulengeromyrus > Boulengeromyrus knoepffleri. The sequence goes on from JABJVO010000026.1 coordinate 21,796,486, forward strand.
GTTAGACCAGGGGTGGGCAAACTACGGCCCGCGGGCCACATCTGGCCTGTTGGTCTTTTTATTCCGGCCTGCTGAAGATTGGTACAGAATTGCCCAAATCAAATCATATAATTATGACTGCATTCATTTGACCTTGTCCTGTAATGCCTGGCGTTCCACCAGGTGGTGCATTAGACACAATGATAAATTGACTTGATTCTGCGGAGCCCGGCCTACTCTGTTACTACTCTGCCACTGCTCTGAACCCATCTGCAACAATGAGTGGGCCAGTGAGTCGACAGTGACACCGAGTGTTTAATAAGGAATGGACGACTAAACACTTTTCACTGAAGTCCGGTCAGAGGCCGTATGAGGTACCTTAAATCCGACAAGTTGTCCAGCCAAGCAAAAAATCTTGCTTTTTCATATGGGTTCATGGTATTGCACTTCTGTGGCAGATGGAACGCATCCGACTCAGTTTTCCCGAGATTTTAGCGGATGTGACATAATCTCGGAATTCGAAAATCGGATCCCGAGGCAAATGGAATGCAGCATTTATTCGAGGGGACTTCAGCATCGTCAGTTTATTACGTCTCTTGAAGAAATTGACGCTGATCACTATGTGGACAATGCACACCATTCAAAATACCAGATTAAGTATGTTTATATGTATTTATTCAGAATTGTCTTCATTTTTCCTCACCATGACAGTTACATTAAAAGTACACATATGTTAGAAATGAAATGTGTTACGCTGTCTGTAATGGAAGTGGGCCGCCCTATAATTGAAAAATTTTATGTGGCCCTTGGGCCAAAAAGTTTGCACACCCCTGGGTTAGACCCATAGTGAATGACTGAACACTCACCCTTGGCTGAGCTGCTCAGCTTCTTCTCCGTCTCAGCGAGCTCCTTCTCCACCTCAGCCAGCTTCTCCACCTATGGGCAATGGGTTCCGTGAATGACCTCAATACCAGGGATGCCCCCCCTCTAAGGAAGGGGGCGGGGCTACACACATGCAGGGAATCCAGGGCCTTACCAGCGAGTCATAGGTGTCGGGCCTCTCCTCGATCTTCCCCGCCTTCTTCATTCGCTCCTTCCTCTTCCTCTCCACCATCCCAGTGCGGTCCAGGAAGGTGTCATCATCACTGTCATAGAAATCCTCCTCCTCCCAGTTCTTCTTCTTGCGTTTGCGGGACACTGAGTGACCGGGACAAAAAGGCATCATAGAGGAATTCCACTTAGGTATTTTTAGCTTAAGTGAAACTAACTTTACTTGAGTCATTCCCAGATGGCATCATGAGGAAAGAACCTTGGATTTAGGTCTGCAAAAACTCAAAGATTACCATTATTTACTATAGACTCGCATTATTAACCAGCATAAAAGAGGAAAAGAAACTGCGTAATTTAACTAGTTTTCCCCTTAACCCTCTGGGGTCTAGGGGTAGGGAAGACACTGTCACTGACTGGGGCATGATCACACATTTCATTCAATATCATAAACGTAATTCATGGCAAACAAGTTATTTCTTACATATTTGTTTTGGCATAAAACTCATCTTAATCTTAGTGTATTTTGTAAATATGTCAGATTTATGTGAAGTTTGTAATTTGACATCAAAGTATAGACATTGCAAAATGCAGTTTGGAACACTTGCAGAAACATTATAAAAGTACATAGTAAGCAATGGTGCCAGTTTGTTTTGATCCCAGATATCTGATCACCAAAGTCTTGGCTACATGAAGATGACTAAATGGTGTAGTTGCAACATTCGGTTGGATAAATAAATAAGAAATAGCTAACTCATGTCACTATTTCTGGCTCCTTTCATTGAATATGTAGCAACTGTCATGTGTATGAATGAGCCATTGACACCTGGCCACAACCCCCCCCCCCTTTTATGGCGCTGACGGGGATGTATCTGGATCGCGTTTCACCACTGCGTCGTTCCTCAAATTACCATACGAATGCGATTTGAATACGCGCTAATGTGGCTATTTAGAATGTGAATGGCGATCTTCGGGTGACAGCGGTACTACACGCCCCCGATGCAGGTAAAACAAAGTAAGGTGACACGGTTTACTTTTTTTGCCTATTTAATCTAAATTTAAAAGCTTTAATACTTCCAACAATGGATGTTATGAACTGAAATACACGAGAAAGATACGCCGGAGGGTTAATCTACGCTACCACGATACAAAATATGTTTCCCTGTTCAGGCCCCTCCACCTCCCTGCGCACCTGCCTCCTGCCTCAGCAGGCCGCGAGCCTCCAGCATGCGACAGGCCTCCAGAGAGCACTGCACGGCTGCCTCCTTCTTCTTCCCAGAGTGGGTCACCTCAGCCACCAGCTGCCGGCCCAGAGCGTCATCCACAGGCAACCTGGGGGCACCGGGACGCACCGTAAACCCAACACCGACCAGAAATGGACGTCGGTCATCAGAACCAACAAGAGTAGGTGTTGGACTCACTTGATCCTGCAGGTCCAGGTTCCGTGGCCCTTGTCTTCATACTCATATTCCAGCTCCTCCCCTGCAATCAGAGGGTGGTTACTGAGCCTAACTGCGATCACTGAGCTGTAAATGATCAGCCGATCTTTGGGAGTGCAGGCCCGGCCTCATGGCAGCAGAACACGTTTCACCTTCTCTGTCGAAGAAGCCCTGCAGAGCTTTCTTGGGGTCCTTCAGATACGCTGCCTCCTGGTCCTCCTGAAACTCCATGGCAAAGGGGTTCTCCTCATTCTCATCCTCCTCAGGCAATGCTTCCTCTTCTGGGGATAGAGGAGAAGGGGCAGAGACCAACAGTGAGCACCCGCATCTCCTCACGACAATCCTCATTCCCTAACAGGTCTAGTTCTTTTATATTAGTGTCAAGTAAATGAGATTCATATAAACCAGAAGAGAAATAAACAGAGAAGCCACAACATACTTACAGTACTTACTGTGGGGTGGGGATAGAAATTATAAGTACAGGACCAACTCACGCCGCTCGCCCAGGGCTACCAACCCGCGCCACTCACCCATGCCCCAGGAACATCCCGAGTCCTCTTTGGAACTCCTGGTCCTGGATTCTCTCTCCCCTTCCTCCTTCTTCTCCTCCTCCTCCTCCTCCTCCTCGTCATCATCAGAGCCATCTCCCATCATCCTCTTCTCCAGTTCTGCCCTTTGCTTCCGTGCTCGCTCCCTCAGCTCGGTAACTGTCAGCTCAGATTCCGCCTCCTCATCAGAGTCTGGACCCTGCAAGCAGACGATAGTCTGGTGAGCTCCCAAATGTTCATAGTACTCTACATATTTGATTTCATTTTGTGCTGAATCTGTTATCTTCTACTTTTAATCATTGTCTTTGGATCAGTGCAGTTTATGGGTAACTTTCAAAGTCCATCTACCCAGCCTTTCCCCATGTCATCCATCGCGGGGCCATGGCAGGGTTGAAACTCATCTCAAGCAGCATAAGGCAGGGGTACACCATGCATTGGATGCCAATCCATCACAGAGTGTGTGTGCACGTGCACGCGCGCACACACACACACACACACACACACACACACACACACACACACAAAACTTGTTCAACACAGATCAACATTATAATACCAAAAAAACAGGGGCAGGATTCAAACCCCCAACACTGACAGTATTGAGGCAAGACTGCCATCCACTGACCAGGTACACCACTTCAAATAAACGCGCCAAAGAATTATGCTGCCCAGTCCCCACGTTTTTTTTTTATCCTTAAACTGCAGCTAAAATCGCAATCTGTTGTATGAGACATACATAAACGCCTTTAGGATTTAGGCCACGGAAACAGAATTACTCGCCTGCAGGATGAACAGGCGACTGCTCCCCCCGAATTTGAGTACATGTCCGACCCGCAGCCTGATGTAGGTCTTCGGCGGGATCTTGTTCTTGTTGATGAAAGTGCCATGCGTGCTGCCCAGGTCAAAGGCGTAGAAGCCGGCCTCTTCCCCCACAACCTCCGGCTCCCCTGGGCGCCCGCGGTACTGAACCACCGCGTGATACCTTGAGATGGAGGGATGCTCCAAAGACACGTCACAAACGGGCAGGCGCCCGAACACGAAGAAACTCCTCTCGGCGAGCGGGACCGTGTCCAAAATGGTACCGTTCTTCAGGATCTCGAACGAGTAGGCAGATTCGGCTAAGCCGCCCCAAGGAGGCTCGGTGTACGGCAAAGGGGGGGCGGCATTTAACTTCCCATCCGGCGGAGGTTTAGCAGGAAACCTTGGTTTGATTTTCTGTGGGGCTTTGGTGGGGGCATCATTCTCGTCCGTTTTGGTTACCTTCGACGTGACGGCCAAATTCTGAATCGTCGACGGGGCGCTGCTGCCGGCCTCCTTATTATCCGCCGACTCGCCTTTGGGCTGACATACATCTTTCGACGCCTCTGTCACCCTGCTGCAGCCCGGTACCGCAGCGACTCCCTTCCGACTGAGAACACTTGGGGCAACGAAAATAGCGGGTTTCTTGAAAGTATCGCCTGTTTCTTCTGTAACAGCATTCACGACGCATTTCGTCTCACTGTCCCCTTCACTTTCAACAACACCTACTACAACTGGTTCGCTACTGACTTCAGATTTTTCATCTGCTCGTTCTTCCATTTTCAGAACGTGCGTAGAGTCCGCCATGTTGGTTTTGGTACGGTCTCTTTATACTTCCGTTCCGGCTTCATGATAAAGGTTCCGAGTAAGCTAGTCTATTTTAGCAAGACATTTTCAAATGACAACAACAACATTGTTGTTATTGACATAAAATATACTAACATATTTCTGTATCGAAACTATTACGGGATCTTCATTATACAGCTTTATTGAAAATAATTGCGTTTAAATCAGGAACTATTTCAATTAGCATTTGCTTCCACACGAAGCAAAATATGCGCCGGCATGTCGAGTTTCATTCGGAAAGCCTTGAGCTACTGTCATTAGTCGTTGCTCCACGTATCGAATCTGCATTTTAAGTGAGTGTCCTTCTGTGTAATAATTTAGCTGGTGCAATAATAACTACACATGGAAAATGCAATGTAGGAGTAACATGTAATCTACAGCGACGGCCTCTTATGATGAGCTATTCGCATCTCCACTGGTAAACTAACGAGTCTTAGTTTGGTGGTTTTGGGAAACTTCCGCATGTCGTGTCCGGTGATGCATCTGAGTGATGTTCCCGTTATTTCTAACTGAGATGTGTGTGTACACTCTGTTTTACAGAGCGCCCTGACCTGATTCAAAGCTACAGGTTGGATGATGCCGTACTGGGGCGAAATCCCGGTCCCGGCGGCGCCGCCCAGCCGCAGCTCCTTCGACCTGCTCCAACGGGAGTTCCGCTCGGTGGAGATGCAGGATCCGCCCCTGCATCAGCCTTCTGCTCAGCGCCCGCGGCCGACCACTATGCTGGACATCCCGTCCGAGCCCTGCAGTCTAACCATACACACCGTACAACTATGCCAGCACGCCCGCCGCCTCCGCGCTCTTCTGGCCGCTGCCCAGGGCCAGCCAGTGGCAGAGGGCGCTGCGAAACTCGAAGAAGGGGAAGCACTCCCCCCACGGCCTTTAACGCCGGCTGTCCCTGATGACCTGCTGCCCCTGGACAGCAAGGCGCCCCGGCAGCCCTTCCAATTACGACACAGTGACCCGGAAAGTGACTTTTACAAGTAGGTCCCCCATTGGGTTTTACTTCTCCATCACGTGACTATAGTATTGTGGTCTTGTGAGCAGCAGGCTTTGCTTAGGGATGCCTGTCACCCACTTGCTGAGGGCGCATCTCATCTTTCTCCAGGGGCAAGGGGGAGCCAGTGACGGAGCTGAGCTGGCCATCCTGCCGGCAGCTCCTGTACCAGTCTGTGGCCACAGTGCTGGCCCACGCCGGCTTCGAGTCGGCCCAGGAGAGCGTGCTGGAGACGCTGACGGACCTCGTGCACGAGCACTACTTGCGGCTCAGCCGGCTGCTCCGTGTGGCCGTGGACCGCGAGGCGTGCCTGGGGACCACGCCGTTCCCTGATGTGGTGGAGCAGGTCTTCCACGAGGTGGGCATCGGCAGCGTGCTGGCCCTGCAGAAGTTCTGGCAGGTCCGCATCAAGGATTACCATAGCAACATGCTCCAGGTGAGGCGATGCTCAAGGAAAGCAGTATCTGGGCCACAGGCTGATAATCCCGCTTTGGGATTAGAGAGCTGCAATGATAAGTGTAGCTTTTCAAGGTCCAAGTCAGACTGCCACTAAAATGTACTGAAGCCCTTCTATGAACGTTTTTCCACTGCGTCGGGTTGAGAACTTTTGGCAAATAACCTGCCTCTAAAACACAAAATACAGCAGCCGCCCGGAGAAGCAAAGTGCACTTAGGAACTCAGACAGCGGCAATGAATTAAGTAAAAAAAAATAGGTAATAATAATGGGTGTGTCGACAGATAAAGAGACCAATGGCATTAATTTGGATGGAATGACAGATTCAGCGAGATCTGGATGTCATGACAAGAAGACTTTTATACCTACAGATGTGGCATTGAAGTGCTTATGGTCAGATTGGTTTGTGCTCTAGAACGTTCTGTTCAGCTCTGGGTTTGTCCAGGTTAAGCTCAGTGTCATGAGATTCCCCGATAAGGGTTCCTTGTGCCTCATGACCTTTAACTGGACAGTGCGTGTTGATTGACAGTTGAGTGACCAGTAGGATGTGCTGCTGATGGTTGTGGCCGGGTCCCCCGCCTCAGGTGTGTCGGGAGCTGTCGGAGGAGTATGATCGCCTGGTGAACCCGGACAGGGCGACCGAAGACGCCAAGCCCCTGAAGGTGAAGGATGAACCCCTTAGTGATAATATAGCGTTCCCTGTTAGCGAGGAGCCCGAGGCCGACCTAGCCTCTGGGGACCAAGCCCTGCCCACCCCCAGCGAGCGTGTGACAGGGGGTCTGGAAGGGGACAACTCACCGCACTCCTCAGGTACGTGCCTGGGCAGGCATCTGGCACACAGTGGCCTGTATGCAGCACTTAGGATGAACACCCTCCTGCTATTGGTAGATGCTGTCTCCTGGATGCAGATCATTGGTTGTGTATTCCAGGAGTGACGGGCACAGCGGCGGCAGCCGCGGCGGGAGTAGTAGGAACGGCGGCTGCAGCAGCGGCGGGGAACAGCTCCCCCTTGTGGCACCTGCCGCAGGTGAAAATGGAGCCCCAGGATGCTGAGGAGGGCCAGGTGTCAGGCCACGGGGTCCTGGGAGGCGACGTGTTCGAGGAAGAGCCTATGTCCACCATGAGCGAGACGGGAATCCCGCCCTCCCCGGGAGGCGTGGCCTCTGACGGCAGCTACCCCTCCCATTCACCCGACTCACTCATGGGCTCCTCCCCCGTCTTCAACCAGCGGCCGCGCAAGCGAGCAAAGAAGATGTGAGGGCACAGTGCCACCACCCCGTCCGTGCGGTGCAGGCCTGTCACCCCTTTCTTTGGACAGCTACTCGTTTTCTGCCACAGTTCCCCACGATCCATGTGCTGCGCCGCAGACGTGTTTCCCTGTGGCTGTTTGGACTTTTTATGCGTGCTTTTAAAATTTGTATATTTCCTAAGTAAACCTGCTCCCTCTCTCTCTGTCTCTTCTTTGCCAGACAGATTATCTTTGATACGACAATAAAGCAGATCTAACTTTTTGGTGGCCATGTGTCAAGCTGGTTTCACATTTTACGACCGTGTTTGTTTAAACGTCTCCTGCCCAGGGTGATGTATGAGTGAGGTAGACTGTGGCATCAGTGGCTGCAGAAATCTTGACGTTATTAAATGGGGAATTAGGGTTATTGTTTCGGGAAACTGGCTGCGTTGAAGCAATTTGATGCAGTCACAGTTTATCATTGTTTCTTAATGGCAGTTAAATGACATGTATGTTTATTATCCGAAGTCTGTAACATCCCAGAGAACTGGCCTCCCATCTTCAATCTCCAACTTTAAATGGATGCTGAAGTTTCCAATGCTAATGAGTGGAGCCTGCAGGCTGGGTTTTGCCTCTTGTTTAGCTTGATGAATCACAGGTGATAACCCACAGCCCCCGCCGCCATTTGTGGGACTGCCGGACCGGGGTGGGATTTGCACAGAATAAAAATGAGCTCAGAAGATGGTAAGGTCCGAAGGTCTTCATTAACCATTCGGTGCCAGTGCTTCCTGCTTGGCACTTGAGCTTCACACCATAGGAGTCTTCATGGGACACCCCTGACCGTCTGCCAACGCCACCCTCATTGTGCCCAGCAATTATTCGGCATGAACGGATGCAATGAAATTAGCATCTGTTTACCTTAATGGAACGGCGCGGAAAATATGACACATGGAGTAATTACACTCAGATGTCTGTGAAGAAAGCGAAAGGACATCGGTCTAGGATAATGGCAAATTAATTACAGCTTGCATAAATCTGCATATTAATTGAGAGAGCTCTGTGATTACCTGTTGTAGTCTTTTTTTTATGCACTCTGTTGTTTGAGGTAAAATATTAGCTCAAGAAAACAGTTCAGAAAGAGCCTTGGTGCAGGAGTGAAAAATGGGATTTTTGTTTCTGAATCTGCCTCTCAGAGCTGCCCGAAGCTTGTTGCTGTGGTGTTCTGTCACCTGGGTACAGATCCCGCATTTTGCAGTGTGACCAGTCAGGTTGTTTGTGCCCGACTTGATTCATAAACTTTGCCGGTATGAAGCACGATCAATTTCAAACTGCCGTGCAGGCAGGGATGTTCCATAGGGGCGTAACCTGCAAGGCACTACTGTGCTCAAGCCCTGAGCACATTTATGTTTGTAAATGGGTATGGATGGATGTGTATGGATTCATCATGTAATGAAAGATGAAGCAACTTAATAAATTCTACATTTCAGGGAACTTAGGTCTTTTTCCCCTCTGATTTCTGCCAGGCAGTACAGGGACAGCCTCTGATTTCTGCCAGGCAGTGCAAGCAGTGGTGGAAGAACTGTACACTGGGCCCTGGGGCAAAAATATACCATGCCACCCTCCCTTTCCAAATTCACAGCAAGGGCCTGCCCCCCCTTCCAAGTTCACACCTAGGACCTGCCCCCCTTCCAAATTCACACCTAGGGTCTGCCTATGCTAGCTGTAGCAGTTGCAGATGATGAATTTTAAGTAGCCTCCAAATATCATACCCATCATACACTGCAGTAGTCAGCAAATTCCATAAACTTGATTTTTTGTTAAATACACGCATCAATAACATAGTTTGACTGCAAAACATTACAAACTATTTCAAAATTAAGTATTGTACCAAATTTTGTTATGACTCCCACCATAATGAGATTGTATACACAATCTCACAAGTACATATTTTATGCATGACATCACCGTCTTAATCCTCATAAATGTTTTGCATACATTTGTAGTCAGAGAAAGGTCCATGCTGTTGCTGGGGGGGCCCAGGCTCTGGGGCAGCTACCTTGGCTGCCCAACTACCAGTCCAACCCTGAGCATAAGGATGGCTGCTGATTTCATGCAGGCAACAGAGAGATGGTCTTTGATTTCAAGGGGGTCTCACAGGGGTGGCCTCTGATTTCAGGTGGGCAGCATGAGGACAGCCTCTGATTTCAGGGAGACAGCCTAGGGACAGCCTCTGGATTCAGGGAGTCAGTCCAAGGATGGCCTCTGATTTCAGGGAGACAGCCCAGAGATGGCTTTTGATTTCAGGCAGGCAACACAAGGATGGCCTCTGATTTCAGAGAGACAGCCCAAGGACAGCCTCTGAATTCAGGGAGACAGCCCAGGGATGGCCTCTGATTTCAGGCAGGCAGCACAAGGATGGCCTCAGATTGCACACGGGCAGCACAGAGATGGCCCCTGATTTCAAGTGGGCCTCACAGGGGCAGCTTCTGATTTCAGGTGGGCAGTATAGGGATGGGCTGTGAGTAAATGAGTGACAGTGTTAGTTGAAAAAAACACTATTCAGAGCTGAAAGGTTTGCATGTTAGATACTGGCTGTTGAAGATAAGTAACAGCAGGGCCTATCACTTCATTCCTCCTCAAATGGGAAAATTCATTTTCTTGATGTTGTAGGGATAAGACTTTGGGCATTTATCTGTGTGTAATTTGGATTCACGGCCCTTGGATTTACGGTTCCACGCCACATATCTCAGCTTTCAAATTTACACCTTTCTGGCTGCAGAACACACACCTGCTCCCAAAGCTGATTTGATCAAGATCAAAATGTTGTCTTATTTTCTTCACAGCTAAATTTTCACGGTGCTACGACACATGGATGTTTTCATCAAAACACTGCCAATGCCTGGGGAGATTTTCACAGCAGAAAGAGAGGCCTGCACTGTTACAAACTTCATAAGGAAATTTTAGTATAATGATTATTATTGAAGTTGGAAATTAAATACACTTTTCCAGTGAATTGGTGCTACATGTTTTATGTGTGGTTTGAAACATATTCACAGTAATTTAAAACTTTTCTCTAGTTTTGTTTGGTGGTAAACCAACAAATCAACCAAAATAATAATTAACCACTTTACCCAGAACAAAGAACTAACAGGTTAATTACCTCAATGTGCAGTACTGCATCCTACCAGGGGGTGGTAGTGTTTACACACTCTTCAGCACAGTCTAGTGGGCTCTGAATTCTGTATTCTACTCTGCCTCAATATCGCTAAGCCCTTTGCCTCCTGGACAGGCAGCGATTTTATTTTCGCAGGCAATATAATCCATTGTAAATGTCTCCACTGGCATTTGTGTTTTCCAGACTATTGTATCGCCAAATGAAAACATGCTATGAACTCTGAAATATAATTATCCCCGAAAGCCTCTTTATTTGCGTGGCAATGGATCATTCCTGCGGTTCCAGCACAGAATAACTCCTACTTAAAAGGAAATAACCTGCGTCAGACTGATGATGTAAGGATGGGGAGGGGGGATATGAGTCCAAAGCTTTCCCGTGTTTTCTCACGTCAAGTTAAAGCAGATTTCTTGCGCTGACACAGGAAAAATGCCGATATTTACAGCCCTGGTGATAAGGCTTTGGTTCCCCGGTCTCCCCTCTTTAACAGTGTCAGTATTTTCCTTACTCAGTCATCCTGTCTGTAGGTGTATTTAACTGTCCCATGATGCACTACGACGTGCCACATGCTACAGCTACCGCTTGCCACCTGGAGAATTAGATGGTAACGCAAGCTATTAGGCATAATTACAAATTAAAAGGGGGATTATAGCAGTGGAGCGTTACCCAATGGGAATGTAAATCCAATAGAAGAAAGTTGTAGATTAAATGGTTTGTGAATCATTGTACCTGGAAATTCTATTTTGGTAGGGAATGGCGAGGGATTTGTTCGCTTATAAAAGCCCCGTTTTTCCGAGAAATTGAATTGCATCTATATATCTATAGACGTTATATGAAAATTCAATGGAGAGGGTGGAAGAATGAGAGATGCACACAATGGGCTACATATTTGGACCTTGCCAGCACGAGATCCCGGGGCTGTCGGCAGTCATAGTTATTAAGCAGCCATGCAGCGGCCAGTTCTGATGGGTCTCAGGGCCCCGTACATACTGTCTGACAGGCTGACAGGGCTTGGGAGCGGAGCGAGGCAGATCGCAGCCAGCGAACTAAACTCAACGTGCCCTGTGACTTAAGCACTCAGTGTGCTTAACGAGTCAGTAAATGTGAGTTATTCCCTCGGGGTATAGTTAAAACAAAAGCATAAGAACTGCGAGATGTCCAGGCTATTTTGATGCTGCGGGATGATAAATCGGCGAAGAAGTTTTTGAATCAGCTGCTGGTTTGCTCGCAGCCGTGAGAATGTAAGGGGTAACATTAAACAGAAACCTGCATCAATTCCTCAGGATGTGAGGGGACAGGAACCTCGAGCAGGTGCTACTGCTGTGTGTGCAGGCACTCTGCTTTCAAATCCATCAAATCCTTACCGAAGAGGGAATATATCATAACTGCCTGTTACACAACTCATTCATTCATATTTCATAATAATGATCATTTGAGCACCATTAAAATACATTTAATCTAATATCACAATATTTGATAAGCACCATCATCAACTGAGTATGTTCTGCGCTACTGATGAAAGCAGACTTTCAGTTGTGTCTTTTTTTTTCTCCACTAAACATCCAGGAGGCGCTGTTGTGCTCATGAAGGAGGTGCATTATGCAAATCGTGAGCATGCTTATCTGGCTATACGAATGGCTGCATTTGTAAGATTTATGTTGGTCCTGATGAGCACCTGTCCTCTGAGTGTAATAACGATGTGATTATATCTAATGTGGGATGCACTCCCCTCATTTAATGCTCCTCATTTATTTACGCATGTGTCTATTTACAGCAGGTGCTCAGGGGAAAACCAGCCACGATTCAGTCTTTTAAACCAGTGTTCCCCAACTCGGTCGTCAGGGACCCCCAGACACTTCACATTTTTGGCCCCTCCAAGCCTCCCCAGAGGATAATCCAGCCAGGGCCCCCCCCCCCCCCCATCTGGTCTACACTACCTGCCCACACGGCTGTCCAAACTGGTTATCAGACTAGCTGTCCTACTCCCGTCTCCAACACAAGGCCCCACTTTACCGCCCGCAACAGACTGTCCACCATCTCAACCCAGATCTCCACCACTCCACTGGCAAAATTGCCCAAGACTCTTCCTAATTTTGTAGTGTGCCACTGAACTGAATATCTCCATCCTCCGCAGACTTTCAGCTCATGCCTTGCACATGTTGACGGTGAAGCGATATTCTCTGGTGCAGTGCGGTAAGACTGAAAATTGTAATAGAAGCCAGAGCTGAAGGGTGACTCCCCTCTGAACAAGACCGTCATAGAAATGGGCAGGTCTAGGTGTGCAGTGTCTGTGCTCTCACACGTCGTGGCTCATGAGAAACCCGCCTCTCTCCTGCTCTGCACACTGGGCCGAGCTCTGAAAGGTTAAGCAAACACTTTGCTCTTGATAAATGGACTGACATGGGGCTGTAGTGACAGGGAGAGGTGGGTCTGCAGGACCCTTTGATTTAGCAGTGATTTAAGCATTTGATGCAGAGCATATGACCTGGTTGGAATGCTGATCACATGACGTAGATGGGATGCTGATCACATGACCTAGATGGGATGACTTGCTTCTTCTACAGCAGGACCCACAATAATGGTGAGCCATGCACACACACACACACACACACACACACACACACTGTATATACTGTATATATTACAACTAATTTAAGGAGAATCGGCGGCCGTAGTATCTGCTGTGGAGAGTGAGGGGTCCCGCAGTGTTGTGGAGTATGCTACGGTCGTTAGCATTAGCTGATATTTCACTGGGTACCGGGTTGCTGGCATTGCTATTTCCAAAAAGGTCCAAAGATGAATAAACGGATGAATAAAACTAAAGAATTGTGAATCTTTGTGGGGGGATAAAAGGGGCAGAGGAGCCATCCATCACTGTGACTCTCATTCACTTTGGGATCAGGCATACGGGATGTCACCATGGTGACCTGGAGTGGGAGGCGGAGCCCTGTAGGCCACACCCCCACATTCATTACCACGGTTTTCCCAGGGCACACGCTGGGACTTGAGCCCTGCCAGCTGTGCTCCGCTACCCATGAAGGCAGCTCCTTGTGCTCTAATGAGATCCGTCTGTAGCTTGATTTTAAACCACTCCCCCCTCCCAAAAGTATTCCCCTTGTCATATTACTGTACCTGGAACAGGTTGTCTGGCCCCTTTGGGGGGACGGAGTTCATTACCTACAGCAGCCACGCACACACCCTCAGCTGTCCATATCGCCTCGCGGTCCCCGGCAGGGCCGCCATACACGGCTTTAACTCCACAGTGTTTGCTACGGATCCACCGCAGACATGCACCACCTGCAGACCGTGAACGGACGGGGGAGGGGCAGTGTGCGGCGTCTCCAGGTCACCATGGCGACATGCGCTCGCAATGTCCAGCAAGAGAGACCGTCCATTTTCAGAATCCTTGATGAAATGGAGAGTTATTGTCGTCATGCCGACTACCCATGATTCCCAGGCCTGGGACAAAATTACTTCAGCAACAGTTGGTATATATCAACCCCCCTTTGCCTGGTTGCTAGAAGAAAGAAAAGAACTGGGAAA
>JABJVO010000026.1:21810655-21821152 GCA_026770805.1 Boulengeromyrus knoepffleri
AATACTTCACCCGGCCCCCCACGGCGGCCCCCTCCCCCCCCCCCCCCCCCCCCAGTTGTTAGCATTATTAAACATTAAAGCATTATATTGTGATGTTGCTGGGTGTCGATGTCGAGTCTCATGCTCAGAACCGGCTAGTGGATCACACCTCTTTGGGTCCAGACCAGCCCGCGAGATGAGTGCCGGCGACAGGCCGCCACCCCTGTGAGGCTCTTTCAGAGATGGACAGATGTTCTTCATCCCCTTTGAGAGACCTTCACCTTCAGCTGATTAATACGTCACACGGAGGCCTGAGCTCAAGTTTGGGGGGGCGGGGGTTCTGTATCGGCTGTGACCCAATGCCCAGATGTGGGTGCAGGTGCAGCCTGCTGCTCTGTGTTTGTCCTTGTGCCACATGTCTACTTTGAAAGGTTGCGCCGTTCGGCTGCCGAGTCATCGCTACTCTGTGGGCGTCTGTGCTGTAAAGATGGCACCGTGGGGTGAGACATCTTGACTCTCTGAGGTCATAAAAGATCCCTGGATGTCTTTCGAAGGAATAGGGGTGGTACCCTGATATACTGGCTAAAATTGCCCTCTGTGGCCCTTTCAGATCTGGCCTCCTAATCATCCCCTATATCTAACTGGTGAATCCTCTCCTGTCCCTTCACCACTTTAGCTACTGTGTGGTGAGCGTACTGGAGCAGAATGGCTGCCATCACATCACCCAGGTGGGGGCTACGCAGTGGTGGTGGCTGAAGTGGCTCGCCATTGGTTCCGTAAAGCGCTTTTGGGTATCTTGAAAAGCGCTATATAACTGTAATGGTCAATCATTATAGTGGACTCCAGTTCCCAGAATCCCTTGTGTCCACTTCTTCTTCCTCCTCTGGGTCACCTGTTTCTGTTCCCTTGTTTACCTTGATTGTGCCCAGCTATATCTTGTTATCTTGTTGCTGTGAGGTTATCAGTGTTCTGTATTGCATGCGAGCAGATGTTCTAGTCCTGCAGTGCTGTGTTCTAACCTCTGCATTGCTCTCTTGTCTCTCACTCTGCCTACGCTGATTGCTGCGCCCGCTCAGAGACACACATCAGCATCATCTTGTCAACCGCCGACCATCACTTTTATTTATTTATTTATTTTGATGGGCGTTCCTTCTCGAGCCCCATGTCTGCTTCACCGGGTGTTGATGCTTTTTAACAAGATGAAACGGCTCTTTGAACATGAGGAGACGTCAAAGTGTGTGAGGAAGATCCACCTTTCGCGTCCTTGGCTTATTGATGGAGTTGAAGGGGCCTTCAGAATGGTTACGAGATCTGCCTTCAAAATCTCCGGTCATGTGGTGTGTGGATGTCCTCCAACCTCTGGAGTCAGTGCTGCTCTGAAATATTAGCCTCTTTCTGGGGAAAATGTCAGTATTTTGTCGGGCTTGAGGCTGAGGTCTCGGCATGTTTCCCTCATACCTGACATGTGGGGACTGTCTGTCCTGGGGGGCATGTGACATCTTGTTCTGTGAGGATGCAGTGCATAAGCCGAACACATGCCATTACCCTCAGTATGATCACATGACACTCAACTGACTGTTCCGGCTGGTCCCGTGACCTTAAAGAGATGCTATGGAGTCAGTGAGCCAGTGTCTGAATCATGAGGAGTGACAGACGGTCCTGTGCTGACAGATAACACTGATCCCATTATGTCAGGATACGAGGCCTGTGTGCTTCTATGAGCCACGCGCAAGAGAATTCGCCTTGATTGAAACTGAAAGATAGAGCCGCTCTTGGTCAGAATAAAGAGGAATCCGTACCTGCTGTCTGCGCTCATGCTGTCTGCTCTCAGCAGTGTGTCGTGTCGAGTCATTTATTTCTATAGTGTGGGGAATACGATGCAGGTGAGATTCTGACAAATGTTATTATTATGTACAGTTTGGGGGCTTTAGGACCCTGATTCCCCAGGTTTCAGGTGACCAGGGGAATTTGGATATGTCCATTGGTTAATTACCCAGGGCCAATGGGAAGCTGAGGACAGTGGAGAAAAGAAACAGCTGCCTCAATAATCTTAATTGGTGGGGATGAACCGAAGTGCAGCTTGGGGCCGCTTTGTGGATGTGGGAGACCAATAGTGAGAGGCGGGGAGGGACGGGTGCTACCCCTCTCCAGAAAAATGTCACGTGACCCTCCCTCTTGTGGTAGACGGTGGTATCGTCACACAGCCTATAGAGGGAAAGCGTACCTAGCTTCCATAACTGCTGAA
Organism: Boulengeromyrus knoepffleri; assembly: GCA_026770805.1. Classification (NCBI taxonomy): domain Eukaryota; kingdom Metazoa; phylum Chordata; class Actinopteri; order Osteoglossiformes; family Mormyridae; genus Boulengeromyrus; species Boulengeromyrus knoepffleri. The sequence continues at coordinate 21,812,880 of JABJVO010000026.1, forward strand.
GGACGAGTTTGGAGCCTATCTCAGAATGCACCGGGCACGCAATGGGATGGAATATCAGTCTAAATAGTAGTAAAAACAGAAAACAAGTGATTCACACAAATCTCTTTGCAAATTGTCTCGCCTTTAACCTGTTGTTTGTTCAGCTGAACAGCAGTCAGTTTGAATACTCAAAATAACATGTATATCTGCAAACACGAAGCATCCACCTTTACAGCTACGGGCTAAAATCCTGCAAAATCCTGTTTGATTATGTGTCAGGTTTCCTTGTCAAATACAAAACATCCTTTCATGACTTGTGAACTTCTCCAGCAAGACGCTCCTCAGATCCCGTTCCTCATAGCATGAAGATGCTCGTGTTTTGCCCGGAGAAGCGAGCGATGTTTCGCTCGTCTGCCCTGTGGCCCAGTTTGTGAACTCAGTGGTGACTTTTCAAACTGCACGACGGAAATGAAAATGCCTTTGCGTGACGAGGCACGGCGGCCGAGCGTGTCTCTGCGGCCGGCGAGAGAGCGCCGCGAGCGCGACACCTAACGCGGTCGGCTGCGGCGGATTTGCGAGTGACACCACCGTGTCGTCCCAACAGAATCTATGTCCTAGATAAATATTTGAAGAAGACTATAGTGAGCAGATAAACTTGACCAAAAAGTCTTTCTTACCACAGTTATCTGCAAAGAAGATGAACACAGGAAAATCCTAGAGGGGGTGTGAAAACAAAATGGATTTTTCTCTGCGGAACCGAGGCCGCTGCCCCCCCCCTCACTTCATCCACACCATCCCCAGGATATCAATTATTCACGTCCATCTCCGAATGCTCCTGCCTGACTACTGCCTCTGGTTTATAGCTTTTCTCTCCCGCAGGCCGAGCTTCAAAAAGCCCTAACTTCTCACCAAAAGAGCTGGAGAGTGAGAGAAGATTCCAGCTGCCTACGGAAGAAAAAACATTTTGTGGAGCGAAAGTACCCGCTCGGGGTGACGGGGGGTCTGAATCCCGATCCAGGGAGCGTGCCCGGTCTGCAGGTTTTGGAAACGTGAGGACAGATTTGTTCTTCAAAAAATGTGGCTGTCCGTTTAATGGCACGTTTGCAAGACAAATTGAATTTGTTAAGGTTGTTAAAACACTGGAACGACTCCTGGAACAGATGATGTGTTTTACTGGTTGAAACGGATGTTTAGATTTTCATAAATGCCTGAAGGTTGATCCTCAATGGCCGTGTAATGGGGTGGAGTCTGACGGCTGTTCAGATGGGCTGTTCACGCTACCTGATGGCTCTCTGTGTGGTCTGGGGGGATTTATGCTCCCTGTGACCTGACTAGGTTGTTCAAAACTGGTACATACCCCGACGCTGGGTTTCTTATGGCTGAAAGACGGCAGGGATGCTTCGAGCCTCTGCCAATGCCGTTAGCAAACTACACTCCGGTGAAAATGGCAGGTCTTAGAGGAAAACGCGGGACCTGGCATTCAGGGCCGATTATTGAAGCTTTGCTCGTGAGGATTGTACAAGGACTAAATAATTAGGCCATTTCATTTGTAGTCTGTGGCTGGGAAGAGAAATGAAATGAAACAACGCTAAATAAACATTGACTCTCTGTTAGGTTATCAAAAGAGAAGGGAGATAAAGTAACAGGGCTGGCGGATGTTGGGCCCATTAAAAACGCTTCCTGGTGTGTAGGAAGTCATTATTAATGTGACATTGTGACCGTGCAGGAATGCCTTCATGTGACCCATGGTAAAATGTCTTGTTTTCGCTTATTCTGATTGTAGGTTTATAAATGAGGGGTTGATGCTCCTTAGGGTGGGGCCAGTAGGTGGTGTGGCTCTTAAATTCAGCCGCACTGTCATTCCAGGGACATGATTACAGACATCGACAGAGTGCGTGTGATGGCAGACATGACCCAGAAGTGTGGTTTGATGAAGTCATGCTCACCTTCAGATAATGTACAGAGGCCTGGGGAGGGGGGGTGGGAATGGGAGCGGAATCAAAGAGCCCCCCATTATTTTTCCAAGTCACTTTCAGAGATATTGCCCTTCACCATGGGGGTGGGTCAGGGAACCCCGAGGAGGAATTTGTACTGCCCCCGTGTCTCAAATTATAACCGATGAGCGCAGGGGGGTCATTCTGGGAGGTCAGGAAAGTTTGGACCGAGAATAAGCTGAAAGGAGGCTCGTCCTCTTTCCGGTAAAATCCGCTGCTAATGGAGCTACCCGCCGTGCCTCCTCCCCCTGCCAGGCCGGCCATGATTGGCAGCTGAGTGTTGCTAACGGCAACGCCGGGGGGGAATCCATTTTAAGGACGCTTCCCGCATTTTTGCCTGTGTGGCGGTGACATGACTGTGTTTGAATTTGCCTGCTTCAGCCAGCGGGGGGGTCAGTTTGCTGGCTGGGGTTTAAAAAGTTTTATTCCCAAATTTTATTAGAATAATAACAAGAAAAATAAGAATCCAAATAAAATGTGTCAGTAGGTGCAGCTGCCTGGGATACATGAATAGATTTGGCTCAATTCCTTTGTGTATCAGATATATTATCCTGAAGGTGACTTCGCTTTTTTCAAAATGGGATATATTGGGGTTAATCGTCAGTCAGCAGAATTTAAGATTAAAATTATGATGGACTTTTTTGATCCCTGAGGGAAATCAACAGAAATGATGCTTATAGTGGATCATTTACATTTCTCAGCAATGTAAGGTTTCGTTATTAGTGGAAATTAATGTTTTTTGTCTGAGTACCATTTCGATTCCTATCTGAGGCAGACAGCCCTTACCCCAGGAATGGCAATCTGGGCGTATTTGCGCTATCTGAGCGCAGAAATGAAGAGATGAGATGCGGGATGTCGTAGCAGCAAGAAGAGGGTCCGTTGATTGAAAAAGAGCCATAATCAGCTCTTCGAGGATAGCCAGCTTCTCATAGGCTGGCATATCCAAGGGGGTGGGGCTTCGTCGCCACAGTAACGGACAAGGTGGCATGAGCTGACATTTATCTTTGGAGAGGAATGGGCAGTTTTCCGCTTCCTCAGAGAGGGCGTGTGGGGAACAGTCCAGGCCGTACGAGCGACTATGCCGATAAAATGGCCATAATGTCAGAACCGTAAAGCACATTAGCTACTTGGCTAAGTGCAGGTGCCAGAAGAAATCAATCATATTTATTATTTAAATCTCCCCTTTGATGAGATGTTTTTTTAGCACGAGCCATACCCATTAACATGAATTCTCCGCGGAGTCGGCATCTCAGGGTCAACTCAGGTCCCCCTGTCCCTGTCCTTCACCCGGTGTTGGTGACACACTCAGGCTGAGCAAAGTGCTTTTGAAAAGCAGCATTTTGAAAAGGACTGAGAGCTGTTCGAAATTTCAGGGGAAAAAATTCATTGTGAATCGAGTTCCGGTCAGTAGCTGCGAATGCGAGTAGCAGCCTCTCATTTTATCCGCCATAAAGTAATTTGGCCTTCAGGTGCTCTGAGTGACGTGTTCTTCTATCTAAAAGCTTCCCCGATCACACCACCACCTTTCTGGGCAAAATGTAAAGACGTGGCTTCCTCAAAAGCCACTGAAAGATTAAGTCCGTGGGCCAGATTGAGCTCCCGGGAGGTGGCGCGATTGGATTTATCCGACCTGCGGCCGGGACACTTCGCTGGGATGAGATGACAGAGGTAGGCAGAGAGTGCGCACGAGAGATAATTAGCTCATTTCAGGAAGCCGCCACCTTGTCCAGCCGGCCGTGAATAGCAATTTGTGGGTGGATCGCCGGCGTTGATTAAAAAGATGGGAGAACCCGGGGTCGCCGTGTGAGCGAGTGCGGAGAAAGCGGGCCCCACGCATAATCACGGTATGCAAAACAACCACAGCCGAATGTCGCTATGCAGCCATTTTCATAAGAATGCACGAGGATGATTTTCTTTATTTTCACGGTTTTGCTGCAATAAAATATGAATGGGGTGATAAAAACCTATTTTTTGGGATTCCAGTGTATTATTTAAATATTTGACTTTGGGTAAAAGTTGGATGTCTTCAGCATATAGTTACTGGGTACTGACTGTTTTCAGCCTTGAATCAATATTTTACGGAGAACATTTTCTCTGAGTACAGAGAGCAAAAGAATTTCCGCAAATGAAATGTATCCCACAGGTTATATTCTCTGCATCGAGACTTCAAGACCTTCGCTGGCCCCAAATCCACCCCGGCATTACACACTTATTTAATTTCCTACTGCTGATATCTCCTTTGTTCCTTTCTACCTCAGTTGGTGTTGGCGGGATTTCCGTTTGAGGGTACAGTTAGAGTCTGCATCCTGGGCACACAGATTTCAATTTAGAAGAAAGGCTCTCCACGGTACATGTGGACGGCCCTATCTACGGAAATGAAAGGAGCCCCAGAATCTGTCATATCAGCTCATCACCTCCCTGCCGATCCCAAATACCCTGTTATGCAGCCAGCAGTGCATGAATCTCTCTTAGACGTTCATGTATGATAAATATAGAATGCACTCCTGCGACTCTAATCTGTAGACGTTACGTGTTGAACTGGAGACGGCTGTGCGTGAAGCTAGACTGTCATTCTTTTATCATCTCCGCTTGATACCGAGTCGCCAAGTTTGCCGTTCAATCGTTGACTTTTCACATCTAAGGACGGTTCCATCTGTGCCAGTTACGGATATCCTAAGGGAAGTTTAGCTATTTTAGGTGAAATGAAATTACATTTTATTTTCCATTAGTGTGAGTGTGAGTGTGTAGGGGTTCTTTAGTCTTCGCATAACGCATCACCTACAGTCGGAGTGGAGCTTAAGGTCTGACCACAGGGACAGGCATCCATCTGGGGTCCCCGGAGTGTTTTTCACCCAACGGTGATGCCAAGCATGGGATTCCAACTGGCAGCCTTCAGATTGGAGGCCCCTGAGCTGAACCAACCAGCCCACTAATTCTATTCCATTCTGTTCCATTCCATTCCAGGTTTGTCGCAGGTGATGATCTTATGGCGCCTCTCGCTAAGTCACTTGCCCGGCCTGGAGACTCTGCATGCACCAACGTCCCTCCCATAATCATCCCCGGCCTGACTTTCCTGACCTCTTCATCAGCTGCCAGCCCTTCACAGATTCATTATATGAGCTTTCACTTACTGTAAATGACTTTTCCGAAGCAATTCACCATTGTCCCAGCCTTTTCGCTGCCTGGTACTGACTGCTAGCTAATGCTACATGCTAACCATGGTGAAGTGAAAGACTCATCCGTCAACAGACGTTCATTACTCAGTGCCACCTCCCTCCATCAGCGAGGGAGCCCATCTCACTGGCCTTTTCACTCACATATTGACAACTTTTTGCTTTCCGCCTTGGCGACCAGGCCCGAAATATGACTGGTCACATTCTTCCTGACTCACAGTGGCCTCTCATTCAGTGTAAGGTGAACTGGTATTGCATTCATCTCACGACTCTCTGGGTATGAGCTGATTAGACTCACCCAGTCCATTAGTCTCCAATTAAAACAAGCCCAGCTTGTGTCCTGTTTGCCAAATCCATACATTCATGGACAGAGTTGGATTTTTTTTAAATCACATTGAGTCCTCACTGCACTATAAATAAGAACGACCCATTACAGTGTCTTTGTTGAGTGTGGTTCAGTCACTTGCCTGCAGATATACTCACACTTTCTTTGAACGTTGAATTTCAATGTCAAATGACCTCTTTCTGCCCGTAACAGGCTTTGCTGGGAGCAAACCCAGTGTCACAGGCAGGAAATCGCAGAGAGCAGCTGCTCTTATCCACTCTCCCCCTACTGGACCGCAATTTCATAGTCTGCTGAATGTCCGGCACACAACAAACAGAAGTCTGCCGTTATCTAATTAAATTGGCCAGTTAGACAGCTATGACAAAGGGCCCTTTGCGGTAATGACAATACTTCTTTTTAAGTTTTCGCACTTCTGAAATGTACTTAGGACACTTTTATTTGTCCTTCTGTTCCCAATTTGTTCCACATTTGAAGGACGGCCTGTGATCTTTCCCTCCCGAGTGAGGTAGCCCGACGAGCTTGTTCTTCCCCCGAGAAATGAAGCTGTTTTCCTTCACCGTGGAGAGGTTTGCGCCGTTTGCTGAGCGCTTAACACCCTGACGTAGCTGCTCTTCTTTCCCTTCGTCCCTCCGACTGGCAGGATTTTCACACCTCTCCACCCGTCTCCAGAAAGCCTGTCACGCTCCTCCTTAATCGGTAGAGGGCGCGCCTCCTCGTTGGGTCTGCCCAGGAATCTCCTGATAGGGGGTGCATTGTCCTGTTAAGCCGTGGCAAAGTGCCATTTAATTGGTTGCAGGATATCTGGAGGAGGAACACAGTCACCTCGGTGCCCGCCAGAATGGCTCCTATGGCCCCCCCCCCGGCAAGCCCACCCACCTGCGTGATACTTTAATGTGACTCGCCCCTCATCCTTTCTCAAGGCCTGTTAAATCCAGTTTTGGTGATTAATGTCTGAGAAATGCCGGCTAGGAATGGCTGGAGTGCCTGAATAACGAGATACGAGTGACAGTAATGTGCTGACGTGGCTTTATTATGATTCATGAAACCGAATTCCTGCTCAAAACACAATAACAAGGAGATAATCTGAGTGCTGCTGAGATATCACAGTGCTGCCAGATCCTTCTGCCCTCAGTGCCTCCGGAAATCACAGCTCGGGAATTTTCTGCCAATCCACAGAAACGTGCAGCTGTTTCACTTCTCTTCCTCATGGGGGCGATCATTTAGTCCCTCTCACAAATGTCCTAACTGTGCTAACTGTCATTGTCATGATTCCACAGGGAGTCGGTTCTTCCTTCCACGGACGCTGCCCCAAACAGCCTTTGCTAAACTGTACAGGGAAATGCAGAGCTCCACCTGCTGGTGGGAATGGGCGATGCGCTGCCGTCTCGTTTGATTTCGCCATGTCATTCGGGCTTTGAGTGTCCGTGACAGCAAAGGGACTTTCATCTAATGAAGCCAAAAGCCGTGACTGCAGCTTGAACTTTGTTAATAATGAATGCAGAGCCCATTATTTCTGGCTGTACTGTAACAGGTGGGTGTCGGAGATAACAGACAGGCTTCTGCTGGGTCTCTAAAAATGCCATATTGATTTTTACACACATTTACTGAATGCATTACTTCATAGCAGAAGGCAATTAAACATACCAGCACAAAGGAACCTAATTCAATTAGTATTTTATTTTTTATTGTTTTAATTTTTTTTTGTAATGTGTGGTTCCTGGTTTTCGTATTATTTTAATTTTAATTGAGGTATAAATACATGCTGTGTTAGTTCTCATATCAGAACAAAAGCTCAGAAATTAATTCTTAAGTTCCGAAATAATTAAACGAAGTAAACAGTTGCAGCGTTCTGCGGTAAGTACACAGTTACATCTGCCTTATTGTTTGTCACTTGATAACACTTGGATATTCCTGGTTATATGCACATATCAGGGCTGGGCTGGCCATCTGGCATACCGGGTGTCTATACCATAGGGGATACCCCCCCCGCCCACTCGTTCAGCAAAAGGTTTCTCTCAACTCCCACAAAGACTGTGGCTGAAGTTTAATCCCAGTCCAAGCCCAGCACATATGTTGCTTTTTTTTTTGTCTGAACACCCTAGATGTGTGCAAACCGCTGCCATACCTGTAGGGGGCAGAATTAGCAGCGTGTTTTCCTCTCCCCCATAGGTCAGGCCTACCTGCTTTCATTACAGTAATGGTGCTGCAGGACAGACCTTATATGGACAAGGTGCGGCAGGTGCCGGGGCAAACGAGAACAAGGGTGGTTGTGGGTTCGAGTCCCAGGAGGCAGCATCCCCCAGCAAAACACTTAACATGAATTGGCAAAAAAATACACGGCTGCATTATTCGAGCTTTTCTTTCAGCAAATACAAACCATCTGCTGTCTCTTGAAATACATTTAATTGTTGTGAAAAAGACGTTTCGGTATGGATGATTCATGATAACATTCCTTCATTATTGCTGCAATGAGTGCCAGTGTGAGGGAAGGTATGACGGTCAGTGTGTGGGGATTACAAGCCCTGAGGCTCAAGGCAGCAGAGGCCTCCCTCCGGAAGCTCCTGTCCTTTCAGTGTGTCTCGGACCCGCTCCATTCTCAGCGGGTCAGATCTTTCAAATAACAGCATAGTTGAAATTAAGCTTTTTCAGGTTTTTCATTTGTACACAGGGGCTCTGTAAAGGGGGAGTTAGGATTATTTCAAGGCCTCTGAGAGACAGGGGCCTTAAAACATTTGGAACATAATCTCCTTAATGTAAACTACCCCCACCCCCCAGAACCGC
>JABJVO010000026.1:21865166-21890526 GCA_026770805.1 Boulengeromyrus knoepffleri
TGGTGGTGGTGGGGGGGGGGCTGTGACGGGCCCCTCATCCCCCTGCTTCACAATGAAGATCTCGTAGTTGAAATGGTGAATTGATTTTGAAAGACCCAAAACGGGGGGCGATACTCGCACAATTTAAATCCGGCCAATGCCACCGTCCCCTCTGCCGCTCTGAGAACAGCTTCAATTGTTCCTCTTTCGATCTGCAACAAAGGGGACCATTGACATTTCGCCCTACATCCCGACATTTCCATCGAGAAGATCGCATTGTGATTACGGAGCCCATTTTCTCTAGCTCCACATTAAATAACCTTCATCATGGCTGCAGGTTGAGCGTTTTACAATAAAACATCATCTGAATTTTAACTCGTCATTGAGTGATGTCTGCGGTTGAAGGCACCCAGGGGCAGGTTTGTTTTTTCTGCCCCCCCCCCCCCCTCAGAGGATTCAAAAATAACATTTATAACTAATAAGTGGAGTCAGAAGATCGTAGCTAGTTAACTGGCTAGCAGAACAGGCTGCTTCAACGCCTCTTAAATCAGGAACGAGTTTATTTAATATTTCATGTAGTGACTGCTTGTGGCCAACAGGGGGCCCCCAACCTTGGGGACCCTATGCAAATATGTGAGTGGTGGTTCAGACTGGCGCTGGATGCAGCTCATCCAGTGCTGCTGATTTATCTTTGGACGGTGTGTGTTACATGATTGCCTTTTATTCCACGTCTTGGTGCCGCCCTCGTCTCGGGGCCGCTAACTCTTCCCCAGTACCCGGGGTCAGCCCACTTTGTGACCCCGATGCATTTGGTTGTGTGGTGTTTGGTAGGGGGCGGGGAGCGGGCGCGAGGGGGGGTGCGGTTTGGTGGGGGGGGGGGGGGGGGGGGGTCTGTTTAATAGCAGTGCTGCATTCGAAGGCGTCTTTCGGCTCCTGGAGAACATGTTTTCATATGCATGTAAATGAGCGGGAAATGCCACTCGCATACAGAGGAAGGGAGAAAGAGCAGCAGCTGCCAGCGAGCGGGAGACAGAAAGGGCGGCCGACGCGACACGATCGCCGCGATTTCCGTCACAAACGAGGACGAATCACCTACAAACAGGCGAACGAACGGGGTGCGGTAACCGACGGGGGCGCTGATACATTCATTTCCTTCCTTCCCAGAAGGTGTCCAAAGCTACACTAGCAGGTGATGCAATATCGAAATCCATTCTGAAAATCTATGCAATCCCAACCATGGTCGAGCGCATTGATCTGGGGTTGGGAGGACGCTATTAACCATCAACTACTCGACCCACCCACCCCTGTCTCTCCCCCGTCCACTTCCAGTACCCGAGATTCCTGCTTGGTCGTAAGAAGCAATCCCCTATTTCTGGAAGTTTCCACTTGTGGTTGGAATTAGCTAGAGCCAGCGGGTGGGCGTTTAATAGAAGATGGTGGTGCCATGGATGAGTGCAGCTTGTAATTTTATTCGGCAAGCTGACTGGGTTTGAAAGTTCTCAAGAAGCACGTCTCTCTACACCGGTACCTCTAACTGACCTACAGTGCCACCTTCAGGACTGCAGTTAGTTTCCATAATCGCCATTTTTTTTTGCGTCCTTTGCCTTTCAGTGCGTCCCCAAGAGACTTTATGAAGTCAGTCAACCACCAGATAGCTGTGAGAGGATGTGCCGCTAGACTTTTTATTAGGTGAGGTATAGACAGCTGCTCCTTCATCAAAAGGAAAGAAACCGACAGTTTTTAATGATTTAAGGTTTATCGTATTTTTAAGCCACTCTTTGCTAACAGGCAATAAATTGCCTATGCCAACTGGCCAATCAGAGGGGACTTTAAATTTAGTTATAAGGGCCTGCGTGTGTGTCGATTTGACTTTAAGATGATGACCTAGCCAGGGATCCATAACTCTTTAGTACAAATGCGTCACATGACGATCCTCACCTTGCTTCCTTAAAGCTTCTATTCTTTTCAAAAGCATAAGATAAATAGATATATATATATATATATATATATATATATATATATATACACACACACACACAGCAGGAGAGGATGTGTATTACATCTCTGATCCAGAGAGTTGAAGAGTCAGTGTCACTGTAATGGGGACACTGTGCCAGATCAGTGACAGACTGACAGTTCAACGTGTGAGATTAAACTGGGATTGTGTCTAAAATTAAGGAGATTATTTCCCTAAATGTGGCTTTTGGAAAATGCAGGCTGCACAGGACAGTCCCAATGCTATAGAAAAATACGATTCATATGCATGCCAATTGTTGTCTCTTTTAAACTTTAGAGTAAGAGAATTTATTGAGATGTGGTTCACGCAGCGCAGTGACAGAAAGAGGTAAACACCAGACAGAGTGGTGGAATGAAATGAATCTGCACGTGGTGAAAGGTCATGTGACTGTATCACAATGATTATAACATCAGATTAAACGGACAACAGAGTTGGCAGTATGGGCACACTGCTGGTCCCATGTCAGTTGGGTGTGCCCCCCTGTCAAGTGCTGGTAATGCTGTCTAAGGAGTCTACGAGGTATCCTCTGTGTCTGGTGACTAGACATGCCAGCTCCTTGCAAATCGAATCATTTACACACCCACCACTGATCTGCACATGTACCAAATCACATCCAAATGGGTGCATAACTTTTTTTGTCACCGAGTGTAAATTTATCCAACATGCACTCAAAGACATTTCATTCAGGCATTAGTAGTGTCAGTCGTTAACATGACAAAGTTTTACCACTCAGAGAGTTGACAGTACAGTAAATACAAGACAAGGACCAGCGGAGTTTAATTACTCATTTGCTGATTAGTGGTGCTACTCGTTGCTTATGTTTGATTTTTTCGACCTTGGTGTGACTCCACCTAGTTATTGCATCACGGCTCTCTTGCCATCCCATAATTAACATTAACAAGCACATCAATTAGGTGATTAGATAGTGAAACAGCCTAACAATCAGTGATGTCTCCAACTTGAAGGGGAAATGGTGGATTCTGCTTTCTTGCTAACTGAGGTCTGTCAGCGGTGATTGTCGCCCCCCTGGGTTAACACTTCATAGAACTTCACGGCGTGTCATTTATCACGGTGTATCGAAGCTGTATGGCCTTCGCTCATGTGGTCTGGTGCATGGAGACTGAGTCACTAAGCGTGACAAAGATTGAGCTGAGAGCAGGTACCAGCTGATCTAAGCTTGGCTAAGGGTAGGTGTCGGTTGTTCTTAGGTTAGGGAAGAGTGAGTACCAGCTGTTTTTAGGATAGCTGAGAGCCAGTATCGGTTGTTCTAAGGTTGGCTAAGGATGAGTACCAGTTCTTTGGTCTGCTGAGAGTGGGAAACAGTTCCTCTTAGGTTAGCCAAGAGGATGTCCACCCCATTGCCCATCCTACACTCTGTGCCCTTGAAATAAAACAAAGATTTGTGAGTTTTCCACATGTCTCAGCTTGTTCTGCTTTTTTAAGTCACACGCATACAAGTGAGAGAGAACCTTAGAGTCGGAACGGCATCCAGGAAACCCTGCAGCATTTTTTAAAAGGTTAAGCTTAAGGTTCTTGTTTAAGGCTTCAGTAGAGATGTGGCTTCTGATCACAGACACAGAGGCTCTTTAATAACCCGACTTTGAGGTCAACATATGCTGCCTCTCCCCCTCACCTCACAGGGCATGTTGGGGGCCCGCAAAACCCAAATCAGGGGCACAGACTTGCCGGGATCCGGATGAAATGAACTCCGGCTTAATTTCCAATTACGACATTGCTTGGGGTGGTGGACTGTTTTTGCATATGAATGTAATTCTTTCGCCCTCATGTGTACTTAGCTAACAGATGAACGCCAGCTGAATTATGGAGACACCTGCATGACAAACGCTGCATTAGAGGAGGGGTTATCGGGACCCAGGCATCTTTCCCAAGGGCTGAGCATAATGAAAAGCTGAACTTGGTGACAAAGCAAATCTGATTTGTGTGTAACTATACCTGCAAGCCAGAGGAACATACTGGGGGTGTAATAACATGCTGGCCACATCACCCAGGGCTGAGGGATTTACACATCCAGAAAACCGCACATCTGCCCTTCCCACCTGTCATACCAAACATTCCCCGCTTACCCATACGGAGAAGCCTCAGTGACATCTCAATGGGAATGTCACGGCTCATAATGGTCCCTGGAGAGGTTCTGAGAGATGGGCGAGCGTGATGGTTTGGAAATCCACACCATGAGCTTCATTTAAGGCACAAAGCTGCGAGGTTAGGGATCTACATTTTTATTTTCTGCCGCTTTCTCTGTAAGAGCTCCCGTTCTCTATCGGCAAGGTCATTCTTTTTTCTCATTTTCTCTCTTCTTTTCATTCTTTCTTGTTAAGGAACATCTTAGTCTTATCACTGAAGCCTTCTGATGCCGTTCCTAATTTACACAAGAGCAAGGGCTAAATGTAGATTTTAAGATTTCCACTCTCATGACTCTGTGACAGTGAGCGTGTGCCTGAAGTGACTCGCTGTTTTGAGATTCAGATGAACGGCTAATTCAAAGAGCCTAGATTCCAGCAGTTTTCTGTTTCAGCAGCTTGGGTCATACCATGTGAGGATTACGGGGGGGGGGGTGAAGGCCAGGCTGTTACCATCCATGACCACCCGGTTAGGATGTCAAACACCACACACAAAGCGCATTGTGATCGATCCAGGCTTCGGCCTCCTTATTGCACCACAGAGAAGATTCAGTTTGCACAGAGAATTTAATACCACTGATCGCCTGTGAATTTAATCATGAGTCTGAGCATCAAAACAAAACACCCTTGGTGTCCATTTCCAGCGCTCTCCAAAGGTGTTTTGGCGCCCCCTTCGGTACCTCTAGGAAGGACGATACTTTTTACTTTAACTCACAATGCTAAGAGAATTACCCCAAGAAAAATGGTTACAAATTTCAGTCCATCGTGCAGTTGCTAATTGAACACACACTTCTTTCATTTAGACAAGATTAGGTTGCCTAAAACCCCAGAAGAAATCTCCACATTCTATTCTTAATTAAACATTTTATTTGATCTATTGTCTCAATAACAACCATATTTTTTAATGGAGGTATTATTTCATAGGTGGTGAAACAGGTGTCATAACCGTCTGAATCCTCTGGGAATCCGTAGGTAATGTCTGCACTATGTGTGTGTCTGTGAAGGGCCTCTGGTAGAGTAATATAAGTTTTGTATTCAGTCCTTTGGTAGCAAATAATGCCTTTTCTTTATCAGCAGGACACAGGTGTGTCTGTCACGGCGAACGAGAAGCCATTGTGAAGAGCCATGAAGCAGTGGGGCTGATATCCAGTACGCAGAACCGCGTCTTCAGAAGCCCGAATGTGAGCGAGAGAATGAACCTTTGATAACGATTATTAAGGATGCTACATCAGACATGAGCCTGTTTAATGAATCGCACTCTCATAAGCCATGTGCTCTCATTTAGCGCTCATTGAGGCTCTAAGAGGCAGCCGACAACAAGGAAATGCCATGAGATGGATCCTCAGCCTTCTGCTCTGGTCTGCCCAGAAGCTCCTGGTGGCACCAACAGCAAACAAACATGCCGACGTCAGTCGACCCTGAACCTCTGAGCAAGACCCCAAAGGCCATCATGTAGCGAAATGATGGTGTAAGTTACTACAGCTCAGGAGGAGAGTGGCGTGTTAGTGTTTCTGAGGGCTGAAGCCCATCATACAAGGATGTTACCCTTTTGTCAGTCACCAAAACACCCTCAGAACACCAGTTTAGGGCTCTCTTTGGTAATGGTGTCTGCCATCACAGCACAGAGAGCTGAGGTTCTCCAAACCAGCAAACCCTGCACATCATCCCACGGCCTTCAGCAGGCTTGCCATTTTCTCTGGAAACTTCTCGGCTGCTCTTAAGCCTTTCTGACTTGCTTCCGATTCCTCTTATGTTTGTTTCTGCCTCTTGTTTTTTCACTGTGATGCTGGCGGATGCTTGGAAGGGCAAAGAGAGGCACCTCGAACCCTGGTCACCTGATTACGACTCTCGCTCCGGGCTGACTGACAGCGGAAGGCCTGTATGTGTTTCTGTAGTGGACCGGCTATTGCAGTAGCCACTTACTGCAGGCTATAATCACCCTCCATATTACGAGAGTGGGATTAGGGTTCTTTTTAAGCTGCCCGGTGTTCAGAGGGAGTACCTCTCTGCCATAATGTGATTCTGATTCAGGCTCCGCTTTTGGTAAAAAGGTTCTGTGACACAAATGAGGATGTAAATGTATTAACGCTGACCAATAATGGCTCCTGTTACTTGTTCCAAGAGCCACAAGCCATTTCCATCTGTCCGCATTGTTCCGGAAAAAAATGTGATCTTTTTTGACAGAGAAGAATGTTCTGGAATATATCCGACAGGAGCGATTGATTAAATGGTTCAGCTTAGATATGGTGCAGAAATGTTCCACATTTAATGCAACTTGCAGGAAAAAAAATCTGCTTCTGTGATCCTTAAGTCACCAGCAAACCACCATCTCAGCCTGGGGTGACAGACAAAATGACAAGGATGCCACTGTTTCAAGGGTAAAGACAATTTGTAATTTAATATCCACAAAACTACAGATTTTTGGAGATGAAAAGGAGTTCATGCTGGATCTAACAGGACGTTCCGGCCTTATCTCATTAAGTCTTTTTCTCTTTAAAATTTATGAGCTGTCATTTGCACACTGGGTTAGAGAATGTGCGTCCGGAAAAGTTTAAGCGGCTCATGTCAAGTCCTCCTGACGCTACAGTGATCATTTTGGCACGTTATCATTGGCTTTATTTAGCCAATGTTTCGCAACAAAGTGAGTTTTTTCAAATAAGTAACTGAATGAAAACAGAGAATCTAAAACAAGTGGGACGCCGGACAGAGTGGAGGTCATCTGGGCATGTGTGTCTCACCACAGCCTCTGGGTCGTGCGAGGTCTGTCTGTTTGCATGATCAAAGGAGAAGTGTGGCGATGGAGGCAACGCGCTTCCAGAAGAGATGGTGTTTAGTGTGTGCTTCTCACAAGCGGCGTCCTGCAGACTCTCTTCTCCAGAGAACATGGAACCAATAATTTTGACTCAAAGTGCTCCAGCTGTGAGTCACAGTTACACTCAGCCTCGGCCACGGAGGACTCCTAGTCTGTATCCTTCATGATCATCAGGACGGAGGTGCAAAGTTTCGCAAGTTAGGGTCGCAAGTCTCGTTCTTCGTGCGGTCAATTATTAGCTCTGAACTTGGATTACTGCCAAGGGCTTCACTGAGTGTCAGTTTGTAAAGAGCTGAGAAAATCTCTCTCTCTCTCTCTCTCTCTCTCTCTCTCTCTCTCTCTGTCGTTTAACTTCTCATAAATTAGAGAGAATTGTGACTGAGCTTTCCCATTAACATTGCGATTGTATATTTAGTTCGATGATTTGTTCTTGTTAACAGTCAATTTGAAGTTTCAGAAATTGCTTTCTTACTGAAGTTTTAGTGTTGCTAGGCACATCCTGCATAAAACCCAAAGATGTTATGACACCTCCACACCAATAGGGGGTACTTGTCTGAAGTCAAAGTGCAAGGGAACATGAAAGATGTCTGTGTTTTCCAATTAGTCAGTGAGGCAAATGCATCAAGATCATTATTTAACACACTGGTGGTATGGAGGAAGTCTTTGATCATAGAAAAATTACTGCTCTCAACTCTGCGCAAATATGAAATTGTCACCCTGATACATAGGTTTTTACTATATGATTTTGGCAGATGTGAGCATTTGGATATTTACCCAAGCATCTCAGCGGTTTGCTGGATGTTTGCTGTGACTTCAGTTCTTCCAGTTCACACAGATGTTGAAGGAATGATTTCTGTCGTGAGGGGGGTGGGGAAAACTGCAGTGCTGCTATTACCGATATTTAATAGTGATAATTACGAGCGATACCACGGCTATTCCGATTATGACCGGTATACGCCTGGTTCATTGAGCTTTGGCCTATAAAACAGGGCCTCTACTCATCCATTACGAAGCAGAGTCCTTTAACCACATGGCTTTGTACAAATGCGTTTTTTTATTCTGCATTTTCTCTTGACTGGACAGCGGGGCCACCAGTGAGCGGCTGCGGAGGTGCCATAGAAATCAGTCTCTCAGTCTGCTGCCTCGCGCATTACTCCTTGCAACACGATGCCCCAAATGGATCCATGAATGCATGAGACACAAAGAAATGCAGCCCGGATCCCACCCGAGCTCCGCATCTTTATTCTGAAGTATGTCACTGCAATAAATACGTGGTTTTCCTGTTTAGCTCAGCAGTTTAAGTGACGCTTGTGTCTGAAAAGCTTTACAGATGGTGAGCTTTATGGCTCAAGAAGCAACTTAGGATACAAACAAATCAACAGTGTATGTGCAATGTTAGAAACACTGATGTTATTACAAATGTTCTGCCAGAAGCAAATTTAAAAAAATCTAATTTGATATACAGGCAGCCCCCAGGTTACGAATGAGATCTGCTCTTTAAGCTGGAGTTGGAGGTGAGTCGGAAGAGTGTTAATTGTGACACGATCTGACTTAAGATGATGGACGGCGATCTCCTTCCCCAAGCCGACAAACCGCTGAAGCTGTGTAATGTTTTTATGAGCGTCACAAAGCAGCGAGTCCCTTCGTTATTACGAACCATTGTATTTAACCAAAATATTGAATATTACAGGCTCTATGGCAGTTCACTGGTAAGTATGACTTATCGGTCAGTCAGACATTCTCAACCTGGGGATTTACTGCACATTTTTACCATCACTCAAACCCCCTATTATTTTGTGCCCCCCCCCATTCACCATAAACCGTAACTGCACTAAATATTAAGTAAAGATGTTCCTTATTTAGGAGATGCTGAAGCAGCATGTTCTGCTACCCAGCTAGCTCGCTACGATCTTCTGACTTTATTCACTTGCTCCTTATTTCGTTGTTATTGCCTATCTATAGTTAACTTGTGATTGTTTTTCTTTAACTTTCTACGGGTCCGCTTTGAAAATGCCCCCCATCGGGCTGGAAGATGATCCCTGCTGCGTCCTGAGTCCTGACCACAGACCCCCAGCCGACGCTAATGGGCCGCGCACTTCCACCACTGCCCAGGGGACGTGTTTTCCAAACAATGTTCTCTGCATTTGTGAGGCCACTGCTCATGGGCGCGTGGGGGGAGATATTAAGAAATGGACGTTTTTCAAGTGTTAAATCCCCCGTGGATGAAATCAATACCCAGAGCCACAGATCAGGAGCACTGCTGCATGGCCTCTGGCATTTTCCTGTTTCTGCCTTTCCCTGAGTACACGGGGCTCCAGAAGCTTCTCCCCTGCTCACTGTTTACCTGTGTCTTTGCCAAGATTATAGGCTGTACTTTGTAGATAGAAAAACATCAGTTTGTAGTTTGTGTGCTTTAATTTTCTGATTGTGTTTGTCAATATTTGAAGCAGAAATGGCTACATGAGAGATCAGGTGTCAGGATCTACGTTACTGTGGGTAGGAAAAGGTCTTTGTCTTATATAAGGAACAGGGAAAGGCCTTTGTCTTATATAAGGAACAGGGAAAGGCCTTTGTCTTATATAAGAAACAGGGAAAGGCAATGTTTTAATTCCACTGTTTGTGAGTTTCTTCTCTCACTGTAGTTTGCAATGTAGCTTCATACCTCAGGGACCCGGATTCGAGTCTCCACCAGGGTTCCATGTGTGTGGGGTTTGCATGTTCCCCCCCGTGTCGTCGTGGGGTTCTCTCTTGGTACTCCGGTTCCCCCCCCCAGTCCAAATACATGCCGAGGTTACATACTGAAGTTACCGAATTGCCCATAGGCATGCCTGTGTGAGTGACAAGCAGCTGCAGAAAATGGATGGATGGTTTCTTCCTAACTTGTGAGCTTTTATCTTATGCTGCTGAGTGCAGGAGCATAAGGATCGGTGAGCTTGTGGCAGCAGAAATGCACGGACATGCAAAGTCAAGCTGGACAGAATGTAAAAGCGGAGTATTAACAAGAGACACAGCGACTAGAATGCAGTTTTATTTTTGCCGGAATAAGCAGGAATTGTTGGGTTTATTTCGAATCTAAGCAACATGAGAGGTGGCCGTCACATGTAAATACATTTCATATGAGTATCACACACGCTGGCCACTAACGTCAGAGTGACATCCAGGGGATGGTTTTCATTAATGCCAACATCTGTCTCTGTGGAGCCACATGACATGTTTCTCAGCACGACTTGAGTGTAATATACTCTGGAAAATAATGCATCTCAAAATGAACACCATTCTTCTTTTGCGAGTGTTTCATGTTGGTTATATGTGCAGCATATATGCATGCATGCCTATCCATATTATAAGGATATTAGTTTCATAAAATTGCAACATATGAGTTGTGGGGTATATTACACGCTAGGGTTCGGTACTCATAATGAAAGTGTCGCACGCAGAAGAAACTCTGATAAGATCCATGTTGTTTTGGCCAAACGACTGGGTCAAAGCGTCTCTGGAACTGCAAAACTTGTAAGGTGCTCACAGTCAGCCGTGGTGAGTATCTGCCAAGCCTGGTCTGAGGAGGGAAAGACCACAAATGGCTGACAGGGTATTGGTGTCGTAACTAGCTGGGCACGGACCTGAGAAATAGGAGACGGATTCGAAGGATCAGGGATCAGGGTTTTACTGGGGAAATGTAGAGACATCCACGGAAAGACAGGCAACCACACGAGACTTAACTGATTTGACTTCAACACTAGACTTCAATGACAGGACTGGGAAACACACTCGAACGTGGACTTAAATACAGAGGCTCAATGGAAAACGACTCAAAACAGCTGATAACACAGGGATTCCACACGAGGTTAACGAGGGAGCGTGGCGGCACACAGGAGGATCGAACGAGCAGGGCGTGACCGTTGGGCGGCCAGGACTCTTCCATGTCAGATGTGAATGAAGGCCGGAGGTCATTTTAAACGCGGTCAGGGGAGGGACGTGTCACGATGCACAGTGCATATTTTGGCTCCTCACTGTAAATATGTAGATAAAAATAAACATATTTGTGTTGCTGTGTTTTCACATGCAGAATGATGGGTTTCTTGCTGGGAGACTCCCTGCCATCTGCTGCTCTAGCTGCACTTAACACTCTGTTAGACACACCTCAGCAGTCCCCATATACGGACATATGTTGGAATCATTTTAATTGCTTTTGAAGGAGGCCCACTGGAAATGGTTTACCTTGTAAAATGCACACTATTAAAAAAAAGATGCTAAATAACAGCTCGAGTGTCTGTTATTTTTTTTTTTTTTTGATTAAACGAACGCACCTTTGATCATGTCAGTAAAGGTATCTATTTGTGGCGAGCCTTAAAAGGCACATAGCATTTATTAAGCAAGCTGCTGACGACTAAATAAAAGAACATTAATTCACATTTTTTCTTTTTTTTTTTAGCCATACCTCCAGAAGGTGACCAGTTTATTGTGGCATAGTAAATTATAAGCAGGTCATTAAGCCTGACAGATAATTACACTTCCCCTACTGGTGTCAGAATTAGATAAGGGTCTGTAAAGGGGCTGATAGGCTTCTCTTTTCTGCGATGGAAGCGACAGCCAATCAGACTGGAGGAGCCCCAAAGCTGCCGGGCCAGCTCTTGTTTGATTGGCCAGAATCGCAGCAATACAAAAATAAATAAGGGCTGATTAACAGGTTATCGCGGCTCCAGCTGATTTGTCAAAATTCTCTAGACAAAGTGTATATATGTCCCGAGCATGAAACGCTGAATACCAGCCACCCCGTGTGACGCTTCCTGGTGATGCCTTGTGGGTTACAAGGGGCCCCGGCAGCCGTCCTACAGCGCAAACCCTCTGCCAGGGTTTACAGCGCCACCTGTTGCCACAATCTGCTTTACCTTCTCGAGCTACCCAGAATGATCTGAGCGGGATTTCACGCCAGTGACCCCTAAGGTGCCTAAGCGTACCACATGCTTAAGGATGCACGCTTACCAATCTAAAGGCTTCCCAAGTCTGCTGGCCTGGGTGCTCTTGGTCCAAGGATGAATTTGGTCTAGCTTTACAAATAATAGTACCACTCCATGGCCTGGATGGGCCTTTTCTTGATTTATAACTGAAACAGTTCATAATAAATACTTCACCTAAGGGTCCAGCGGAGGTTAAGGAACTCTGTCCTTATGTACTCCAAAATAAATTAAAGGTTCAGTGGTATAAAAAGAACCTCAAACCCCCCAAAAGAAGCCGGTCTGCTGTGTAAGAATGCCTGGCAGTGTGTGGGTCAGTGGATTAGGGCTCTGTGCCTGTTAAAAGAAGGTTGCTAGTTCAAGGCCCTTAACCCACAATTGCTCAAGGGACGATCTGACCCTGCTTTCTCAAAAATGTGTGCTGCTTTGGATAAAACAATCTCCTAAACAAATGTAACATAGGCCACTGTGCAAACCTGTAACCTCTGGTTAAGTCACACAGCTGCCTTTGATGCATTGTCGTCTTTCCACATTCAAGGCACTATGACTTCCTCCACTCCTGTTGGCATCAGAAGAGGCACATGGTCCCTCGGGGAAGAGCTGGCCCAAACGGCGCCCCCCACTGGCTGAATGGAGAAACACGGGAGTCCGGATGCCCGGACACCTGCGACTCGGCTGAATCTAAATTGAAAGCCGTGGCAGGTGGTTAATGTGCTTTTCACCGCCTGCTCCCGCAGAGGGGGAATCGATACGGCTGGTTAGCGGCTTCCTGGGTGCAGGGCCGGTCGCGATGCTCGCCGTGGCGACAGCGAAGGCTCTCCAGGGAGGAAATGAGAAAGTGCCATCTGGGGCTGCGTCCGCATGCCTCACGAGATCGCATTGTATGCGACATGTAAACATGCGATGAAGGGACGTGAACGCCGGGAAGTGCTTTTTCAAGTAAAAATGCGAATGAAATGGATTTTTCTCTCATTGCATTCACAATGAATTGAATACAATGGCCAACATACACAGAAATACATGCTTAGAAACAGGAGTTAAAAGAACACTGATCTGAAGCTTGTATGTTTATTAAAACGCCACTCGACATCGTTGCGGCTTATAAACCTGGGATATATGCAGCGGCAATCTTCCAGCCAGACAGATGGAAACTTATTACCCTGCTCTTGCCCTCAGCTGGAGAAAAATAAACAGATTCTGAATTTTATCTTTGGCAACACAGTCTACAGAACGTAATTACCTCACCGCGACAGAAGTATTGTGAAGAACAGAATTGATTTCCTCTATCTGATGAATATTCTGAATTGTAATTGTTGTCCTGTTTTGTAAGCAATTTTTGGGCAATCAGTCCCAATGGAACCAGTTTCATTGGCGAGTAGAAGACAAATAATAAACTTTAAAAAATAGCTTTTTTGGAAGGAATTTCACAGGAACCATGGACCCTAGGAAGTATATAACTGATATTTACCCCTAAAGTTATGTACGATGACTTTGGGGTAACTCAGATCCTGAGCTATGTAAAAAACTGTCCGCATGAGACTGTTACCGGTGGTATAATATCAACGATTATGGATATTTTCTCCAGCCATGACCCCTAGTGGGAGAAAGGGAATGAATTTGACTGGTGGGACGGACACTTCATGCCACATTTACCTCTCCTTGTGAGATCCTTCCTTTGTGGTTTGTGTTACAGCTACACCGTGTCACACTCCACTGCTCCACAAGAGGATCATTTGGGATTACGAGTGGAAGGTGACTGGATTCTGCACAAGCTTCTGAAAGAAAAGGCTCGCGTTGATATCTTCTCATCCATGACCTGTGGGTGCCGAAGTCACACCATGCGGTTACCGTAACTCTCAGCATCGCTGGCCTGCAGTGGCTTGACAACAAACCTGGTTTCTCAAGACATCTTTGAACCTAAATTCTCTTCTGATGAAAGCTGTAAGTCTGAATGCCGCCTCCAATGCAACATTCACATTCATGTACGCATTTCTGGCTTCCTGTGAACTTCAAAGACGAACCAGCAGCAGATCAAAACAATGGACATTCACGGCTCTACAGGAAATAGATTAACAAAGTTGGGAAATACAAGGTGCACTGTTTGCCGGCCTGTGATTAGGGGTTTGAAAAAACTGCTCTGGGTTTACACTTAGGTGGCTGGTGAAAGAAATTGAGGTGTCTTTAAGAAACCGGGGGCAGGGAGGAGGTTCGGTAGGGCCGGCCTGTGGCCCCCCCACCTCCACGGTTATGGGCACAATTCCCGTATGTTTGCAGAATTTCAATGTTTGTGTGTATTAGTCCTCATTTCCCCCGATCCCTCCAAGACCTTTGTGTTCAGTAACGGCCTTGGCTTCCTAGCGAACTTTCCAATAACCAGTTAGTTTGCTGTGACCCCATTCTAGGAAGCAGGTCTAGCAATTGGATGATTACTCACACACATCCTGTTCCTAAACAGTGTTTTGAGGGGACAATTCTGATGTTTCTTGAGATTCTCAAAATGGAGTTGTCATCTAGTTAGTAATGGCAAGTTGTCTTTCCTCTGGAGTAAAAAGTTTGTTCCTGTAATTCAGTCCCTGCGGGGTTGTGGAAATCGAGTCTTATAATTCGCCATTTGCTGTTTCATTGCTATACAGAGAACACAATGAGTTGAGTGTTTGAGGTTTCCTTAAGTACTGCAAGCAATTAAAAATATTTCCAATACAGTGTAATTCATTTTGAAGATTCTATCAAGCCAAGCTTTGATCCCCTGTGTTACCATACGACTCCCGAGAGAGACACTACTGTCAAAGCAGAATAATGCTATTATTCGGGAAACCAGAGGAAATTTAATTAAAGAGGAACGTGTCAGGCATGCAGCCGTGCGATTGATTATGTGTGTGCATGTGCGTCGTCACACGACGACACAATAACTAAGAGGCAGCACCTGGTCTCAGCCTTATTACCTTGGAACAAATGACAGTCTCTAAGCGTAGCTGTTTGTGTGCCAGAATTACTGAAGGAGCCCTGTCACCATTCTGCTCAATTACACTCCTTCTATTAATGCCAACGTCAGGGTTCAAGTTCCTTAATTGTGATTCGAGAGATGAAATTCTCGTTTACCTACCTCCTGCAGACCAAAGAAATGCAAGACAATAAATGCAATATGAAAGACGAAATAGACATTTCCTGCCCGTCGTGGAATGTAGGTTTGATGAGGGACTGGCCAAGTCACACTTGGGTGAAAGCTGTTCTGGTACCTGGAGGACCTTGTCCAGACTGTCCTCGCTCCCAGACGGCATCGCCTTAATTGACTCTCGGTTCAGTTATTGGACGGAGATTGTTCAGATGAGCTGTTCCCCACGTTTCGGTGCGGTAACCCTGACTTGAGGACAGCAGGGGCCTACAGCTCACTCTGAATATCCTGCTGTGTGCCTCAAATTCTGCGTTTAATTCCCAGTCCATTTGCAGCTGATTTAGTGCAGCTGACTGGCACTCTCAGGTCCTTCAGTAATAACATCATTAAGATGCTCTGCTTCCACCACATTAAAATATAGCCCTCTGAGCAGTGGCAATATAGGAAGTGAGAATGGACCTAAACATACACTTAAAATGTAAGACGAATTCATTTTTGTTTCCATCACAGTCATTTTTAATGTTGCATGACAGGAGTTCCTTTATGTTTGTGTGATGCAGCTCTTAATTTGCTACAAAATAACTTTGAAAGTTTATGTTACATAACTGTACATTCCAATTGGCCGTCGTATCGATTATAAAGAGCTGTAGAGGTTTTGTCCCTATGGGCACCATAAAGTTTAACTTAACTCGGCTCACTAAGTCAGAAAACATCATAAAATCTGCTTCTGCGGCAGAAATATTATTAATGATTCTTGCAGAAGAAGCTCTGGGTCGAAATCAGAGCCGAAATCACTAGGAATCCAAGTGTTAACTTTGTTTATTTACATGTATTAGCTAGTAGGAAGTGAGGCCATTGATTAAACAGTCAGGTTGACCTGGTTACGTTTACATCTTCTTCCTGTTTAATAAGCACCTGTGAATGCTGGTGGCCAGCCGCAGAATGGAACGAATCCATCTAGCAAATATCGATTGGTGGATTTGGGGGCTATCGATCGCAGTGTCACAGAGAGACAAAAAGGATTAGCTACAAAAGATGGCAGCCCGGTGAACATTCACTTAACTTACAGGACAGTGTTAACAGGAATCCAAACCTGTTGCGATACAGTCTTACAAGCAGGGCCCTTAGCCAGCCGTGTTAATTACGCTTAATTACGAGTCAAACATCAAACCACAAGTTGTCCATTCAACGTCTGCATCAGTGTAAGCATGCCATGAAGCCTCATTAATTTGTCACGTGACACACTGACAATAATAAAGTGACTCGCCAAGACCCGCAGGTGGATTACATTTATGCTGACAGGAAGGTGAAATGCAGTAAATTAAAACAAAGCGAATATGGAAAAGGCTACGGTGGCATTTCACACCTTGCTTGGAGTTGAGACAGAAGAAGAAAATGATGGAAATACCTGGAGAACAGTAAAGTGGAGAGGTTGCATATCATGGACACAAACAGACTCTGGCACCTGGCTAAATTATCATATATTACGAGCTCAGGGAGCTGAATGGTTCTCCTGGTGATTTAAAGCTGCGATCTGAAGTGAAATATATATTGTGCACATACATGCCGCATAGGCCTATAAATACTGTATATATAAGTGTCTGTATTTTTGTGCCATTTCCCAACTCTGATGTAGGAACACACTGACACACCACGCAAAGAGATTTCGCAGAGAAACACGACGGTGTCGTTTTCACATTAGCGATACGTCATGTGAGGGAAAACATTGGTGGTTTGTGGCCGTTCATGTTGCGTTTTGCCCAGATTTAGCTTTTAAAAAAAGCCCCAGTGGACATTAACGGAAGAAGGAGGCATGGAGGACATTCTTGAGAATGAGGCTGATTTGCGGATCAGCAATGCTGCCATTGGTATCACAACAGCGGATGTTCCAGCTTCTGCCTGACAAATATCCGCTGATCTTGTGTTTCTTGCCCTTTGACCTGAATTCCCTGTAATTAATATGGACGATGGCAGGAAATTGCATTTTTGTGCGTAAACATATTAATTTGATGAAGTATCCGCGTCGGCCTTGACAAACAGGACAAATGGAGTCCATTTACATTACAAACTTCAGCAGACGAGGTAATAATCAGAATAAAAATGAGCATTTCAGAGGTTCATGCAGCATGATAAATCGGTGACTCGGGACTTAAAATGGCCTTTTTTGGTGAAGACCGCATGTTTCCCGTTTGCCTGTGGATTTTCGCCTTCCTGCCTCGTCTTTCCCCGCGATCGTGACACTTCAGCTCTGAAGTGTCGAGTCACAAGGGTCAACTATGCCTGTAGTGTTCGATCTGGTGCGGATCACGTGGGGTTCGGGGCCTTGGAGTGGAGGACACCTTGCAGCATGCATGTGGAGGACTCGTACCTTCTAGCAAGCAACAACAAAACACCAAGGACATTTTCCCAAGAACATCCTGCACAGACACAGAATCAGAGTTTTGTAATGTCATTGGACGATTGTACGTGGAATGAAAAGCTGTTTGGCTTCACACACTAAACAACACTAAGGCACGTGTCAAAGGACAGATTTGGAGACAAATAAGTAGACAAGCAGTAAAATATAACTAACACAAGAGTGGGTTTTATAATACTATATAGTAATGATAGAGTCATTAAGTGCCTCGAACTACTGTTCACAAGGTAGCTAACAAGCAGCATACAGCAGTCAGTCTCTCGCTCTCACTCTCACTGCTGTGACTTAGTACTCAGAAAACAGACCCCTTTATCACAGGCTAAAATTATCCGCTTGTGAGCATTTGTTCCATCCACTAGAATTCAGGCTTGTTTTGCCTCTGCCCACATAATTGGCTTGTCAGGTATGGAGCACCGTAAACATTTTATACTGCCCGTTGTTTTGAGCATGCACTGGAAACAGGAGTGTGGCCACAGAGATATTTCAGTATGACCCACGGAGACATTTATGCATAAGGGCAATAGCACGGAATGGGAGTGGATTCAGAAACGTCTCATCCAAATTGAGAAATATGACTGCAAACCTTGCAAACTGTGCTGTGGTGCTTGCGTTAATTAGATTTTTTTTCCCCCTGCTGTCATTTAGTCGGCGAATGTGTAATTTTATTTTACGAGCTCATGAAATTTCAATGTAAACGAAAATCTTGTGCAAGGTTACAGTAATGAGAAACAGAACAATTGTGTTAATACTGGACATCAAACAGGAAAAGAGGCTTTCGGGTGATTTAATGCCCTTTGTTTCATGCTGGCACATTTCTTTTATAATGCAAAAACAACGAAGAAAAACCAAATGGCATTAGATGTTCACTGCAGTCTCCAGCCCCCGGCTTAATAATGACGTCACGGGGGCCATAACCGAGGGACCGAGAAGTATCTACCCTCAGGCCCCCGGCGCGCTGAGCGGGGACTCCTACAGCACACGCCACTTTTCTCTATCATCCCACACTTTCACTCTTAATTTTACAACTACAGATATTCTTGTTCTGTTTTTTAATTGTGTCAATTTGCAGTCCTGCGGTCCAACCCATGTAGCTGATGGACCCTGTTGTTTTTTATTGCTATTTAAATCTTATTTATTCTTAGAATTTTTGTACTATTTTATTTTCCTTTGTTTTATGCATTTCCCTATGAAGCACAGTCGGATGGAAAAGCATCTCACGATGCAGCAATACGATGTATGATTCTGTATATGGTAAATACACTGTGGTGTCTTCGCACATGCTCAGTCAGGCCCCTACGTACAGAAGCAGCAGTAGTGATCACGTAGGCCTGTGTACGGGGGGGGAGGGGGGGGACCTTACCAGCCACACCGAGCCCAGAAGAGTCCACGCAATCAGCCATGGGAAGTCCACAAAAGCAAAAAATTGATTGTTTTCATCTTTTTTAACTGGCTATAAATATTTATCACCCAGCCTGACTGTTCTTTTATGGAAAAACATGCAAGGTGCTGTAATGAGATAATATTTTGCAGGGCCGAGCACGTATTTGCGAACCGTTTCTGCACATTTGGAAATTATGTTTTCCGCTTTCCTCGACAGCCAGCTTACCTGGGCTGTTTGGGCTTTTATTACACACTCAGCTGGCGGGATTGACATTGGCCAATACGGCATTAAATGCTGCACGCGCTCTACCGCGTTCAGTCAGCAGCCGAACCACCATTCGGAGCGAACAAGTAAACGACACGAAACATCAGAGGTACCACAGGTTGGCTGACGGTGTGTAGTCAGCGGAGATGTTTACCCGGAGATGTTAGGAGATACTAAAGCAGCGTGCTCTGCCAACTAGCTAACTACCCAATTCTACTCACTAACTATTTACTTAGTTTTTGAAACATGAGTTATGAAACATGGATTATGTACATATTTCCACCCCTGCTGCCCCCCAAAACACATTCATTTTGTGCTGAGGAACCGGGAAAGGAAGCTCATCTCAGCTTTTGAATTTGACAGTGAAGCGTGCCCAGCAGCGCCCTCTCTGGCCAGGATGCAGCATGGGAAGGGGTGGCCGACTGAAGTTCACACGCCAACGGAGTCCATTACAAGAAATGTCTGGGTGAAGAAGGGATAATCGGTCTTTTTGGGTGGGAGCAGAAATGGGAAAAACAAAAATTGTTTTTTTTTTAATAAAGCACCCTATCACGGTATAAATGCTAAACTATACTGAAAATAATGTACTTAGTCATCTACGTAATTCATCAAAAAAGAGAAATACAATAAAAAAGCATACAAACACAAAAACGTGGGTTGTGCGTGACCGTACAAATATCACCATTTTCCCTCCTGAAACGGACGGTCACGGTGTTTTGATGTACCCCACATTAGTACACGGTGGCTTCATGACAACATCGTTTCCATGGAAACCAGTAGGGGAAGTGGAAACCGTGTCCTGGAACACTTGATTGGGAACAGTTAATTCCTTTTGAGCTGTGGGTGGACACGAACCTTTAAACAATAACACTGTTCAGCAAGTTCATCCATTAAAAAGAGGGTTTTTTGGTGTGGGGGGAGGGATTCACTAGATTCACTCAAGCTGGAGTTGACAAGGTGCTTCTGGTCATCCTGCAGTTTCAAGCATGACCGTTTGTCATTTCCCGCTGATTCCTGCCTTGCCAATGACACGAGCATCCCTGGTCGGCACTCGCGGCACACGAGACTTCCGCCATTTCATCACGGGAAGTAGCATCCATTTGGCAGGCCGCCAGTGTCAGGATACAGCGAACCACATGATATCAATTGCGGCCCCCCCTGAGGGGTGGTCCCCATCACCACACAGCAGTCTTACCTGCGGTCATGGGCACCGCACTAGAAATATGATTCCATTTACAGACACCCCCCCCCCCCCATAGGCAGTAATTATGAATACACAATACATAATATCACCTGTGGGAGGACTGGGATTCAGCGACTCAGTGCGCAGAAGATTGTTTTGCAGCGTCAATCAGCAACAGGTTAAACCCCTCCTCCCACTGGCGATTCTATTGGTTAACCAGGCAGTGACTGACAGCTTACAGTAATCCCGCCCACCGTGGATTAGGAACCCTAGTTGCTGTCGTTGCTAGGGAACACCATGAGGTTTATTTGTTTTTTTATTTGTCCCGGATCACAGGATGGCTGCGTCTTCTACTTAGATTAGAAGTCATAGGAGCTCGCTGACAGTATTCTATCAGTGGCAGTAAGGATTTAAATCATGACGATTGTCAATTGCAACAATGACAACAACGTGTGTCAAAGTGACAGGGCCAATGAGACACAGGGACCGTGCTGACATTGACAGACAACGCCAATCGCTTCGCTGGGCCATAGACACAAGGCAATCTTTCAAGTCAGCCAGGACGACACTGTAACACTTTTTTTCCTAGTGAGAGCCGTGTCACATGATCGATCGCACTGCCCCATCTGCGTGTCCCGGGTCCCATGAAATCCCAGTCACAGTGTGTTAAATTGACATTTTTCTCATTTTCTGCTTATTGGCAAAGGCGCTCCATTGTGTGGCCTTATTTTACCCTTTCCTTTCTGGCTTAGTTACCCAGAGCTGTCCAAAGCTACGAGTTGAAGCATATGTTCATCATTGTTGTGTATTCCAAACCATTAAAGCTGTTATCTGGTTGATAATCTTATTATTCATTCTGGCAATTTCCCACCTGTGTATCGGAGTCAGTAAATCCAGGATTTGGTTAGAAGGTGCAGCAGCAAATGAAATGAGGAACAGTCACCGTCTGTGCTACAGCATGACGTCTATGTCTGACGGCGGCCATGTTGGCATGTCTCATAATGTGGAAGGGGTTCTGGAAACGGCCTCCAGAGACACACAGAAAGACACTAACGGACGGGCAAATAAGCAAGATGCCGATTTGTTTACGGATTTATCTTCCAGCCGTTGTAATTAGCTGCCGGAGATGCCAGTACAGGTCCGCGACACCAGAAGTCCACAATATTCGACGGACCCAGCAATAACAGATGACACAAATGTCAAATAGACGGCATCAAAGCTAACACACCAAGATCAACCGTCTCCCGTGGAGATCCTGAAAAAGCAGAATCAAAAGATGACATTTAGATGGTGCTGAGCATCAATTTTTCCCCATTATTGCGGGTGGCTAAGTGAGATGCTATTTGAACGCATCAAAGTAAAAGGACCTTTAAAGCTAATTAGCGTGTCCTTTATGAAGGGATTATGTGCATAGGTTATTATGTATTTAGTGCCCCCTTTGTTGGATTACTGGAAAAAATACATATCTGATTTCAATGAAGGTAGCCCCCACAGTTGTATGAGAAAGCAGTAATTTTATCTACTTGTAATTTTACAACTCTTTGGTGACCTTCGAAGAGAAGTGCTCCGCTTCTTGAGTAGAATTTTGCACCCCCCTACTGCTGGACCGAAATGATTGGCCACTATTGTCCTTCATATTACTCTCACAACAGCTAAGAGGCCAATCACAGGTGTCAAACTGTGCGCTTCAAGGACAAGGCTTGCAGAAGAGCCAATCAGATGATTCCTCCAGCCACACAAATGCTACTGCTTTGTGTTCAGCCACATTTTCCTCATTGTACATTTGGAAAAAGGTGAATTTTGCATGCATTTTCTGAGAATTAAAAAAATGATATGCTAATTTATCTGTTAGCATTCACAATGAAGACAAAATGATTCTTTGGCATTCTATGTACTCTGCTCCTGTTAAGTAGAGGAAACATTGCAGGGAAGTAGAAAAAACACTGAGATACAATGTGAAATATCAGTCTGCCAGGCGTCAGCAAACATAATCCGTTCATATTTACACTGGGATCAGCCTTTGTCAGACGCAGACTGAATACTCCAGAAAGTCACCTGGGACAGAACGGCCATTCAGGGTGGATATGATCACACTGGCGACTCCCAGACACGGTCGCTTACTGCCTTCTCGTATCTGACAGAGATAGCTGTGCTCCTTTTAGTGAGATGCAGCTGAAAACCAGGGTCCATACTGTACACACTAGCTTTGTTCACACCAGCTACATGTGGTGCATTATGGGAATTATAAGTTAGATATGTACTGTACCGTTATATGGCTGGCAGTGCACAGACACATACAGGTGAGAGTGAAGGCTGGAGGTCACAGAGCAGGGTCAGCCAGCGGGTGGGGCCCCTGCAGCTGGGGGTTAAAGGCCTCGCTCTGGTGCCCCTGGATATGTGACTATTCTGCTGAGGCCAGGACTCAGCCTTCCGATGAGAGGCGCAGAGGCTATGCACACACATTCATTATACTGTACATCACGAATTTAACACATATATTTGTTATACACGCGTATAATCACAATAAAGGTGTCTTATTCTAATTCTGATATAGAGGTGAGCATGAAGCTTTGGGTCTGAGCTCAGGGTCAGCTGTCCATCCAGGACCTCTGCAGCATTTTACAGGGGCTTTAAGGGCCCAGTGCAGATGTAGCTACTTTGCTGAGTGTGGGACTTAAACCAGCAACCTTCTGATCACAGGCACAGAGGCCTAACCCACAGCCTCATCACCCAAAACAGTAATCTCGGCCGTGCGCAGGACCCAGGCAAACCCCGACAGAGAAGGAGGTCGGCATGCCCCGCAGCGTGTCAGGAAATCGAAGCCCTATGCTGGGCTCTAGTCCCAAACGAGGTGTTCTTATCTTACATCCTGGCCCGCTCTTGTTTACCATCTAGGTTGAGAGGCACATGAGCCAGACGCAGAGGTATGTAAATGTCTGCCTCTGCTTTCCTGTCCCAAAGAATATAACCTATGTAGGTGGAATCAGAGAAAATGAGTCTGCCACACCTGCCCCAAAGATGAAAGCGTGCGTAAGTATGAAGGGTCAAAACTGTAACTGGTGCCATTTACTCTAATGGTTTAATTTCCATACAATAGCCCACCTGGTCCGCCTAATATTACACTAAAACGTAATGGAAGGAAGGGATCGCATTTATTAAACACCGCCGGACAGGTAATGAGAATTAAATGTGATTTCGGTAATTTAATTTGTAACATTCTGCAGATTATGTGCGTAATTGGAATTGAAATTGACAAGGGTCTGATTCTATATTTACATAGAAATAGTTCCCATTGTAGAACAGCGAGACGCTCAGGCCGCAGGTGAAATGTGTCTGAGTGAAGTGGCAGTAATCTGATTTGGGGAGGGTTGAAGGTTGCCTACACATAATTTATATTATCACCATGATGAATGGAATGCCAAAACGAATCTGGGATACAATGGCGGAGGGTGGCGTGGAAGTCGGGGTAATCTCCGTCCCCTAGCTGGGACCCCGGGCTTCGGAAGCGGCTCAGATAGCCGATAACATGGCTCATTATGTCGCTCTCGTTAAAAGCGGGGCACCGGGGTGCATTTGTGGAAGTTAGGGTCGCACTTGAGAGCAGAGATAAGAGGGCTGATGTGGGGGTGCAGGGATATCCCATCCTATTTATGACCTCAGATCTGCCTTCATGCGTAATGAGGCAGAACTTCAAAGGACGCTCCAGGAGAGCCACTCCACGGACCGCGCACATCCTTCCCTGATCTATATGCATAAAAATATCAAAAATAATAATTATGCCACTTAATATTTGCACTGAAAGGGCCTTCAGCTGGCAGTTGCTGCGTACAAATCGGCCCCTTCATCTGCTCAGCTGTCCTGGTTATGGCACACAGACACACGCGCAGCTAAGGAAACATGTTTAAAGACGATTTGCTCCCTGGAGCCTCAGTGCTGAGCTGCACAGGGTTTTAAAGGCTAGAGGGCCTTCTGTGCTTTTCCTGATAGCCTGGTTAATAAATATTTATGTACTTCCTTGGTTAAATTGCTCTGTCCTCGGGCAGTCCTGGTTTTTGCCTAATTGCTCAGGTTTAATTGTTGAAGACAAGAAGACCTTATTTGCAATTCTGCTGAGTCCAAATCCTTTTTAACCTGCCCCAGTTTGTTTTCTCTAAGCAAATCCCCCCCACCCCGAGGGCTGTCTCTACCCCCGTACCAGGTTTCTGTAACACACCGAGACAGGCTTCCTTTTCATCCGTCACATAATGTCATCACGTGTATTTACACTTGGTCAAATCATGTGTAATTCATTGACGTGCCCTCGAGCGCCGTTCCTGGCGTTAGTCAAAAATGCCCCCCCCCCCCACTAGGAGGGTCACACAGCACAAAAACTCTGGCTTTGAATAAAAGCCTCATGGCGATAGAGGGATCCCGAAGGCTTCAGGAGGAATGCAGCGATTCGCCTTCGCCATTGATGCAGCTTCTTGGACTCGCGAGCAGTGATGCGTCAAAACGCTCATGCTGTCTCCCTTCCCCTCTTCAGGCTCTGCCGGCCGCATGCAGACTGCAGCGAAGGATCAGCCAATCGAGCGGCACCAGCCATTGCCGTGGCGCCCTAGGCCAGCTTCACCACCTGTGCCCCCATGTCCGAGACAAAGTGAAACTGACTTGTTAAGTAGGGGCCTCCCTGGAAGATGGTGCCCCAGCAGGCTGCCTGTTTCGCGTTATGGTTTGACTGGCGTTGCACCCGAGTGAAGGGACTGTTTTGCACGTACAAGCCATCAGTTACAGAGACAGGAACACAGGCATCGACCTCAGATTAGCTTATATTTACTACATAATCAGGGCAGGATTCGCATGAACTGAAAATCGCTAGTTAGTAATTATTGCTGGTGTTGCTATGCTAAGATATTCAGGGTTTGCTCTGTGTCTAATGGGCCAGACTGACAATTCCACAGCTCAGCCTGCAAACCTGTAAACTTGCTGCCATAATAAAGACTGGCTGGCAGTGCAGCACAGGAACAGGGTGCTGAACGCACTGAGCCTCAGCGTGGGAACAGGGTGCTGAACGCACTGAGCCTCAGCGTGGGAACAGGGTGCTGAACGCACTGAGCCTCAGCG
>JABJVO010000026.1:21891644-21907137 GCA_026770805.1 Boulengeromyrus knoepffleri
GAAAGCCTACAAACTAGTGGACTCGGGAGTGGCGGCTGGTGAGTGTCTGTGTGGCGGTTATGGTGTGGGTTTGGCGGGCTGGTGGGGGGGGGGGGGGGGGGGGGGGGGCACCTGACCCCCCCCAAACTCCACCCATGTTGGATATAGCTATCTTTTCAGGAACTCTGGTGTGTGCATGAAAATTTAAGAGACAGCATACTAGATCTTGCTGGAATGTACCAGAACATGCCGTCACGTGCCCCAAGGCATGGGGACGCGTCAAGCTGAGGGCCAGCTGCTGTCCAGGTTATCAGCCTCCACTGTGCAGCACTCGACTTTTCTTTCACGGTTCAACATGATCTCTTAACCTGATTTTCGTCTCCATATCAAAGACAAAAAAGGAACCACATTTTCACTCAGCCTGAAGCCTCTCTTCCCTGCATCATCTGGGTGTGAAACACGCCTTTCTTGCCGTGTGACCGGCCCCAGATGCTCTGTGGTCCCACCCACTCGCCACCTAGTCGAACCCCCAGCAGCCTTTATGAAAGTCCTGATGTACAGCTTGGAGTCCAGTCCGTGCTGAACCGTCTCACCATTTTTGCCATAATGACCTCGTAAATGACATGCATTATACCTTATCTGAAGACGCCAAATAATAATGCAATAACAAGCAGTCTAAGCGCATTAAGGCTCTTCTCATTCTCCGAATACCCAGTCAAGTACAGTTTGGCTCACTTTGCGGGATGGAGGAACCTCGGTCGGCCTGTGAAAAGCAGCCAGGTGATGGACTGGCCTCACGAAACAGCCACCTGGCCCTGGAGACCAAACGGTGACTAACTCAATTTGAATTGAATTTAGTGATCAGTGGTCAATGTTGACACACCACAGCACACAGTGCGCAACAACGAAATGTGTCCTCTGCATTTAACCCAAATGTGACATCATGGCATAGCAGGGGGCAGCTAATTCAGCCCCTGGGGAGCAGTGCTTGGGGGCAGTACCTTGCTCAGGGTACCTCAGTGTTGCCTTGCTGGTCGGGGATTCGAAACTGCAATCTTTCAATTACCAGTGTGCTTCCCTAACCATTAAGACACTATTGGCCACTAATCACCCTCCAGTATGCAAGCCACTGTTTATTTTTTAATTGCTCTTTTTATTTCTGTTGCTTGCTTGCTTTTTGTGCATGGGGGGGGGGGGGTGTTCTCAGCTCTTTGTACCTGCTCAGTCAGTTGATTGATTGTTTTTGGGGCGGTGGTTTGGAATGAAAGAACATACCGGTGTCCAGATGAGAATCGAATTATTGAGGTACATCAGACGCCAGTGAGTCATGTGATCGCTGTGGGGTGGCGAGGCCCCTCCCACACCTGCCTTATGCAGCACCCTGAGCTGCTGGCATCCTGAAACAGCCACGTGTGCTACAGGAGATACGTGGGAGAAAGTACTGGAAGACGGTGGCTCGTGCCCCGTGACGGACCGGCCTCCTCGCCTCGTGCCCCGTGACGGATCGGCCTCCTCGCCTCGTTCACCGTGACGGACCGGCCTCCTCGCCTCGTTCACCGTGACGGACCGGCCTCCTCGCCTCGTTCCCCGTGACGGACCAGCGTTCTTGCCTTGTGCCACGTGATAGACCATCCTCCTTGTCTTGTGCCCCATGACTCCTGAGATAGACTACAGAAGAGGAGTATGGAAAATGGAAAGCTGGAAATTCTCTTAAGGAGAACATGAAGTGCTTTATAACTGATATAACCAGTGTAAAATGCAAATCTTTAAACTTTTCATTCAGTTTCAGTCGTGGAACTGCAAAGGTTACGCTGCATATTGATCATCTACTCAGTCAGGCACCAAAGCAAAGACATTCAGCATTAAATTTAGACTTTACTCTGTTTAGAATACATACTAAGTCCAGCTGCTTAACAGCATGTCATGTACTACCCATGGATTTTCTGGTTGTGCATATTTATTACCTTAAATCTTAAACTTACACACGGTCCTCGGAAAATTCTGTACAAAGTCAAGCAGCAGTCATATAATTGATTGATAATGGCTGGGAAATGTAACTGAAGCTGACAGCTTCATCTTAGGATGTAGGGTTCTGCATTTAATTAACATTTTTGCTGAGGAAAAAAAATCATAAATAAAAAGGAATAGAAATGAAATGTAGCAGTTCTGCCTTTCATCCTTCAGTCACACACACACGCACACACACACACAGACTCGGAGGGTGTATTTACTGTTAGACTTTCCACAATCTTTTCTCATTAATATAAAGACTGATTTCAAAGCAAAGTGCCTGTCTTTTCTAACACTCAGATTTCAGTACATAAATGGCACGTTTGTAAAAATGTATGTATGAGTGTGTATACCCATAAAATTTAGCAAATTTGCTGCTGTCTTTGTAAGATTACATCCCAGACAGCATCTGAAAGCGGGGGGATTCATTTTATCATCCTTTTGGAAGTTTTGAAAATAATTGTCATAAAGTATAAAACATTTCACGACAGATTTAATAACTTCAGTATCAAAATAATCAGTTGTTGAGTGTAATTTCAGTTTTATTCCAATGTTTTGGGGCATCCAAGGTAAAAGTCACCTGACAAGAATAACCACTCCCATAAGATCCTGGTACAGCCGTCGTCATGGTAGCGCCTTTAGGAGCCTCAGGAATTCTGTCCAATGGCTGCTGTTTAGCATTACCTCGCTCTGCTGCAGCATCTCCAAGAGAACAGCAAAGAACAGACGAGATGTTCCTGACCGCTGGAAAGAGTACGATGCCATTTCTTATTAAAGATACCTTCTGTCTTGCAGGCCTGCACCGTGTTCAGTAGCTGCTGTCATGCACAGTGCAGGAGAGGCTGGTGACAAGGACAAGGGGCCCCAGCAGGAGTCATCAGCCATTATGGTTCATTTGCCCCCACGTCCGCTGTTATATACACAAGAGAGACACCTGAAAATAGATGCGGGCAGCGCAGTAAACAGCAAAGTCATCTCGCCATGACCTACCACAGAGGTGCTGCTGTTTTTGCACCACTTTGAGAGCTTAAGAAATGTTTCATCTGCGGGGAAGCTCAAATCGCACATTTGCATGAGGCCCCCTAGGTTTGTAACTATATTACAGGAGCACAATTTCATTTTTGGAGTGGGACAAGGACATTCGGTGTCAACCGCTCCGAGGATTCTTGACCACGCTGCCTTTCAGTGCAACAGCATAAATTACTGTTTAAGCCTCCGGCTCACTTGACACACAAATTAAATTATTATTTGAATAATATTTCTTACTTCTGGAAAGAGAGAAGCTAGTTTGGGGCACTTCATTAGAGCTGACAGTGGTGAGGATTCACACCAGAAACTGAGAAAGGATATGGCCTTTCATGGACGGGAGCGGGGGGGGGGGGTATTTTAGGTCAGGTTTGGACTTATATTCCTTCAGTAATGGTTCTGCTCAGGATTGTTAGCATCAGCATGTGTGAAAGTTTCTGTGGGATTCTGAAAATTTTGGTACGGTAAATAAACAGTTAAGTGCCAATACACTTTTGTTCTTAAAATACATTTTTATATATTTCCAAAAAGTCTTTTATTGTCTGTAGGATTCTCTGAGTGAAAGTATCTGGAACTGAAGCAAAGTTGAGTTGCCTTTGAACACAAACGGGCTCTTTCCGGAAGATTCCGTCTTGCTCAAAGCGTGTCGCGCTTCCTCGCGGGGCCTACCTGGGGTGACACACGTCCGCGGAGAGCACCGATTGGCCAGGCACGGTGGGGGCGGCCTGCATTAAAGCGGGTGAGAGCGGCAACGAGAGGGAACCATCGGATTCATATCAAAGCAGACCTGTCTAGGTGGCGCGAAGGAAGAGCGTGCTCGTTATCTCTCGGTCACACGGGGAGTGGCGCTGCTGCTGCCCCCTCAGCAATGTGGGACTCTCTTCATGTTCAAAAGAACGTCGTTCTCAGAGGAGCCAGTACCACGTAAGCTCAGTGAGCAGATATGTCCTCAGCTGATTACATGGACATGAAAGCCTCACTGCACATTCACTCATCTCTAATGTCCTCTTATGGAGAAGATTTATGGGTCTATTACCGCAGGTTCCTTTCACATGTCTTCCCTAATGAAGACGTGTGTATTACTATGTATGTTTTATATGTCACATCTGTGCCGACGTTCCCTCACAGGTAAAATGCAGAGCGGTGCCTCTTGGAGCTATAATTACACGCAATTCATAGCAGAGAAATGGACAGTGATTTATATACTGTGCATTATGTACAGTAAATAGAGGCTCCGGGTGAATGGAGTGATTATTTATCATGTTTTTATTGTGGCTGTAAATCAGGCAGCAGACTGTGGCGTTTCAGAAGTTTCTACCTGAGGAGGTCAGCCGAGGACCTCTGACCAGAGATGGAGATAAGATGGTGCAGCGCTGCATTTCAGTATCCAGCTCATTCTCCGACTGGGACAGGTGACACTCTCAGTGGGGGGTATATGGGAGGGGTTTGTATGAAAAAAAATAAAACAAAACAAAAAGTACACATCATAGGACTCGAAATAGCTTCCATAGTCACCTCAGCCTCTCAATGTGAGAGAGTTACTGATTCCATTTCTTTTCTGTTAGATGCCTGCTTTTGGAACTTCCTAGTCCCTGCAGCAATTGCAATTTGAGGACTTGGCTCAAAAACTCAAGAATGACATCACTCTACCAAGCAAGGGATTTGAATCTGCAACCTTCTAATCACAGGCACAACACGCTAACCCGCTGAGCCACACACCATAGCCGAGGCATTACAGCTGCCATCCTTCTCTCTGCACTGGATGTCAACCAGCTCTCCCATCAATCCAGAAATTGTTGCAGACTCCAGTCAGGTGCAGTAAGAATCAGTACAGTACAGGTTTGAAGCACAGTGGCGATAAGACTGTCAGGTCCAAGCAGAATAAAGATCCTTTTTGAGCATCGACTTTGCAGCTAATGCAATAACAAATGCAGCTCTGATTTTTTCTGAACAGATCTCCACACCTTCAGAAATACATCCCAGACACCCATCAGATTTCCTGGCTCCATCGTTCAGGTGCTGGTTCTCCTGGTTCTGCTTTTCTGATTGTTTGTATAACCCAAAGCCCTGGAGGCCAGAGACAATGGCAGAACCCAATAGGCTTCCGTGCTGACTGAGAATAATATGTGGAGGGCGGTGATTTACGGGCCCTGAGACAATCCGTTTAGGAATGAGTGCAGTGTGACGTCACTGTCTGCCCTAGATGCCCCCGAACAGGCACACTGTCATCTCCATGAATAACACAGGAGTCGCCAACATCCCATGGGCTGTACATCCACATCTGGCCGGGCCAGCTGTCCGACTCCCCCTACTGGCTGACCGTTAT
Source organism: Boulengeromyrus knoepffleri (assembly GCA_026770805.1). Lineage (NCBI taxonomy): Eukaryota > Metazoa > Chordata > Actinopteri > Osteoglossiformes > Mormyridae > Boulengeromyrus > Boulengeromyrus knoepffleri. The sequence continues at coordinate 21,896,986 of JABJVO010000026.1, forward strand.
ATAAAACCGAGTGAGAGGCGTAGCGATGCCATCTGTGAACGAAGTCACCGAGGCCATGAGGTACCTGTCTCACACTGTCCAGAAGCTGTCTAGTGTCTGGAGTTAAATCTGTGCGTTTCCCAGTTCATTAGTAAAGTCAGTGATCTGTCCGCAGAGGGTGCTGCTTCAGCGATCAGTGCCTTTTTATCTTAAATTCCTGTGGGCGAATTTAGTTTTTATATGTTTGTTTGTTTATTTGTCTGTGTGTGTAAGCGGGATAGAGGAAAAAAAGATAAAAAATAACTGTACAGTGACAAGGAAGAGTGCAAGCCGGGAGAAAGCTCAACGCGGAAGGATCCGGAAGAATGCAGGTTTATTTCTTTGCTGTATTTCCTTGTAGTTCAGTATGGAGTGGTGTCGGGGGGGGGGCGGGGTTATGGCCTCTGACCTTCTAAGCTCTCCTCCTCCCCCCACCCTTGGTGTCTGTCTGTCCTCCACCAGTCACCAGGTATGAGAAGATGCCTCTCATCTGCGTACCACGCTGTTCCTCGCCTGTTTCCTATGGCAATTCCTACCAACCAAACATGTCACCCGGGCAACGTAAAAGAGGAAAATAACAAACAGCTAAATAAAAGGAATTAAGCAAAATTAAATCACATCACATGCATTTTCCTGCACATCTCCAGTAATTTAATCATACCTGCACTGCTGAAATAAATATTTGCCAAGTTGGGTGTCACTAATAAGGTACTTATGGAAACCAGTACCATACATTTTATATGCAAAGGGAAATTGTGTATTTTATTACATCTTGCGGTTGAACAGGCAGGTTACAGTGATAAATATAATGACCTGAAATGTTTAATGCACAGAGAGGAAACGATGAAAAGATAATTACACATTGAATTTTCCGCTTGAGTGACTCCCCGGTGTCGGAACAGGAGGCGCTTGAACTCCCTGCTCTCTCTGGGAACTGCGTCTCCCTGAGAGATGAATAAGCTTTTCGACGGGGCTCCTGTACGCTCCTGTAGGGAATGCACCTACTATGGGATGTCTGTACACTAGGCTGCTGCTGGAATTGATATCTCTTATTTGGGAAATTAAACAGCTATATTAAAGTGGCTGTATTTACTATGGAGAAACTGAACCAACACAGTTTCTGGAGCATTTCATGGGAGTTTCAGCACCTGAGAAGGTTTCTTTGAGATGTTGAATAACTGTTGTATGAATTTTTAATAAAATTCAAAAGGTAAATTTAGGTAATTTTTTTTGTCCCCTGACTTTTGTTACCATGGTGAAAGTACAAAAATCATTGACAGTGATTTCACATTTCCACAAACTGTCATGTAACTCAAATTTTACATAAGAGACTAGAAATTCATATTAAATAAGACACAAAATAAATGAAAAGATACATTGTTAGTTTACTTACAGACATATGTCACATTTCTGTTCTAGTTATCTTCATGTATCTTGGCTATTTTTTGCTGAAGGATTAATTAGAGTGGGTTTTACTTAAGTCATGAGCTGCCTGTATTTCCAATATATCGCCTGACAGAGAGAACATCCTTCAGCCATCTCTTTAATCACACACAGCGGCTTTGTTAGTGTCCCAACCAAAGCCTTTGTTACCAGAGCTGTTTAAATAGCTTAAAAGCAGAAGGCTGGTGATTTCTGAGGAGCATACACTAAGGCTCGTTCACTTAAGCCTGACTCACTCACATTATCTCTACTGGAGTAAACCCTATCAAAGTACACTGTACATCTGTAGTAGTCTTACGTAGACTTTTACATATGCTGTCAGGTATTTGAATTTCACACTCTTCCCAAAAATAGCTGGCCCAAAATTAGCAAATAACAGCACGGGATGCTGAATCCGGTGTCACACGGATACATATAACATGAACTGTCACACTGGGGAAAAAAAACTTACTTTGAAACTAGCTAGGAACAATCATTGTGAAACGCAGACATGCCAATAATAAAATGCGAGGGAAAATGCAGGAATCTCTGTATTTGTTTAACTTCAGGTTCACTCATTGCTGTGTCCCGCCATTACATCCCTGTCATCCTGCCCCGCCCCCTGTGTCTGTCTCTCTCCAGCCCCACATTTAACCCCTCAACCTGGTTCAGTCGTAATGGGCTTTACTGGCTGCTTGATGGAAGATAAGACTGAAATCTTAATGAGGCCTCAAACCCTCATGAGGGCATTATCACTGTCCCCGGTGCAGATGGACCCTGACCTTACCCATTACACAGCGCCCCCTGGGCTCCATTTGGCAGTAATGCGGCCTTGTAGCATGGGCAGCGGTCACGCTAATCAAGCATGTTCAACTGAACTGTGGATCCGTTATTCTACAAGGTCTACAAGGTTCCTGAACTGGCTCAAGCTGGCCTGCTACCAGACCAAATATTCTTTTGAAATCTTTCAAAAATGAAAGCCTAAATTATGGTATCAATAATTTGCATACGACCTATTAAACACATTTTATATCTTTTGAATACTTGAAGTACTTGTTTTTGCAGTTCTTTTTTGTAATCGTTTTCACACTCGATACCATATCCACTTTATCAAACCCCTTCACACAATGTGCTTTGCAAAACAACGCTAATCACTCAACCATCGGTGCAAAATGCATCTCAACCACCAAAACACTTCATACTTCACCCAAATGTAAAACATGGTGCCATAACTACAGCAAACGCTCTCCGCCATAACACTGCCGCGTCACTCATTGTACAATCAACTAAAACACACAAACCGAAACATCCCAAAATATAGATATTAGGTGTTTCCTTGTCCTATATTTTTACATTTTGCAAAATAAAAAAAAATACATACAGACAAAAAACATATACATACATACAAAAGATATATGCGACATTAATAGTGGAAAAAACTCTTCAACGACAACTACATCAAAATTTTATCTATATACACTATATACAAAAAGTACTGGGACACTTGGCCATTACACCTACAGGAACTTTTATGACGTCCTCACAGCAGCTATAACCACTTGGGAAAGCCCTTTTCTGTTCCAGCATGACTGTGCCCCAGTGTACATAGTAACTGGCCTGCAAAAAACTTTTGCTAAAATTAGTATAATCTTATTTCAAGATGTATAGTTTCATTTGTCAAAATGCAACATTTTCCCATCTACAGTGATCTAAATTTTGTTAGGTTTTAGTGAGTGTCTTTAACAGAGTATCTAAATGTCTGAAAAATATGCTGTATTTATATAGAATTTTGTTGGTGTTGAACGATGACTGAGAATGGTATTCGTGAAATTTGGAAGTGTTTATTGAATGCTTTTTGTCTTCAAGCAATGCAAAAGTACACATAGGCATTGAGACAAGTCTGAAAACAATTGTAAAATACGGTAAAGTGGACATGTAAAGCAAATGTTTAAGTTCAATCTTTAAAATGGCCCTGATTTTTATCTGGGCACGTCTTTTCCCTGGCTGTTACCATATAAAACGCGAGTGCCATTCATGTATACCTGATTTATTTTTGTTTAGATTTCCATGTAATTTAGCCCAGATAAGAGCGAAAGCTGTACAGTCCTAAGGTGATGCGCACTTCTGTTTGACCTCTCTGTCTGTAAAAACTCAAAACACATTAAGCGTAATGTCAGAAAATGCCAGCAAAATGCCTCTGCAGTTATTCCGTGCCATTAATAGTGCACAACATGGGGCGATGGCGGTGTGCAGACAGGAAGGGCGTGGATACGTCTAATGCTGGATTGCCTGTGATGTCTCTCACAGTTTCCACCCTGCCTTCTTTCCGTCTCCACTGCTGCGGCAGCAGTACAGATCGCATGCCATGAAGTCAGTGCTCCCCCCATAAGTGGTGAGTGACACAGAGGGCTAAGCTCCTAAGGCTGTGATTGGAAGGTCGCCAGTTCAAGCCCTAGGATTGGCCCAACAGTCACATGTCTGTGGGCCGTTGACCCCCAGTTCTACAGGCCCCACATGATTCAGTGCTGTGAGACCCCCCCAAGGTAGAGAGCCAGACAGGGTGGGTGAAGAGAAGCATTGCAGTGTACTGATACTCATCCGTGCGCAAATGGCAAGTAAAGGGATCTGTCTTTGGTTCATCTTAGCGTCAGACCTTTCAATCACGGCTGAAACCTGCAGCCACACTGCATGCTGTGACCGGGATGGTGGTCATGTGCATCTTCTAGTTGGTGGTGTACCCCTCGACCGCACGCTCACACACTCGGTCCCTGATCAAGGAGCGCTGCGCTCGTCTGGACCCACCCGCAAATTTTATCGAGTGACCCATTTCAAAAAAGATCATGCAGAAATTGCAACAATTCACAAACAATTCACAAACTCCTCTCCCTGGGTTGGCAGAGTTTACCGAGCAACCCCTTGCCCACCCCCCCCCTCCCCGCTATGAAACCCCTCCCTTACCCCTGCTCCTGTGCAGACTAGACTGAATAATAGCAAAATTGAGGGCACCTGAAAAACAGGACATTTCAAAACTAATCTCACCAGTACTAAAATTACTTTACTTGGTGTGATTCCTTGGTTGTCAGAGTGATTTCATCCAGTTCCTCCAGGGATGGTCTGATCCTGTGTTCTTAAATGTACGTTGCTTTGGATAATAAATAAAATTATTTATCTTTTGTCAGTGTTTTATATTTGAGTCATTGTCATTTGCTTGTTGTAATTTTATTTCAGCTGGTAATGTATGGTTGGATAGATAAAGATATTTATTTATTGCTAATATATGAAATGGTTGTGACATCTAGTAGGACTTGTCCTTTGCAGGTTTGGATAAGTAGAGAACATATAAAACAGACAACTGCCCTTTCTGTGAGGACTGGAAAAAAATACCTAACAGGAACTCAGGTGAGGTTTGTGGGATGCGCTTCAGTTTTGGTGACTGTGTCTTGTTCCATGTCACTAGGGCTGACAAAAACAGCACACCACAATTTACACACAGTAAGTGAGAGACAGGTGGAGGGCATCTGTATAACCACCCTGATCACCTGACTCTCCTTCCTGAGACACCCTGGTCACCTGACTCTCCTTCCTAAGATGCCTGGGTCACCTGACTTTCCTTTCTGAGACACCCTGGTCACCTGACTCTCCTTCCTAAGATTCCTGGGTCACCTGACTTTCCTTTCTGAGACACCCTGGTCACCTGACTCTCCTTCCTATGACTGGCATGCCCTAGTTACATTACATAAATCTGTCCATCTTATGGAACAAAATAATATTTCTTTTACCACGGTCAGTTTTTCAGTGGCAGACTTCCTCATTCTTTCTCAAAGTTCATTAAGCTGCCATTTTTATGCATAATAGCGGCTTGAAATCGAAGTTTATCTGAACAACAAATGCATCTACGCCTTTCAACAACAAAAAAAAAATCTATAAAACAGTTTGAAGGTATCAAAATCGTTTAATAGTTCCATCGAATGTGCAGATGTGCTCCACCCCCTAAGCGCTAGCAGATCAAAACAAAGCAATTTAATTAAACAGCCAGGGCATCCCGAATGCCCCAGTTGATGAATTTGCTAACGATGGGCGACAGTCAGTGCTGAATGCAAATGACGTCGCTAATGGCTAACGGCAGTGAGTGTGCTTGTGTTTGTCTTCACCATGGTGCGTGACTGCAATGAAAACCACAGAGGTTTGAAGATCCACCGAAGTTATGACATCAGCTCCCTCCCTGGAAAGGATGAACAAACATATAAACAAATAAATAGCCAACGTGAGGCAGGTATATGGCATTACTACGCGGTTGCTTATCGAAGGCTCTGCGTTTTCATTTCGATCCTCTCTCATGGAGACACGCGAGCTACACTGAATGCAGATTACCGGGAATGGGTGCCGCCTTGCATCAGAAGCTCCCACGGGTTCCAGAATAATCTTGTGGAACTGGAAGCTTCAACCCTAGCTCAATTTGCGAGGCGCTACCGAGAAATTCTACGTGTAGGACAGGTCCGCGGTCTTGGATCTGAATCACACCTGACAGGATGGGTCCATCCAAAAGGTCACGATTATTCCTCCTTCCATGTGGAAAGAGATGGTTTTCCCAGTGTGTTCTCCAGTCATGCAGTTTCTGAGGACTGTTCTAGAATGATATCTACATGCATTAAATATGAGCAAAGTAGCGGAAGATTGTCTCATCGCTGAGCTAGCCTCGGTGTTGCCGTGGTGCGTTTGATCGAGCTGAGTGGGTGGGACGGGGCTAACAGGCGTTTGCAAATCTGACAGACGGCAGCAAGAGCTGACAGTGCCTCCACTGAAAGACGCGCAAATATTTATCATTCGCACACCTGATGCTGTTTCTGTGCGCCCGCATCATTAACTTAAATTTCTCCCGTAAAAATAGCTGGGAAGAAGCATGGCCCTTTGCAGATTCCTGTTAGTTAGCGCTTTTGCCTGGCGATTGTTAGCATAAGCTCTCAGGTAAACTGAGTGACATGCAGACAGAGCTTTAAGTTCAGGGATGCTGATTGAACTCTTGCTGAACAAGAGAAGAAACAGCACCTCGGCTGTCAATGAAGAACTAGTGAGCTCTATTTTCAGATCACACACTGCTCCCTGATCAATAATTGCCACACGGGCATTTGGAAAGAAAGGCTTGAATTAGCAGGAGTGCATCCATAAACTTTCCTGCTTTAAATGCAGGTCGGATTTTCCTCAAGTGGATCCTCACCCACGAAACATGTGTTAACTCTAACGTTAGTGTTAGTAATGATAACAGCAGGGGTGCCACAAATGACGGGAGGAAGTTAGGACGATTTCGAGAGGTTTGGAATGGAATGGAATTGTTTTGGTCTGGGTTGGGCCCCAATAGGATATGCTTTCATGTGGGCCAAAATCTGTAGCGGTGCTCCTGGCTAATAGGCAAACTAGCGCTAAAGGCTGGTTCGTACTTACTGCGGACATGGACACACTGCAGCGCTCCTGGATGCTCACATTTCATGCTCCAGTGCACCAGGCAACTCCAGCACTGGGCTGGTTCTGTGGACTAAAGCTGATGTCATGCCACATTTATTAAGTGCGGTACGGATGTTATATTAAAAAATAAGCATTTTACTAAAACTAACCATGCATTACGTACCCACAGTACACAAGGACTTTTGACAGATATATGAGGTTTCAGTTACAAGCATGGATTTTATTAGAGTATGCAGCTATCTGGGAGTCTTATTAACCTCTTTGAATCAGCTAACCATGGTAATTTTCATTCTTTGGTCCAATCTCCTTTCTGATTCCCTGCTACCGTTCCCCTGGGCAACGAACGATCGTGGTGCATTTGCGTCACCGCAAAATGTTTCGATTTTTGAGTGGTACATACAGTCTCCACGCCCAACTCCTGGCACAAAAATTACTTCGCAGCTGTGGCTCCTCCATGTACACAGTAAGAATGAACCAGCCTTAAGAGGTCAGGGATTAATTTGAAAGCTAAGTACTTAGAGCTAACGCTAAGAGGCTAATTCTAGCGGTTACAGGAAACCTATAAAACTAAGAGAGGAGTTAGGGGTCAGGATCTGTAAAACTAGCAGAGTTAGGAACTGGTTTGCATGCTGGATTCACATATCACATTTAAACGCTTTACACCAAACTCCATGTGGGATACTTATGCATGTGTCTTAGTGCAGCTTGTTGTCTTTCGATGACTTTTGTCCTTTAAAAAATTGAGTAGACCATCCAGATTTTTTCATCAGTCCTCGACCAGAAGACATTCCCACATGCTGTCATATTTCCTGAGGAATGATAATTCCCTTTGAGGCCCTGCTCCTGCTAGGCGTCAGTGTAATGGATTCCGCATATCTGATTCCCCCTCCCTACTCCAGATCAAATTACGATACGCACACGGAGACTCCGATACGAATCTGGAAATAAATAGCATGTAATTCCCTTTCGTGCCCTCACGCTGGGCTTGCTGTCTCTGCTTCCCAAACAGATCTGCAAAAAATATTGAGGCCTGCTCTTTACACATCCTCTTCTTGGGGAAAACATTTTCCCAAGAAGGCTGTTGCAAAGTCAGTGAAAGGACAGCCCAAATCTTCCAGCTCTCTAAACACTTCTCTTATCACCTTACGTCTGGAGCCCATGTAAGTTCATATCCTGGACTTGGCTTTCTATAGCCACTAGGATTCGACCACATAAATGAGATGAAAACAATTTTATAGCCATTGACGCTTTTAGCAGCCGGCCATTGGCGCGCAGTCCCGTCTCGTGGCTGCAGCGTGAAGCCGAGCCGTTTGTCTGCAGAGGAAGCTGTGAAGTAGAGGGAATTCTGCGAAAATAAAACAAAAACACGAAACAGATGCCAACAGCCAGTGCTATAAATGTTGCAGATTTTAACATGACCACAAGGCTACGTGGAATAAAACGTAAAATTTAGGATCTTTGTATTATATAAATGAGATACATTTAAGAAACCCAGCAGTGAAATGGGTGAATGTTTACTCACACCGAAGACAGACAAATTGTTGTGCTATCTACCAAATTAGTGTACATTATTATTGCCTGCATAATCTGATTAACTCAGGTAAATGAATGTGCAAACAGATAATTGCTTGGTGAAAACACAAATCTGTATGGAAAGTACAGTCAATGAAGGTAATTTTTCTCAAATTCAGAATATTCTGTAAAATGCTGTACTTGAACTGGTAATGCACTTGATTCACTTGTATTGTACTATGAGTCATAGTTGGGTACGACCTAACAAAAAGGCTTTTTGTGATATATTTATGGCATTGTTTTTTTTTCTAACACTGATTTTTTTCTTATTGTTCCTTTTTATATTCATATGTTAGAAGAATGTCCATCATGGATTCTTGATGAACAGTTATTTGCTTTGTGTTTTTTTCCTCCTTTCTGTCCATGGCTAAGCCGTCATGGGACTCCATGCAGAATGGAATTGCGGCCATGAAGGCGATTTGTTTTTAATGTGGCTGATTATTGCTCATATTGCTTGCCGGGTTTTGATGCTATACTTATGATTGTATAATTTCAGTGGCAAGTTCCCCTCCAATGCCGTTGTAATGCATGAGTTTCAATCCCCTTGGTTGTCATCTATGCTTTGTTCAGTAATCAGGAGAGTGTCTGTGCTGCCCTCCATTTCATCTTCATCTTCATCAGGCACTCGGAGGCGGACGGAAAAGCGGGTGGAACTGCACTGCAGAGGGCGCCATTGAGGACCGAGCCTGAAGGGGGAGTATTAGGTGCCCGAGTGGCCAGTCAGACGCACGCTAATGCAGATGCCCCCGCATTTCATATCTGTTTCTGCAGCGGCCCATGATTCCCGGCAGAGGACTCTGTGAAACATGTCACTATTTGTGCTCCTTAAGGTCCAAGGGCAAGTCAAGCAATAAAACAGGCCTTTAGGTGACTGGACCTCGCGATTTATACATCCTGGTATCTAACCGTCCACAGACCACCTTGTTTTGTTATGTTTCAGTCATTTTATATATATATACCTGTATAATAATTAATTTAAAAAAGATACTGGTAGCTGAAATTATCTATGCCATCTGTGTAAATATAGCTGAAAATACATGATGAATTTAATCATCCAAAAATGTTTTGTTCCTGATAAAAATGTTTTTCCCCCTTTAGATCCCTCCAGGTTCTCCATTTTGTTTAACGTTTCCTCCGTAGCCCGTAGAGACGAACGTTGGACATCGATCGGACGGCCAGACCGTTAATGGGCACAATTGTTTCAGTTTCTTTTTATTTTCTTTTCATGGGAACAGACTGTGCTACCTGTATGCATAATGACTTTAGAATTAAATTAATAATTGGATGTTAAAACTTTTCGTAAAAAATAATTAATTAAGGACGTTCTCTATGGTGCAATACAGGCGGGAGCGTCTGACTCGCAGATCCGTCAGCAGACGACTGGCATTTCCTGCACGTCACTTTGATTGTTTCTGTATTGATCATCTAATCCCAGCAGATCTGCCTTCCAGAATTTTCTCCCCAGCTTCCGCGAGGATGGGAAGCAGCCTTTTCATTTGTTCGATAAAGCTTCTCCTCACCGTTTACTTAACAGGTGTGAAACCTGACCTCATGGCTCGGCCCTTCCGGAATTTTATTTCCCCCCCCCCCCCCCCCCCCCCCCCCCCCCCCCCCCACCCCCTCCCCCCCCCCCTCCCCCCCCCCCCCCCCCCCCCCCCCCCCCCCCCCCCCCCCCCCCCC
>JABJVO010000026.1:21912213-21923651 GCA_026770805.1 Boulengeromyrus knoepffleri
TTAACCAATGTGGGCACTGCACATCTCCATACCTCATCATTAACCAATGTGGGCACTGCACATCTCCATACCTCATCCTTAACCAATGTGGGCACTGCATATCTCCATACCTCATCATTAACCAATGTGGGCACTGCACATCTCCATACCTCATCATTAAATACAGCAGGAAATGCATATCTCTACACCTCATCATTAAATAGAGCAGGCATTGCACATCTCCACACATCATCATTAAATATGGCGGGGACTGCACATCTCCACACCTCATCATTAAAATACAGCGGGCACTGCATATTTCCACACTTCATGATTAAATACAGCAGGCACTGCACAACTCCACGCCTCCTCATTAAATACACCAGGCACTGCACAACTCCACGCCTCCTCATTAAATACACCAGGCACTGCACATCACCACACCTCATCATTGAATGCAGCAGGCACTGCACATCCCCAACTAATCAGTGCTGTAAATGAGCCATGCGATGATGGAGATGTCTCAGAATACAGCCAGGAATGGTATCCCCGCGTCCTCGCTCTCGTTATGCCGAAAGCAGCATCCATCTCTTTCCTGTCTACTGGGAACAATTTTAACCAGATGAATGAAATATAAAAGAAAGGAAAGTAATTTTTTACATTAAACTGAACATATTGAAGTATATTATTGAAGCTGAAATTAATATGTAATCTTGTTATTAAAAATCGGCTGCATTGGCTTATTATAGCGGTCGGAGGAGAGCAGCAGCTCGAGACGGCGGCTCAGCTTCTCTCGTCTCTTAGAGCAGAGACCCTGGATGACTCCGATTATTCCTCCTCAATTATTTTTCCTCTTCACTGTGATGACACTGGACTTAATAGATTTTTTTCTTCTACAGGTAAACTCCAGAATGCAAGGTCTAGGTCAACTTCAAGTGCCTTTCAGAATGGAATTGCGAGGCAACGGAATTTCAGCTCTCGGTTTTGGAAAGGCGTCCTTTTGTTATTGATGTCACGACTGACACAAGACCACATGCCGTCTTGACTGAGATAAAAGTGTCAGTCATTTTGGGTTGGCCTAATGAATCAGGCTGTCCTTCTCTGTTTACATACTTAAACTGGATTCAAATGGAGATATACATCTGGGACAGCAGGTGGCACACTAATTAAGAACATAAACATGTGACGTGAATGATGGCTGAACCTGACAGTCCCTTAGGATAAATGTGTCGTGTTGAACATATGTCAGGAGGTAGCGCATCACTCACCAACCCAGAGAGGTTAGAGTATAGAGAGACACGATCAAGCAAAGTAACAGAACGTTCCAGAACATCTGCATATTCTTTCTCCCTTATCCCATTCCGACAATATAAAATTAATAATTGCCCAACACCACCCAGCACCCAGCTATTGCACTGTGTGACATTTCTCCTTCAAAGTGAATTCAAGCTCAGTGGATTCCATCCATCCATGTTATATGTGATGGGAATCAGTTTCCACTTACAATTAAAAATAAAAGAGAACACATTTCCCAAAATACTATAAAATTCAATTAGAAAACCCAGAGAAGATGCTTCTGATGCTCCGACAATGTGGCAGACACATACTTTGTTTGTTGTTTTGTGGTCCTTTTAAAAAATGTAGTCTGGCCCCCATTGTAGCCACGGAGATTCGGGGCACATAAGCAGCGTTGATCAATCTCAAGCAGAGAGTAGGACCCGGAAGCCGATGAGATAATTGAAAGCTGTATTTTCCCTCTGTGACGGACATATATGAGGACGGTTACCACACTCTCGGTTTTTGATCATTTCTATGAAGGCACATCTGGCTCTTGTTTTATTTTTTCGTGGTCCTTCCTCACCTCAGAGGCAGGAAACAGATCAATTAGTCGAACCAGGAAAGGCACACGCACTGAGATGGTCACATCGCTCTGTGTGCCCGTGTTCAGGCGTGGCGTGCAGCGTGTAGACAAATATCAGGAGCGCGGCTTTGCCCCGCATGCTGCTATTCAGCGGGTCGCTTAAGCAAATGGCTGCCTTTGTCATTCTCTCTTAAGCCCCGATCGCCTGCTTGGTGTGGATCGATCACCTGCCTGGAAAAGGTCATGGAAACACACCAAGGTCTGACCCAAAAGTGTAACCTGGGTTGGGTCTGAGATTCTTGATGACTGCCAGCGTCGAAACGCAAATGAGCTGTAAAATGTCTGGTCCGGTGCCTGATGTCCCGGACCAGAATCCCTCCAACAGTTTGGCTGTGAGCACAAATGTCTAACATACATTAAACTTAATGGATTTTTTCTGTGGAAACCCCCCTTCCATTTAGACAATCATCACTCCAATGATTATCCTTCATTTACCTGTAACATACAAAGGCCCTCAAAGTGAAAACGTCAAATATTACTTGTGATTTCCCAGAATGCTACAGTGATAATCGCTGCGGAGATCATTGGCCACCAAAGGAGACTTGCGTTATAGGATTTATATTATGCTTCATGTATAAATCTCTTTGTTTTGTATTACCTGGCTTCTTAGCACTTTGATGCTGTGGCCTGACTGTTTAACATATTGACAACCATCTGCCCTGGGATGATGATCTGGCCATGAATATATGAACAGCAAGAAGGGGCCCCGCTGGGGGAGGGGGTAGGGGCCAAACCATGTCTATGGGTACGCGTTTGCTTTTCATTTTCCCCAAAACCTGTGTGTTCCTGGGAAAGCCTTTGGAAATGTCATATGCCGGCCACTGTGGATGATGGAATCCGATTTCGGAAAGGGAGATTGTTAGGTGAGGAGAAGCCGCAAGGTGTGAAGGCAGCGAGAACGCAGTCACGCGGCATTCCGGCATTCCGGCATATGGGGCCTTTGTAAACGAGGTCTGTGCGGGTGGCAGAAACGGGTGTGAAACCTCGTGCGGGGAAAAAACATCCCGTCGCAGCGAAAAGTGTCTCTCTTCTTCTCCTCCACTGCCTCCCGATTACACGGCGCCCCTGGGGGGCCCAGCTCCTCATGGTCATAGGGACAGGAGTTCAGGTTTTTGGGCGCTAAACCTGTAAGTGAAGAACGGACACAGATGGCAGGGTGACGTGCTCCTCGCTTCTGCGCAGCCGTACAGACAGGTACATGCCGTAACTCCGAGTCACTGAAAAAGGGGTCGGCCGTTCATTTTCTGAATGGTTTATTGTCTGGTCATGGTTCATTATCCACGGTCCGGCTTGGTCACCTGCCAGACACCCGCCGTCACATACATGAAAGGGATGCAGTTTGATATGTAGCCCTGATTCGAGCCCAATCACGGCCCGCAAGCTGAGATGCTGCACTCCCACGCAAGTCTGGACCATCCTCCATCACACCTGGCAACCCACGGACCACGGGGCAAGGAAATGTGATGCTGTCACCCGGGGAGGGTGGCCCCCTGCCTTAGCAGGCTGCCGTCATCACCGCTAACGGGGAGACACCCTCGGGGTGCGGGCGCAGGGGACAGCGGCCCTGCTCGGCACGCTGGAGGACATAGCTGCTGCTCTCTGTTTATCACTGTCAGCCGCTGCCTTGCCAGACAGGACGACTGAGAGCATGTGTGACTCAGTGCTATTTCAGGACCTGTGAAGGCTGCCATAGGCGTCTCCCCCTCTGCCCGCATCACCCGCCGTCGTCCTCTGTGATTCTAGTCCCCGTTTCCTTCTCTCTCTCTCTTTTTTTAATCGTCTAGTTTTGTTAATGAAACTATCCGGCAGAACTAATCCAAACAAGGGCTTAATTAATCAGCCACTGACAGCTTTTGCTGCAAACAGCTTCTGAGAACTCCCCCTTTCTAAAATCCTTTTTTCCACGTCTGACGAGACCCTCGTCTCCAGCCACGCTCTCCCACTGGCTGGGAGCACGCCTCACTGGAGAAACTGAACTGCTCGTCACACTCATAATGACACCGTGCCCTTCATCACTGCCTGACTGCGCAGCCAACAGCTGGATCAGGGTTTTGACTGCGCAGCCCTGCGACCTCATTGGCCCAAGCAAAGGGAAGTTAATGCAACATTCAATAACAAAACGAAATCAGAAACCTTAGTGAGTACTGTCTATCAGTAAAATTTTATCAAAATCGTATTTCCCAAGATCTAAAACAGTCAGTTAGTAAAGTGAGTATTAAATGAGTATCAAATGAGTATTCAAATCTGTCCTTTAATTCCACCTCCATTTATTTTTGAACAAGTCCAATAAGTATGAATTAGGTCTCTGGATCAATACCTTCTTTGCCCAGAGAGAATTAACAGGTTGAAGTCCAGGCTAACAGGACAGACATCTGCTTCTCCTTCCTTATCTGGGGGCTGCTGCTTGTCCGATTGCACCCCAAATTTATTAGAGGAGCCAGTTTCTGGAGATTTATCACGTACGCCGGGCAGTAAAAGGACGTAAGTGGGTTATAGAGTTTAAACCACCTCAGGGCACAATGGGAAACTCATTTTCTCACCTTTTCAACATTTCGTTTCTAGGAGCTGAAAAAAAAAACAACAGTTTTTCTCCAGGCACCATTTTCTTTCCCGACAAGCTATTTTGAGCTGCCATGACCTTTTGAGAGGTGGCTTCCAGAAGCTTCTTCACCTTGATGTGGCATCTAAGTTTGGGGGGGGGGGGTTGTTGCAAGGGAAAGGTCATCGTGATGGACAGGTGGGCAAGGACGACACCAGAGGCCCAGGCAGGGGAGTAGGCGGTACCCGGAGAGCACGGCGGGGGGCGTGTCACAGAAATGAGGGCGGGGCTTCCTGTAGCTGTGCACTGCAAACCTCGGCATTGCCATCATTTGATGTGTTTTAATGGGTGCCGAGTGACAGAATAGCTGACCTTTCAGGGAATATAGACAACGTGAGAACTACAGCTCCGGGACGCGGCACAGAACATTACCTTCGGTCCTTCTGGGGGCAGAGCACCACGTAATACCATAGATGTTGTCTCTGTTTATATGTCAGCATTGACCACTTTGCCCTTCACTGCACTGACTGTGTGCCTTGCATGCGGCAAATGAAACCCTTGAAGTTTAAATCAGAGCGCACACTTGTAACAGGGCTTTAGAGCATTATATTTATGGAGCGGATGAGTTTGTCTTAGCTAGCTAATGACATACAATTGACAAGGCAGGACCAGACAGTCCCTGGAGCAAGTGGAGGTTGTTGCTCAGGGGTCTAGCAGCGAGGTCAGTCTGCAGAAATAGGGATTTGAACTGCTGACCTTCTCGTTGTAGGATTAGCTCCTAACCCACTGAAGCACACAGCAACACAGCTGTTGTGATGATGTCATGGGGCACGCGGAGCTTCGGAGAGCAAAACCTCTGAGCATTTTAAATACATATTGTTATCAGAATTAACACTCTCCTGTGGCATAAATTGTTGAACTGGGAAAACTGTTTAACCGTCGGCGTTCTTCATTAATCTGTCTCGCTTTTCTTTTTTTTTTTCGTCTTGAGCTAATATGCCGGTGCAGTGGAGAGAGAAAGGCTGTTAGCACATAGCACTCCCTTTTCATCAGCGCGTCCTCGGGCATGAACGACGGCAGCCCCGCGCCGCCTGGCGCGAATGTTAATTTAATGCTTCCTGCCCCCGGCCTGCTTGGGCATCCCCGAAACCACAGGCGTGCGGTGGACAACGAGGCACCGTTCCGGAACCTCTGACACATCGATATGGGGAAACCAAAAATGACAAGCGAGGAACGATAGTCGAGTTTCAGGTTTCCAAAAAAGTACCGAGCCATTTCCCAGCCCAGGGGACCTGGGTTTCAGTGTCTGTTCCCTGTTCTTTGGACCCTGTGGAGTCCGGATGACCTTCAGCATTTCACTCGGTTTATAAGACGGTCGGTTTCCCGCGGACCGAGTCGTGGTGCAACCTCATGGTCCGTCAGCGTGGGGGTTCGAACAGCAGCGAGTATATTTGGAAATAATATGGCTTCTCTGAGGAGACTTTTGCCTTGCGGGGGGTAGATACAGCTGAACAGAGAGACGCAGGGAACCCTCCGCCATGGCAGCACCCTCCTGGTCTGTGCTGGTCTGCGTAAATTACCTTTCGCCCTGGGTTCATTAGTATGGATTGTTAGCGAACCCAGTGCACCATTTCAGACTGTGTTAGCAAACCGCAGCTGGGCTGACGGCTCACAGGTCCGCTATTTAACAATCCTGCTCACCTTTAGAGCGAGAATGAAAGTGAAGGCAGAAAGGTCGCTCCAAACCGTGAGGGAGGTATGCCGTATAGAGCAGATAAATTCCGCCTAGAACTTTCCACAGGTGCGGGTCAGCCATATTGCGGTGCATGCTGAGGAAAGGTCATCAGTCCCCGTCGTCCCAATCCCCCCCGGTCCTCCACAGCCAGTATGACTGCTGGACCTTCTCCATATTTTTCTTCTTTTGGTGAAAGCTCCGTCTCACAGTAAAAGTAAACAGATCAGACGTGGTCCTCACAGACTTATGGTGGGATTACCATGGCTGCCCCGGGGACAAACTTCTGAATGGTTCAGCTTATTTTCCGTGGAGTTCTGCTCACATTAATCCTGACCCTGGACTTCTCGCGCACATAAAGCCCTTCACATCCAACCCGCGGCTCTTTGAAACCCATGTGTCCGGCCGCTGTTTCCGTGTCATTGGATCTGGCTGCGTCAATGCCGTTTTTGAACACTCACACCCACTTAGCAGCGTATATATAAAAAAAAAAAATCTATAGCAAGGCACTCTGCCCGGACACATCATTTGGAGGATTAACGTTTACATATCAGGGTCTATCCCCTTTCCACTTAACACGGGGCTGAATGTGCCTTTGCTGTACTAAATGACACACTGACAGTATCTTGTGGACACTGCATTGCAGTGACTGCATTAGGACATTGTTATTAATATGATTAGACGTTATTGTCGTATCACAGTTTTTTGCCACCCAGGTGGCGGGGGGTAATTACTCATCATTCATCCATATTGGCAGTAATGGTGTTCAGGTGCCTTAATTAACTCCGCCGGAGGCACCTTGATGGCAGTCGGCGTAGACGCATGCAGACGGGGATGGGCATTGGCAAACACGCCAGCGACACGCCAGCCAGCGACACGCCAGCGGCTCATTACGCTCCTACAGAAACTACGCTGCCTCGCTGCCCCCCTCGGCTCACATCTGGCGGCCCATCCAAAGTCTTTTCTTTGGTGGGGGGGGGGGTGGCTGTTGGACCTTACAGGATTCCCAATCAAAGGCGTAATCAGGATCGCTTGATCGAGAAGGACGAGAGCGACAGGCAGGAGCGGCAGTGTGATGTTAGGTCAAGTACTGCTGAGGGTGCCTGTTAATGGAGAATAGGGGAGGCAATCAAGGAGCCAGCAGCCCCAGAATGTTCCAAAAGCCTCTCCCACCCGGGACTGTCTATTTCTAATCAGCTCCCCCCTCCCGTCCATGCGGGTGGTACTGGCTGAGACCCTAGACACATAACCAGCAGGTTCAATGTCGAACTGTTGGCCTTGTCGAGCAGAGCCCCAGGATCTCCAGAAGTGCTCCGAATTAAACCACCAGCACATAATCTCCCGTTAAAATGTGATGAATGGTTTTTAAACTGCCCCTACCAAGAACTGAAAGTGAAAACCTCGATCCTGTGCATGTGAGCGTGTGGGAACAGGTGAGTACAACTGTGTGAATATAATAGTATATTTACACACGGAGCCGTCTGCTTTAATAGGCGACGAATGGTGCTCAGTATATCCTGCTGTAAAGCAGTATTTTCAAGTTCAGGCTGAATAGAGACTGTTTCAGTTTTTCAATTTTTTTTTTATTTTTAGACAGTCAAATCACAATCCAGTCAGAAATACTCTGAACCGAAAATAACTGATGGTCAATGTCTACAAAGGGCCAATACCAAATTAATTATGTATACACAATTCTCTAAAAATTAAATAAACATCGGCTTGTGTGTGTTTCGGGGCACCAAAAATGGATGAACCCTCCAAATATTTTGATGTATAGTACATCTGCAGAAATTCCACAGCAGTCCGGCTTTTGGGAATGCAGGTGTAATTGTAATGCATTGCCTTTTTGTCCTTTGTAGTCTTCCCTTCTCCTTCATTTTCTCCATCCTTTATGTCCCATGCATCCCTCCTCGCTTGTCCCCTGAATTCAGGCCGATGTCCCCATTCCAGCGAGCTCATGCCTCCCTGGCCATTAATTAACAATGGGAGCTCCGGACTGCATTCTGGTCCCTGCCTTCCGGAACTTGGGCACCATGACTACCCATACCATGTGACTGGCCCAATTTAGCAGTGTCTCCTGTCACTGAGACGATCAATGCTATTTGTGTTAATTATGTGCCTTGCAAGTGGAAAATACAGGTTTGCATTGAATATCCATTCCCTAGATAAGGAAACAAAATCACCACAGAATAAACAGACTTAAACTCACATTTTATACACTGGGACAAATATTTTTGAAATCCTTCGGTATCTCCTGAAATTTTGAAATGAAATTGCTAGCAGATCAGCTACTTTGTCTTTGGCCTGAAATCATTTTTCATGTAATTCAAAAGACTTTTTAGATTACATCATTCAGATAACAAAATGGGTAAACACCGCCTCTCTCCTCGGAGATAAAAGCGACCAGCTGTTAGCAGTAAATCGCTACGTAGCTTGGTTAACTCTGGTCGCTCACCTCAGCTCCTCTTTGCTGTGAGGTGTGGTGCTCTAGTGTGTAGCGTGCGGAGTAGTGTGTGTTTGTGATTTGTGCATTGTCAGCCAGGGGTGTGTGCCTCTCCGTTAGACAAAATCACGCCTGGTCATTGGAGAAGCAGAGTCCATCCAATTAAATCACAGCTTTTTTCAGAAGCGTGTAATTACTATGCGCTCTAGTCGATGACAGAGTGACTGTAAGAACAGAGGAAGCTCCCAGAAGGCTGAAGTGCACTTTGGGGGCTGGAAATGTCAGACATTACATTCTGACGGTAACTTTGTGTCTGTCACTCAGTCTGCGTCTCCTCAGCCACGGTGCTGAAAGGTGTTTAATGTCAGGGCTGGGAGCCGGAAAGAGGGCTTCACATCAACTGCGGCAACCATCAAAGCGCAAGGAGCGCAGCACCCGAGAGCCCGGTTAGTGCTTCCTGGCCCAAACACACGCCGCTTGGGGTGACGCTGGCATCCACTTCTGTCGTTCATGTCGTTCACACCTCTAACTGCTCCGAAACGGATTGCCATGGACCTCATTTTTGACTTTCACGCCCGATAGAGAGAATAAAAGCATAACGGACGGAAAGGGAAAGTTGAGGAAATACACTGCTAGATGCATATCCTCCTTTCCAATAAAAATGCAGTAATGAAAATATTCTGGCCTCTCTGAGGCCTAACCGGGGCTGAGATAAGGGGAGCACTTTTGAAGTGTTAATTGTACATGTGCATTTTCCCTCTTCAATCTAACAAAAATATTAAGAGTTTCTATATCTGGAGATTGCAGCCTGGCAGGAGAATTAAAAGTAGTTTTTAAAATAATTTGCAATCCGACGGTAAAGGCAGCCTTTGAAAGCATGATTTAACACCCGGATCAATGTCCATATGTTCAAAGAGCAGATGTTATCAAACGATCCAATTAGAGTACAGAAAATAAACATGTTACTGTCGACTTGATCCTGAAAAAGGAGTTTGTGTCAGAAGGGAATAAATCACCCGCAAAAGGCCGGCATTGTGCTTTGAACCCTGTGTCACTTCCTGCCAATCTGCCCCTCCCGTTTCTCCCTAGTGTCACTCCTCCAGCTGCCTCTTGTTCTGCCCCCTCGTCAGCCTCTGCATAAAGGCTCCTCCCAGTCCCGTGTTCCCCAGTCCTGCCTTTGACATTGTTGTAGCTGCTAAGTCCCGTTGTTGGTCCTGGTATTTGAGATCCCCCTGCGAACCTTCGGTTTTCTTGCCTGTTTAGGTTTTCCCCTGCTTCCTGCTGTCCCATGCCTTTCAACATCCTGCTCCTTGCTATACTATTTTCCTTTTTTTTCTTTTTTCTTTCCTTTCCTTTTCCTTCCTTAATTATTATTATTATTATTATTATTATTATTATTATTATTATAGGCATAAGCTTTCTAAGGATTGTTTTTTTAGGCTGGTGGAGAGGCTAGGGATCCGTGCCGGCAATTGGGAGGTTGTTGGTTCAAGTTCCATGAATGCCAGGAGTGATCCTACCCTATTGGGCCCTTGAGCAAGGCCCTTAACCTGCAATTGCTTCATGCTGGCTGTAGCATTAACCTACATCGAGTCCTACAAGGAGGTCCTCCAACTTTCAGGGAAAATTTGGGGGTTGGTGGCAGGATTGGCACTCCAGCCACCGGAAAAAATTCGCACTGTTCCATTCGGACTAGTGTAGTGCTGAGGTATCACCGGCTGCACTTGGGTTCTCATCCCTGAGGTGGTGAGCTGTGTGGTGGGTGTGGCAACGCATTGTATCAGCCCCCATCTCTCTTATCAGGTTACACACGTCATTCAATAGCGAAAAAAACAAAAAATTAAAAGTGTAATTTCAAAGCGCCACATTAGGCAGAGATGAATGACTCAACTGAGGATGATGTTCTTTTGCATCTCATTAAACATAAACAAATGGCTAAAGCATCACTGGCAAGTTCCCAAATCTTTCTGCCTTTCCACAAACACAAAGTGAAATAGTTTAAGTCAAAAAATGCTAACCAGTTAGCTTGTGGATAGTTTACATTTCTCGAATGACATGTGAACCACATTCCCTGAGTTTATGAAAGCAAAAATAAAAAAAAGCACAAAATGAAGTTAATCAAATGGCATCTAATCACAGAGCGCTTGGTACGGAAACACGAGCCGCTGGCTGCATGCACACCGTGGGCTTGTTCATTTCCCGTACAATGAAATTAAGATCTCGTTAGGCTAATTTCTTTATTTTCCACGAATCCGTTTATAATTAAGCCAGTGATTTTCACCCAGTGCAAGTAATTAGACAACAGAGGAATGATTTTGCCATGTTGACACGCTGCTCAGATGCGCCAGTCCTACCGGAGTGCAGTACAAATATTCCTTATTTATTTTTATTATAAACGACTGTTTTTGCACCTTGGGGAATAACTACACTGACACCTAGAGTTCTAGAAGACTGTGTAAAAAGGTGTACATAATATACTTTTTTTTAAATCAAAATGAGTTTTACCCACTTACCCATGTATCTGTTTTATTAGACAAATTTATTCTGTGACCTTGTCCCAGGGCACTGCAGCACAGACCTGACGGGTTATAAGTCAGTCTTTACAGTCCATAGCCATGCCATCTTCTACTCTGACTAAATCATGTAAGTTTTGATTTGACAATTGACTTTTTAGCCCCAGTGCAGATAAGACCATGTGACTGACCACGCTGGTTGAACCCTGTGTCACGTCCTGCCAATCTGTGACCATGCTGTTCAACCGAATAGTTACTTCAGCATTAGTTCAAATACAAGAACTCATGGCCATAGGTGGAAATTAGCGGGA
>JABJVO010000026.1:21945873-21956231 GCA_026770805.1 Boulengeromyrus knoepffleri
CTGCCGCTTAATGAAGGCCCTCCTTCCTTATGTATCACTGCTCTGCCGCTTAATGAAGGCCCTCCTTCCTTTTGTATTATTTTCATTACAGTCCTTGAAGCTGAAGACTTTCTACCTGCTACTTAAAGCTGAAAACTAGCTTTTTTGTTTTCAAACTTCATGGCCCCTGCAGTCTATCTAGTTCATCTCTTTTGTTTACTTGTGTACGCTGCTTTAGAATTTCACAGTGTTTAGTTTAAGTGCTGTTCAGTTAATGTCCTTAAATGTCCCGTAGTCTGTTGGTATTAATCGTCATGTGTTTACATTTGCATTTATATTATTTAGCAGATACATTTGTCCAAAGCAGCATACAGGTGATGCAGCATACAGGTGATGCAGCATACAGGTGATGCAGCATGCAGGTGATGCAGCATACAGGTGATGCAGCATGCAGGTGATGCAGCATACAGGTGATGCAGCATGCAGGTGATGCAGCATACAGGTGATGCAGCATGCCGGTGATGCAGCATGCAGGTGATGCAGCATACAGGTGATGCAGCATGCAGGTGATGCAGCATACAGGTGATGCAAATAGCACATTACAGACATGCGGCTGGGGAGGAGTCGATGGTAACAATTTACTTGAGGGGAACAAACAATTTTGCTGTTACTTAACTTGTACTAATTAACCACAGACTTAGTCTTATTTACATACTGATCTCATGTCTGTTCATCATTAATGAATCGTGACGTATGTTTTATCTCAAGCAATTACTATACTTGTTACTATATCTGTTAATTTTGTAAACCTTGTCAAGTACTGAAGGAACAAGTAATGAATAACACAAGTGAAATACTGACATGTTTGATCATCATTAATGAATCATGACGCATCTTTTATCTGAAATAGCTACTAGATTTGTTCATGAGTTACTTCTAAGCATTTGTGCCGTGGATTCGACAAGGCAAAAGTGTAGCTAATCTGAACTTCCAGGAAATGCCAAGGGACAGTTGGTAAGACGAGTATTAAAGTAAGCAGACCCTGAGTAAGAGTAAGAGCATCTGGGGAACGTGGCTTGGTGTAGGACAAGTGTTCCTGCAGCAGGTGGATCTCAAGGTGATTCTTGAAGGTGTAGAGAGAATCTGATGATCATATTTGAGAAAAGTCTGATGCAAACCAAAAGGGCAGACAGGAAACAGCAGGATATAAATGTTTGGTTCTAATTGGATTTACTTTGTCTAATTGTATAATAAATATTGACAAAGACAATCAAGCTGTAATTGCTACTTAAACTGTAATATAAATATGTAATTATTCTTAATTTCAGATCAGCATCATCTCGTTCTCAGGTGAACAGTGAGTACAGAACCAAAACAGACCATTTTCTCCCTGTGCTGTGCAGTGTTGGGTTTCTGCAACATCACAGGAGTCGAATGGCCCGCAGACGTGTACGCAAGAGGAAGGCTGAGGAAGACCCCATGCCCTCTGCATGCTTGGAGACCTTCTCCAGGACCTGATTAAATACCCCATGCCCTCTTTGTGCTTGTTGACCTGATTAGATAATAGCTCACTGAAAATGGATGGACTGTGTGACCAACTTCCTTAAGTGGCTTTGAGCTAAAAATGCTTTGTGTGCTAATTCATTTAGTCTGTTTCCCCTTCCTCTTCTCTAACAGCTTTGGGAAAAAGATAGAGCAAAATCTGTTTAATTCACAGAAGCTCGGGGACCAGAGGCCTTCAGGGCTAAGAGCTATTAGGACACAAACAGGGCGCATCCAAGCACAAATTACCCATTTTATGTGTTTATCAGATGCGTTTATCCAAAGCAACATAATTTGTTGAGGAAGGTGAGCCAGCCAGTCCTTGGAGCAGATGGGGCTTGAGAGTCTGCTTTGGAGGCCCAGTGGTAGCATCACTCTGCTAAGCATGAGATTTGAACCCATGACCTTCTGATCACAGTCACAGCAGCCTAAATCACTGAACCTCAGACACTTGGACAGGCACTTAATTAGGCATAGGAACATTTTAGAAGGCCTGGAAGATGATGCTTTGCTCCAATAAACTAAATACTACTTTTAAATGATGTATTTACAATAAGTTGTGTCTTAGATCATTAATTTTATTTGGTACCCTGCAGCAGTTTGGTACCGCAGGTTCTGGTTTGTTGACTACAGGCTGGTCCCGGTTCTCTTCGCCTTCCAGATCCTACGATCGCTCAGACCCATGCATGGTGTATATCGTTGCCTTGTGCATGCATGTTTGTGTGTCCTGTGATTGCTTGTAGACTATGCTGGGTGGGGTGGCCCTACCCTCCTACCCTAACTGAACAGGCAGCTGGTGGTTCGGTGACCAATCCGGGTGGCCCGTATTCGAATTGGAAACTGGATGAAATGCCAGGGGGCGTCCAAGCGGCGGTGACCTTCTCGAGAAGCCCTTCAAACGAATCCCCTTAAGCGCACCTCACCAGTGCGTCCTTGTCGTGATTAATATATAATGGCTTTTATTGGTAACCGTGGCGTCCTTCTGTTACATTACCACACTTTAATCTGCTTTCCTGTTCCGTCAAGCTGCCCGCTAATCTCTTTAGTGCCGTGTGCTTGGGCGGTTGAATAACATGGGATTGAGCAAAGTGTTTCGTTCATAACCTATAAAGAAACATGGCTGCTGTTGACATGTTACATGATTAAAGTTTACCGAAGTAATTTAATAATAGCTGCTGCTCATTTATTTTTCATTTAAAGGGCAGCCTGTAGATCACATCTGTAGGCCACTTTGCATCCCCACCCCCACCTTAGCTTAGCTCACAATCCACAGGGACTATGACACATTAGCGGCTGCCCTTATGAAGCTTGTAATGTCACGCATAGGAGGCGAATGCTTCTGGGAAAATGAGTTATTAAACTGCAGCTCAGCCATGAAGACTTAATGAAATTAATAGAGATATACCACTGTGCAAGTTCTGGGGCCCCGCTGATCACAGTGCGGTTCATCAGCTCAGCCCGTAGGGGGAGCCCTTGGGGTGGCATAAATCAGGGCTTCCTCAAAGTTAATTTATCAGCCTATAATTGTGGTCCCTCCAACCCACAACACACAGAATATCCCCCCTCCCACCTCACCCTTCAACTTGGCATCAAATGCTCTTTTCTGGGTACCACAGGAATCAGTCACAGCAGCTTGGCTAGTCTGCTGTTAACCAAGTTAACTGTGTGCTCCTGTAACCAGTGTCCTGACTTCTCAAATGTAAAAAAATCCTCCAGCTTTGTATATGAGGCGAAAATTAGCATAGCAGCTTATGATGATAAGTAAGGACTCTACTCTCTGCAGCTCTGACCGGAGTCCAGTAATGGTATACTCACTGGCGCCTGGTCAAGTGCTCATCTTGCAAGACCTGGGCCCAGTACCAGTATGTGGCCCTGGCCAAGCTTCACCGTCAGCGCCCCCTATCGCAGAGAAAGTGACATGGCGCCCTAGTTGGTGGCCAATGAACTATCCATACCCTTCAGCATGCCTGTCAGCTGGACTTTGCGTCCCACGGTCCGCTGGGTCGGCTAACGAATGAATGCACTGCAGACGGACAGTCATGCTCAGTCCTGTTCTATGTAGTCACTGTTTATGGCCAACAGAGGCCAAATCTCTCTGCCGTTTTCAAATTAATGTTGTGTTGCTTACAGGGCTACATTTCCTGAGAACTACAGAGTATTCAGGTATATAAACATTATATAAAAATTAATATATTCCTTCAGTGAGATTTTCAGTAGAAGCTGTAATTTGCCCCGCCCCCAAACATGTCCCCCTTCTTGTATTGTACAATCAGCTTCACCATCAATCATCACCAGGCTCAGAATCACCTGACTGATATCCACCAATAAACATCCGGTTGGCAGCCCTAATTTAACCTTCCCTGTAGTACGAGTCCAGGTATCTGGTTCCTCTGGGTCATCCTCACCGTATACATTAGAGGTACTACGTCTGTAATCTTGGGCAGTGTACCTCCAAAGTATTCATGTATAAGCTTTTGGGATTGAATCTGCATGATTTGGTCTGAGTCCCAAACAGGAAACTCCATTTTACTCCTCTAATAATGACTGTAAATCTCCCTGCGTATCTTTTCAAGCGGAGTGCAAATGGATGTTTGACTCCGAACACGCAGTTTTTAGCATTTTAATTGGCTCCGGAGTCTCTCAGCATTGCGGTGGCATCGTGCGTGCGTGCGTGTGTGTGTGTGTGTGTGTGCATGTGTGTTTGAGTTAAGTGCTTTTCACCTGTAACGGATTTTACCTGAAGTGATGTTTCGTGACTCTGTGCATGCTGCATCGTGGATTGGGGTTGGCTCTGTGTTAAGTTTAAGTAGTCATTCTTTAAAAATGGTTTATAGCGCTTCTCAAACCTCAGATACCCGCAGAGGCCTGAGTGTCTGAGGGACTGATGCAGTGCTGAGTGGGGCTTGGACCAAAAACTATTTCTTTTTATCTCTTATTATTATTTAACACTTTGGCTCCCCTCTCACGCTCTTACGCTACAAGTCCCTGTGGCTTCCCAAGAGGCTGAAATCAAGGCTCACCTCAAATGCGAGGAAATGAGCGTAATCTCAAGCTGCCGGCTGTAAATCTCGCTTTGAACGCACTCCTGCATTTTTCTGATGAGCGGTCAGAGAATAATCACTTTAATTTCCTTCAGGAAAATGATCCCCACTAAAATGTCCCACACTGAATAAATGTGAGAGTGATGGACAGAGAAATGGTTACATAATGTCCCCAGCGTAAGGACAAATTCAGCTTTCTCTATTTCTCTACATTGATAGAATATTTATGTATCTCATTACATGCAGCATTCATATAAAACCAGAGAAAACACGAGAGCCTGTACTGACATATTACACATGTGTTAAAAATGGCTTACATTATAATTGGAAAAATATAAAATTTACATTTAATTTGAAATAATACATTTACAAGCAAAATGTGAAATGTTATGGTAAAATGTTTATTAAAAGTGCTGAGGAAAATCAGACTCAAAATTCCAGATTATATTCAGGAGAGAGTAAGACATTGTGTGACTCCCAACAGAGTGAATCTCTACATAAACCAGATGTAAGTCTCGTTCGGCACTATGTCAGTCACACCCCTCCTGACGCACCTCAGCGCGTTCTGATACACTCCAACGCTCATGTTGGCTGCCATTCCTGCTCTTGACCCTCTGCATTACACAGATATCATACCTCACAGCTTCAGCCTGTCCGTGACCTACAAGCTGTTCTGGCTGAGACCTAACCGCCCTTCCGGGCAGAACACTGACTCGCCGGTACTGTCATGGGACGAGAGTCCGCCTTTCCCATTAAAGTGTTTTTCTTGGAGACAGAACATTAAAGCGGGCTGTGCGAAAAATTATTATGACAGCCTAAAACATAAAGCAAAATAACAACGAAACAAGCAGAGCCGGAATATTAAAAGGCGTAAAGGACTTTGTGGGTGTGTTTCTGCTCACTACTCAGCCAGAGGTTGTTGGTTTTTAATTATTTAACACTTACCAGACAATCTCAGCTGTGCCAAATTAGGTAGCCTCTCTTATTTTGTTTTTGGTGATTCAGAGGCTGTTTTGTGGGTGGGTGGGGGGCGAGCTTACTGAGAGAGCGAGAGAAGGGCACAGTGATATATACCGAGAGAGAGAGAAGGATCCACACACTCCTGGGAGCAGATTAGAAGAAAATGAAGTGCATTTTGGCCCTGTACTAGGAGCCGAGATTACAGCCAGGGCCACTGAAGCAAAACGGGGGTGCTGGTGGTCAGAGCAACCCCCCCCCCCAAATAAACGCACAAACCAAATGGAATGTTCACCGTAGACTCACCTGCCCCTTCGTACTTCAGTCGCTCATTCTTCTGCTGCCGTGACTGGGCCAGAGGGCATCTGGTGCGGGAGCTGAACCCCCCCATCCGCGTGCTGTGGGGGCGGATTCGGCCCGGTGCCTCCACAAGCTGCCGGCCGTGGGGGGTATTTTGGAAATGGTGCAGATGCAGCGGCTGTTTTGTCTCAGACAGCCTGCTGGAGGTGGTCAGCGATGTATCTCACCCGTGAGTCTGGTTTCAGTTTGAGGAAAGCAACCTTTTTTTTTTTTTTTTTTACGATTGTTAAAGAATTTTAGAGGAAGAAAGGCTCACAAAGAGCTTCCAGCTGTTTTCAGCCTTAATGGTGTCAGCAACAGAGTTTCAGAGGGTAACTCACAGTGTATTTCCATTTGGAGACCAGAGATGCACTTTTGAGACACTGACTAATGCAGCTCAGCAGAATGACTAGGCAAATTGGTGCAATAAAGGATCACATATAATTCCTGAGTTTAATCACAATAGCTGAGAGTGAAGATAAGGTAACGGACCCATTTATTAAGAGTCTTTGAAAGAAGACCGTCTAGGTTTATGTTGATGATCCTCTTCTTGTTATTTCTGAGCCAATACTGTCCAGGAGGCTCCCGTTTGAATGTCACACTGAAGTTTGCTGATGGCAGATTACCCAGCATCCCCTGTCAAGGCCCACTGTGCTCTGTTTGTTCACATGCTGGAAATGAAACCCCAGGTTGCACACCCAGTCTGCGTCTTCCATTAATTTCTGTTTTTGCTTTTTGAAATCCCAGCTGTCCAGGCGAGGATCCTAGCTGTTAATCACTGACTGATGCTTGCCCCCCCCCCCCCACTGCGGGGATCGCTGGGGGTATATCGCAGCTCACTGAGCCAGACCTGTCGCATGAAAAACATCTCTAAATGTCAAGTCAAAGACAAAAAAAAATGTATTGTCATCTTCAGCTATATGATCCATAGGTTATACACTGGGATGAAATTTCAATCTCATTGGCTGTCGGGCAAGAAACAGTAAAAGAGATGTTGACTTTTGCGGGTGACTCAGGTAGGGAGATTACGGTTGACTTTTGCGGGTGACTCAGGTAGGGAGATTACGGTAGTGGCTCAGTAGGAGGTGAGAGATGCCTCTGAAGCACACAGAGAATTATTTGTTCAGCTGTTTGCATTAAAGAGAAAAAACAGTAAATAAAATGGTCTGCTTTGACTGGTCAATTCAAGTCATTACAGAAGCACAGCAACTTTGCGCCAGGATGCTATCCCTTTGGTGGGGGGGCTTTAGGAGGAACTAAGAATGTCTTCTGCTGAAGATCTCATTAAAAGTGCAAATGGCGAGTGGCCGCTGTCTGAGGAGCTGAGGGGGCAGAAAGAGAGGGAGAGAGGAAGGGAGAGAGAGACAGAGAGGGGGGAGAGAGGGAGTGAGAGAGGGAGGAGTGAGAGAGAACAAGAGTGAGAGGGACAGGGGGCACTGTTAGGGCTTCTCCTTCAGATGGGGTCCCCTGACCCTGTGACCCTGATCTCGGTCTGACTTACTGGGATTTGAGTGACCCCCCCCACCAGTCTTACACTCTGAAGGTAAAGTGAGTGGTTCTTCAGTCTTTCACTCAGAATCACACTCCCCAGCGCCCTGTTCTCTCCTCTTCCATGCCTGGCTTTCACATCCTTATCCTACTGCATTCTATATTTTACTTATGTGTCATTCACTTGTTCTTACATTGCTCTGTCTTGTCCTTTATTGTATTGCTGTTTGTCCTCTGTCCCCGTGCACCTGTCCCCTACCCTGCCACTCTGGCATATGAGTTTCCCCAGAATATGTGACAATATACCTTGAAACTCGCAACTCTTTGCAACTCTTACGGTAACAACTGTGAATTTAATGTCCTGAGTCTCCACTGATGGCTGCTGCAGAGGTAATTTTCCATTCAAATGGAACAGCAAACAAACCACGTTAGCTTTGTGGATTCTCTTTCCAGGAAGGAACCATGACAGTATGAAATATCTGATGTTGGGGAATTAGGTCTCACGAACAAACACTTGTATCTGTCATTCATTATTAGCGTTTACACTGTGTCCTTTAAGATCAGTGAAAAGACAGAGGTGGAAATATCAGGTACAAAAGGACAAAGCCAGACCAAGCTCATGTTTCAACCAACCAGCTGAGTGCCCTGTGACTGTAGCTCTTAATACTGAACCGGTGGCTTGAAACAACAGCTTGGTCTGGATTTTTGTTTTCTGGACTTGAAATATCCGCCTCTGTAAATAGCACAAGCACTGCCCCAGAAGCGAGTGGCATCATTGTTCCTTAAGCAGTATTGTGGTTATGCTGCACAGGACATCTGTCCCACATGGCCGCGGGATGGGGGGGGGGGGGTGTGATATATGTTACCATCCTCCTAGGATCGATTACTGATCTATTTATTTTATCAGGTACCCCCCAGCCTTACCGGAAACACAGACACACACACCAGATAGAGACTCACACACAGACACACACCAGACAGACTGGCACATAGACACACACACACAGACACATACCGACACACGCAGGTACAGAATATCATCTTGGTTTTCTGGATATTTGCAGACTTTCCTGGTTGGACTCCAAATCCACTTCTTCACACATCCAGCTCCTCGCCTAAATTTGTACTCATGCATCTCGTGATGAACAGAGGAGAGTCTAAATGGCCTCTGCATCTCCTCTTGCTGAGAACACATCACTCATGCGTTTGGGTCACATGGCGTGCTGGGGAGTGGGGGGGGGGGTGGGCGGGAGATGGCGACAGGGGCGGGTTGGGAGGCTGTGTCTTTGCGTTTCCGGGCTGAGGATGTCTCCGCTGCGTCCCTGAGCAGGGCCCCAATCCCCAATGGCTTCACACACTGGCTGCCCATGCTTTTTTTAAAATAAAAGTGTATTGCTTTTGATAATAAACAGTGTTGGGCATTCAAATCCAGACCAAGATTTTGTTTCAACCAACCAGTTCAGCATAAATAGTCACAGTCACAGAGTACTCAGCTGGTTGGTAGAAACAAAATTTTGGTCTGGATTTGAAGCTTCTGGACCTGGATTGCCCCATACTGATAATAATTTATTATTATCTAAAAGCAAGTGAATTGCTCAATACTTTAACCATAATTTTCTGGATGGGGGAAAACGATATCCCAGGACAAGGGTACATTAGTTCCGGGTTTTTTTGGGGATAAAGGGAGGCTTTCAGGATACTTGTGCTGGTTGTAGATAAACTTCACACATGCTGGTTCACATGGGTCTCCTAACATCAGAAATCAGGTGATATTACACTGCAGCTGAGAGGAAATTGATACCACTCTACCCTCTGGAAACACGTTTCAATAAAAAACACCCGTGTCCCAGTGACAACATTAAACCACCAGTTTGGGAGCACGGGTGCTGGAGGAAGGCAGATTTATCACACAGACATTTATGGCAGAAAATCTATGGCTAATGTGTGATAACAGAACTTATCCACCAAAAAGGAAATGCATTTTTAATGCTATGGTTCAAAGCACAAAATCCCTCGGAAGGCGATGTTGTAGTGAGGTTGAGGGGTCACCATTCTGTGTTAGAATTGTATATCTGACAATTGTACAAAAACAGTGTATCCTTCTTCAAACATGTAAGTCACTCTCTGGCATCTCCATCAGGGAGACAAAAACAGTCATAATTTTAACCTTCATTTGCAACAAACAGTCACAGCAAAAGCATGCAGATCCCACGGGGGTCTCGTCGTTGTTAATTGTCCACAACCAACCCCCCCCCCCTAACCCCTGTCGACTGAAGCATGAAGCTGATATTGTCGCTGTCTGTTGAAAACCACGAATGTCACCTTTTTGACGAATGTGATTTTTCTTACAGATGGAATATGTCCATTCTCCTCTGTGGATTAGATCGTGTTTCACATTTAACTAACCAATGAAAAGATGTTTTATGAAGTCATTCAGCTGTCTCATTGGAAGAGCTTTGTGATGATTGGGCAACTGATTATGTCAAAACGTTTAGACTAGTTGGCAATAACCGACCAAGTTCTTCGTATAACAGGGAGATGAGGTTCACACTGACTGTGCACCGCTGAATAGCATGACAAGAAAATCACGTAAGTCTGTCTTTGCTGACAACAATCCATCTAAAACATTAAACTGTTCGCTGTGGGCTGTGTAAAGATAGGGTTCTATTTCTGGTACTGAAGGTGTCTCATTACATGTTTTAGGTTTATTTTGTAAAGTGCATCTTTCCATGATATCTTTTGTTTTTTCATAGGATATTGATATGAAAGTGGTGGTGAACCCTCCATCACATCCCGCACATACCTCCATCAGTAGGGGGCGCTAATCCCTCCACCCCAGACTGCCGGTGGGGTGAGATTACTTTGTACCCATGTGGGTCATGGTTAACTAGTGGGCGATAATGATGATTGAGGTAAAATGAAATACCCATAAGCACATAAGTACTCCATGGGTGATTAATTATTCGATTAATACATATTATACAAATATATATATATATATATATATATATA
>JABJVO010000026.1:21963053-21988362 GCA_026770805.1 Boulengeromyrus knoepffleri
GGGTAAGAAAAACTATGGCATATCCAGACATCTACATGTGTTTTTATGACAGTCCTGCTCCCCCCACCCAATTTTCCATATTCAGGGCCCCTGTCAAAGTGCTGGGCCCCCTGAATAAGCCAGGTTATCCATGCCCCTCCGGCACCCCTGCCTGTACTCATCAAATGCCAAGTGATTTGTGGCAAATTTCCTGAAATATCAGCCCTAAGTCAGCTTAAAGCAGGCCTTTGCCATGGGGCCCCCTTTTAAGGTACAATGCCGTGTTTTGACACTCAGGCGAGTGTCACCTTTCGGGAAGGTGGGAGTGGCAAATGACGATCTGAGTTACTGTCAAAGGAAGAACATTCCGGGCAAAAGCCAGGCCTCTGCCTGAACTCAAATATTAATCACCGACTATTTGCTTTTATTGAACTGAACACATGAAGAGGACCTGACTCTGCACCCGGGGTAGCAGAAAGGGATGCCTGTTGCTGGTTTGGAACACACATTTTTAATGAAGGTTTAAGAGATTTTGGCTCTGCAACACCTAGGGGAAACATATTCATTTTTTAAAATCTAACCCTGCAGGAAAACTCTGTTTATTTCAGGCATTGCGCGATTGCAGCAGCTCACAGTGGGATAAATGCAGAAAACATTTATTTCTGGATATGTTTGTCAAAGTGTTTATGCAGTGTATAATGCGCTCTCGAATGCTGTATTATATTTTTTAAAAATATGTTTTAAAAATGATGCTTTTTCAGAGACTCTCTCCATAATAGCAGCTGGCAGAAAGCGTTGTAGGTGACTAACTCACAGTATGTCACTGATGATGTCTAATTATGTAACTATGAACATAAACACCTCTGACACTCTGCGTCAAAATTATGCACTCTTTTGAAAAATACGGATTAAAATGTTTATAATTTTTTTAAATTATGCTCTAACTGATTGTGAAGCATTTTCACTCTTTTCTGAGCATGCCTGGTAGTTACAATCGGTGACATCATAGTAATATCACTAAAGCCAGTTTATTTAAGATGTTTGTTGCATACCTAACCGAAGATGGCTGACATATCTCTCTCATAAACAATAACCCCCCAGTTTCACAGCCCAGCCCAGGTTATGACCCCCCACCCAGTCTTTGCATGCTTCCTGTGTCTGGAGCTCTAAGAATGTAAAGCCCATTTTCTCACTGTCGGGGTATCAGATGTGTGACTATCGCCAAGTGTGAGCAAGGCTCCGCTTGCACTTGAAACCCATCTCACAGCACCCCGTGCCCCTCTTTGGCAGTTATTAATCATCTCCATGACAACAGGACACTCTCAGACACTCAGTGTTTGCTGTCTAGCTATGACAGTCTGCAGTATAACTCCCCGAGTGAGAATCGTGAAACAGCCGGCTAATCGGGTCTCTTCCAAGATGGAAGAACGAACGCAGACGAACTTATAGGACACAGAATTTAATGTCAAGCACCACGTGAACGCCCTTAAATAAAGGACACCTTCCCACTGGCCGACGGGAAAACCGGTTCGCTCTGGGGTCTAGCGAGCTGACTCCGAAATGCCGTCTTGCATCCTGCAGAAACCTGGGAATATTTCCTGGCCTTGTAAGGTTCTAGACTGGTGAAGCTCCCAAACATTTGATCCATTTCGCTGTGGTTGGAGAGAGGGTTTCTGCAAGGGCAATGGTCTGAAAAGATCACACTCCAACCAGAAATGCTGGTGACACTGAACTGACTGCAGTGGTGACTGTCAGCACTCATCCATTCACTGGGACAAAAGAACTAATCACATTTACAGCGCAAGTACTGAACCCAGGTAAACGCGGGAAGATTTGTGTCTAATTAGCTGACGTGGGAATTACCTTAGTTTGTCTACCAACACTCTGCAGGGTCATGTGATCTGACAGCGTTCTGCTGTCTTGTGTGGGCAGTGATTAAATCACTCAGTAACATGAGTGGTCTGATCCCTGCCACCATTCAAGTCCTACCAGAACGATCGAAGAATCCCACTAAACATGCACCATGTGCGAAAAAAGAGATTCTTTTTTTAGGTTTTGCTGATCGACTTTTTCCTAGGAATCTTCTTCCCTCTAAAACCACCATATGATCTCCCAGAGGGTCCTCAAAGTTCAGTCAATTATCCAAATGATTCAGAATGAAGAGCACTTAGCCAGACTCACAGGGTAACACAACTCAAAACATTTTAAAACAAGGTTATAAAAAGCCCCATTCTCATTAAACAAGGGGAGCATCACATAGGCCTTCCAGCAATTCACATCCTAGGCCAAATTCTGTTTGCGTATCTATATTTTTTTTGTTTGTTTTTTTAGACTAGTGTAGCACAGCGTATAGTATGATCATAACGGTAAGTCTTTTTTTTTATCAAACACTTTATTAAATGATATATTTTAAGTGTAGGATAAAAGGCAATGCATAGTTGGAGGGTCATCTAAGATCTTTTGCCTACAAATTTTAATGGCTTTCCCAATGAGGGCTAAAAAGTTTTGTGAAGACAGCAAAACGGAAACCATATATGTATTCATCTGACAAACGAGCTCTCCGCGCGGATCCTCGCGTGTGCAAGGCAGGCTGCGAACGGGAACTCAGCTGGCCAGCGCACATGCTTCCACAGACGCCCTTCTGCACGCCTCATACCTGCGATATTAAATAACACCGCCCTCTCGGACGCGGAGGACCTCCGTGCTCTGTTTGCTCATACGGTTAATAATATTTTTACGGCAGCTCCATGTCCCAGCGCGGCACGGGGGAGTCGCGGCCGTCCTTGGCAAAGCGGCGCAGCTCTGTGCGGGCCAGTAAAGTTACCTGGAGAAGCTGAACCCCCATTTGAAGGGGCAGCCTTGGGGGAAAAACATGCTCTTATGAGCGGGGGAAGGTTATGACTCCCGTCCTCTGATGCTTTGAGAGTTTCATTGCATTACGTCTTGGAGATGTCATATTCCTATAAATGATCTCGATTATGAAGAACCTCTGGTATGATCCAACATCCACTTGGGTGTTTGCCTTTGGCCTACAGATTGGGAGCCCTAGACAGAATTAACAAAGCTTCTCTTTAAAAAAAACAACTCTCTTAAAGTGAGGGTATGCGTTAGGCACTGCGTCTTACGAGGCAGTGTGTACCATATATCATATTATGCCATGCGCTCTCCCTTGTAAATGCACTGGCAGCTGTTGCCAGAAATGTTAATCCACTGACCGGCAGAGCTAAATCCATCTGACGGTGCAGGAAGTCTCGACTCTTTCAAAGCTAACCGGCAGGACTGACGCCAAAGCCAGCCAAGGGGTCTGGATGCAGTGAAAGAACACCCTGATGTAAGTGGATCCTTTATAAAATCATAACATCGTTACGCCCAGTGGCTGAGACATTGGATTCGCAGCTGTAGAGAGGAATAAATGAATGTGAAACTATGGCCTGTATGAATCATTTCCACAAGTGGTTCCCGGTCGTCAGGGGCGCCCTTTGTTATTCCCAGGGCTGCTTTCTCACGCGCCCCAGACACGTTTTACCCGCTATTAGCATTTGCTGGATTCAGGTTTCAAATACATTCCTAATTTATCAGAGAGATGTAGATCGGATATAAACCTGGATTAAGGCGTGATTTACAGGTTCATTAATAATCGCATTGATAATACAATTAATAACTTCATAAATCAAGCCATGTTCCTTTCCCAGCTCTATATCCGTAGTTATCATATATAAAAACTATTTCTAAGGATTTTAATATCACTCATAAACAAACCCAGTCAGGAATACAGATAAACAAACGAAGGCAGGAATGAATGAATGAATGAATGAATGAATGAATGAATGAATGGATGGACAGGGAGAGATTTGAAGCCCGGAGCCCAACGCGCCCTAATGATCATTATCAGACACACGATCGGGCTCGGACCGGGCGCCGCTCCGCCCTCACATGCCGGCTGGCTGTCAGATTAATGGCTGCCCTGGCCATGCCGGGACCACGTCGCCTTTGGCGGTTTTCAGGCCGTATTTTTTGCCTGCTCGTTTAGTTTGCATGGCGGAATTAAAAGGCGCTCTGGCGGTAGCGCCTACAGTATCACACTGCACCCCAGCCCAAACAGGCTGTAACCGATCTGCTTTCACCATCTGCCTTTTATTCTTTAAATTGAAGCGTAAAAAGAAGTTAAAGATTTGGTAGTTTTGTTCGTGTTTATGGCGATTGCTGATTTGCAACAACTCACAATAACTCGCGGATCTGCTACTATCTTGTCATTTGCTCCTTGCCACCAGATTTACAATAATATATTTTAAAACCTTTGTTAAATAATTTAATTTACGTTTAATTCTCAGCCTGCGTAAGTGATGGCAGCATGGTATAGGACTAAATGGCAGGGGGCAGAAGAGTTGCATGCCTTGCTGGGGTGTGTGTCTGTATCTACCTGCTTTCACTCTGCAGGCTGTACTGTTTGTGCCATCTAGAGATCTTCGTGAGTTCACTGCAGCTGTCTGATGCATTAGCTTTCCTCTATGCAAAGTGATATTTTGTAGGCACTGTTACCTGCCTCTTCCCCGTTTCGGGGCCGTCCGAATAAATGTTTTGACCTGGTTTGGAGGTATTTTGTGCTCTTTCAGTATTCTTGAAAAAAAATAAAAATAATAATAATATAAAAAAGCAAGTTTACTGGAATAAGCGACCGAAAGTGGCGGAGGTGAAGACTACCGGCTGGGTTGCAGTTTTGTTCTGTAAATGTGCCGGAATTTGTCGACTTGGAGCTTCATCTCTTTTCGACTCTGCTGGAGAGGAAAGTATCCGCGTGCGATGCCATAAAGCGTCTGCGGCAGTGCGGGTCTCCAGCAGCCGGGGAACGAAGGAAGGGAGGAAGGGTGCGCCTTCGCGGTCCGCTTCTGCACGCTGCCTTTAGGAATCAGAAGAGGATGCCCTGGATCCATACTGGAGTAAAAACTGTACCGCAAGATCGAAGAGCCCGGTGCAATACTATGGATATGTGTCCGTTTATCAAGGTAGGGAGGAACGCAGCGCCTTGATATATCTATTTGATGGTGATGTCGATGCAGGTTTCACAATGAGCGTTTGAACTCCTCTGGTTACTATCTCGGGCAACTGTCATCCGTGTAAGACTTTATAAACCCATTAAAAAGGACAGAGTGTTCTTTGTGGTTTGCAGCTGTAACGGTATGATAAGGCAGATAGTGGCTGGTTTATTTCCCGAGACGTACGTGGATGTTTCCCTTCATCAGCGGTCAGACCTGTCAGTGGTGCCCAAATCTCCGTTGCGTTTCCCGCCGTTAATTATATATGATACATGTTGTCCCCATTGTGCAGATAATCGGCAGCTTTAACCCGCAAACGAGCTTCTGAAAAGTCAAAGTGATGAAACTTGCCTGGTTTTCAGTACCAGATCTGAACACATCCGTATGTGCTTCTGCATAAACTTTCTTAAACAAATTGTTTAAATGCCCTAAGAGCGGAGTGGACCTGCCTAACAATGACCTTCTTCAGCCCAGAGAGCCGTAGAGGGGCGGCCACGGAGCGGCGGATAAATCGATCCTTTCAAACACCCTGCATGCATGATTAGGGGGTCCGTCCAGCCCGTGGGGTGAAAAGTGAATTACAACATAATTTATGATTATTTCTGAAATAAGCATTGCAAGAAAGGGGAAAATATTCTGTGAGAATACCTTTTGACAGTTGACTTCCTATCTGCATGTTACACAATGAATGCCAGTGTACTGTTATAGATACCGCTACGTGCATTTCTTGGTGTCGAAGTAATTGTACGTGTCTGTGTGTTTCCATGTATCTGCTTTTGCACAAAGCATTTTAACAGCTGCCGCATAATAATGATTTGTAATTACTATTCAGCAAAGGAGCCTAAAATCATTTCGTTTATAAACAGATCAGCGCGACATGTGTGTTTTATGTCAAACGCGCCAGCTGCGCGTCACCGTAATCCCGACATCCGATCTATACTTTATTAAATGCCACTGCACCAACTTTTTTGAAAATCATGTGCTTGCTTCACTTTCCCGTCGTTTATAACGCTGACGCTTTTGCTAATATGCACAGGGGACCACGTTAAGTAGAGGTATGATACTGCGAGTTTTACCTTGGTGAATCTGCCATCGTCCGTGGCTTAAGTGTAAGGCGTGCGCTGACGGCCGCTACACCGAATACAAATTAGAGTGCAAAGCAGCCGATGCTAATAATATGTTAGCATAATAATGCCTTTTTCACGAAGCGCTCCTGCAATGTACACCGACCCTGCGGACAGCGATTCAGCACCATGGACAGCGATCAGGAAAAGATGCGACTTTCCCCTGCAATTAGACGTTTTCAAGAAATAACGTAAAACAGAAAGTGTGTCACCCAAGTATATGTGACTGAATACACAGGACATGCCCCTCTCCTTATAATAATTATGATGCCTTGATATTACCATCTTTGATATTAATACCGATAAGGGATCTTTACGGATTGTTGATTTGCATTGCAATGCTCGTTGGTCACTGTTGGTCAGCTAACATGCAACAGGCAATAATTAATTGTTTCCGATGTGCAAACACAAAAAAACACGCCAAATTCGCATATTAGACTAAAGTGCCATAAAACCATACTGGGATGACCAAAAGTACCAGGAATTCCGTCAGAATCAATCCAAAATATATCCCGGAGTTTAACATTAATTTACACACACAAACACACACACACACACACACACACACACACACACAAACATCTGTCTAGAATTTACACTATGCAGAGTTTAAGATCATTTTGGTGAGAGAGAGGAAGAGCACGGTGGAGAAGACCACACTTTCCTGGGAGGGCCAGATAGCTGGATAGCAGCTGGCCTTAATAGGCTGACCAGGCAGCTGGCCTTTTTCTGTCCATTTTGGTATGAAGTTTCCAAAACCTGTTTTTTTGTGATGGCTGTGGGCACATTTAACATGTCTTTCACACTATCCCTCTTTAAAACATTAATATTATATTTGTAATACTGCATATTTACTGGATTTTTTTTATGGCCAACGTGCTAGGTGGTCTTCTCAAGGTCGGGGCGGCGCGAGGGGATACCAAAGAAGTCCGATTTAATTTGATTTTAATTAATTTGATACATCTTGCACCTACCGGTAATTCATAACTCATATGGACACAGAGATGATAATCCATCTTACAGACATTTAATAGACTCCTGTTAGTGATGAAATATTAGCTATATTTCTCTGAGTGTCTTATATGGCTAATGCCTGTGCCCGGTACGGTCATAGGTCTGCTGGAATTGGTCTATCAATTTGATTAAAAAAGAAAAAAAAAAAAAGAGTTTGAGAATGAA
The DNA here is from genome assembly GCA_026770805.1 of Boulengeromyrus knoepffleri. NCBI lineage: Eukaryota > Metazoa > Chordata > Actinopteri > Osteoglossiformes > Mormyridae > Boulengeromyrus > Boulengeromyrus knoepffleri. The sequence continues at coordinate 21,970,369 of JABJVO010000026.1, forward strand.
TCTGAGCCTGGCTGCACACAGTGGAGGAGATTTGCAGAGATCCTGATTCTCACAGCAGGTCCTGCCGCGCAAGGTTGACGCCATCTGCTCTTCCCGGCTTGTTGAGAATTGGCTGCAGGCTCACACTTTTTCGGCAGCAGGGCACGGACCCGTTGCCGGTGGACGGGCCCTGACTTGAGCCCGAATCGCTCCCATCCAGGATGGGATCGTTCAGCCTGAGAGAAAGTTCAGCTCGTCGCCAGCCTCCACCCCTCCTGTGCTGAGGAACTGCTTTTTCACGTGTCACACATGTTTTTCACGTCTACTGACATAAAATGAAATAACGTAAAATAAGCACTGTAATGATAAAGGTTCCTGCTTTACAAACTCACAGGACACTTTGTCTTTGTGTTTGATTAGATCTAGAAGAGAGAACCATACCGCTTTCCATGTGTTACGTTCGGCGTGCGAGGCGTGCGGGGAATCAGAGGAGAGAGAATACTCTAAAACGGGGTTTATTCAGGGCAGACAGCAGACGGCAACAAACATTAATTACGGATCTGGGGAACACTAACTCAGACACGGACTAAATACACAGGATACGCAGAAAATGACAGGCAACAGGTGATCACAATCGGGGTAGCACACGTAGGTAATGAGGGGGCGTGGCACACACGAGGATCGGACGAGCCGGGCGTGACACCATGTGCCTTGCGATGCTCTGGCGTCCCATCTGGGGTGACCCACCGTAAACAACAGCCAGGGTTTTACCTGCAGCCTGACAGTTATATTCCAAAGCAACACAAACGGCAGGTGTCACCTTGTTTATGTGACGCGGTGCGACTCCGGGGATAACAACAGTCCATTCAGTAAACAGTCACAGAGCCAAACACTATTCATTTTCGCAGGGAATAAAAGAACATCTCTGATCCGTGAACCAGGAGTCTGCGCTGTCGCTTATCATTGTTCTTTATGCACTCATAGAATCCCAGCCAGGCTGAAAGATCCCATTGTTCAAGCAAATGAACCCAGTGGAAAATACTTTTAAAGGCCAAACGTAAAATTACAGTTACTAATTAGAAGTTGTAGTGATCCTCTTCACATTTTAATTGAAAAGAACTTGGATGTTGCCATGGTGACGTCGTCAGCAAGTCCCAAAGACCATAAAATATAGTGTCTCGGGTTACGCTGTGTGGAGGTGCTTCTGAAGACCCATGGTTACCCTGCCCCATCTAGGAAGCTCAATTAGATGATTTATGGGCTGCTAAGGCTGGGAGTCCCAGGAGATGAGGGCAATAATTCTCACGGCAGCCAAGGTCCTGAAATCCTTGAACCACAGCCTGATGTGGATGAGGCCGCTGGCATGCCAGGGGAACCCGCTTCAGACAAGCAGGCCTGCAGGCGTGCCACCCCGCGCTGGCGGGGCAGGCCAGTGTGACCATGGTAACCATCTTTCCATTCCAAATGATGTTGGAGTTTCAATAGGCATCGAGGGTCAGAGGCATATATAATTGATTTAATCATAATTAAATGTTTCACTGTGACTGTTCACTGTATGTAACCCATTCCCTCACTGATCCTGGAATCCGGCATGATAGTCGTGACCTTTTGCCTTAAAGGCGACCATGACTCAGAATTGAATCCCTGGCGCTGCTGCACAAGGCGTGGCCCTTTAAAACCCTGCATATTATTCTACATATTATTGTATTGCCTAAAAGTTTGTACGTTAAGTGCCAAACAAGTGGCGTTGTTTCAGTCACACTTTCTCCTCTGTGTCTATTTACTGTCCTGCTTAACTTAATCCCTTGTTGCCTCACGTTCACTAAGGCTTCTGTAAAACCCGTCAACTGAAACCATATTACCCAATGCCAACAACCATCTAATGGCGTATCTACCACCTGCCATTCGCTTTTGGGGCAGCACCCGATTGGCTGATATCACCCCTTTGGCATGTCTTCCTACAATGTATACTGCAGAATTTAGATCATGTTATGACCAGGAATCAAGATTAATATATTGTTGAACTGTTGAATTATGACTATATAAAAGCAACTTTATAAAAATATATATTAAATGCATTACCAAAAAGCTCTCAGTGTCAGAATTGTTTGTCACAGAAAATGGTATGAAATTTTCCGTCCCACCAGAACACACAGACTCTTTAATCCGACCTTCCGCTGGTAATCCCTAAGCACGTTATTAAATTATTTAGTTGCCAAGCAGACACTTGCATCCAAAGAAATGTACATTTTATGCCATATTATCTGTGTGTACCGCTGGATGTTAGCTGCAGTAATACCTGATCAGTCTCTTCTGGGTTTGGAACCTGCAACCTTCCGGACACTACTTCCTTTGAACATGTAGCCCTCTTTGTACATGTTAAATTTCTCCTGCTAGTTTTTTAAGGTTACATGTTTAATCTTTTCTGACTCCAATGAAACTCTTGATGAGTCATTAACCCAAAGCAGCCATGCATGCCTAGATAGAGATCCAATACCCTCTCGGGATTTTCAAATGCCTCTTAGCTGGCTTCACTGGATGGAGCAGTTAAAAATAAGCACACACATGTCGCCAGGCTCACTGGTGACACGGGACCCTGAGCTCCGTTCTCATGCTGCTGCTTGACTCTCCTTGGAAGCCTCGGTCTTAGGCCTTAAATCCCTGCTCTCTCACCCCTGGCAATCACATCTCAGGGAATGACCTGTGGCACCCTCTATGGGCCAGTCATTATAGTGCGTCCACCTCCGCTTTGGCCCCACTGTTGTGTTCACAGGTGCATCGAGTGCATCTCAGATTAGAGGGCGCCATCCACGAGAATGAGTCACTACGTGGGACACATGACAATGAGGAAAACACAATAGTTCATTTAGGGAGCGATTACGATGCACACCGCTAAACCACAGGGGGACAAACGAGGAGAGCTCCACCTGGAAAGGATGGAGAACAAAGCTTAGGGAGACGCCATACATTAAGGGAGCCACAGGAAGCTTGTGTGAGTCTTTTACAGAATGGAGAGGGTGCGTATTCATAAGGGGGGGGGGGGGATTCACAGCCTCTTCATTCAGCAGATATACAATTAGTGTCTTCACATCCTTTGAAGTACAATTGACAATTTATAGGGAACATTGTATATCTTGTGCTTTTGTACCATCTTCTCTCACAAATAGATGAGGACTCGCCAGCATTTTTCATTATATATTGTAATTATAAGAAGTTTATAAGATTCAATAAAAGTTGTGTAGTTCTTACAAGATCATGTCAGGTGCCATTTAATTTTAAAGTCCTTTCCTGTGGTCTGCTGCTTCAAGGCGGACACCGTCCTCGGAGGTCACATGGTCCAGAAGGGGCATTGAGCAGTGGGGGTATTGCATTAGCAGTCTCCCACACCTACAAACCTTCGTCCTTCTTCATATCTCACAGCTTTCTGCCAGTGAAGGTATCTACGGCTGCAGACATGGCAGTTTGCAGTCCATCGTTCATAAATTCCCTCTCCCCTCTCAGTCGGGCAGTTCCCTGTGCCTGCGGTGCTATATGAAAAAAATGGCTCATTTTTAGCAAAAGCTGGGTCAATGTCTACTGACTAGATGTCACAGCCCATTTTAATGTCACAAAAGGATGCACGGCTTTTGTTGATTATGCTTTTAATGGCTCCTGATATGAAATTGACTGGAATCATTTCACAATCCAGTTCATATTTGCCTTTTTGGGTATATAGGGATGATTTATTCGCAGTCATATTGAGACTAAAATACGCAGCAAATTTGGTATTATTATATTATATTATATTTTTATAATGTAGTGGGTACCTGGTTCTTGATAGAGCAGTGTAGGATCTGATAAGCATTTAAGAGGTTACTGACAGAAATTTATGGTTACTGATCCAGTGTCAGTGGAGACCAGTGAACATTAAAGCTGCTGTGCTTCCTCCCTGATAACCACTATAGGCCTGAAGGTGCCATCATTTTATACACTGGTAATATTTAATAAGACCAAATGTGGAAACTCACACGTAGCACAATCATCACTCAACATTAAAGTGAATTGAATGGCAACGGTTATGCGTGACCACAACCAGAGCTGTCAGAATGATGACGTCATCATCCTGCGACAAATATAAGTGCCGTCTGCTTCAGAGAGCCCTGTGTCCTCAGGGGACCCCAGGAAATGTCAGAAGCTGGGCTGTGTGGCCAGGCAGGGGCACCATCATGACAACACTGGGAACATCAGCGCGGCCAGGAATCCCTCACTCAGCGACGTGTCAGAGTTGTCCTGCGGTGTCTGCATATGAAACCGCAGCGGTGGCGGAATGGCTGAGCCTGTTATCGGGATGGGGTGGGGCCCCATCGCGCCGTTTTCGTTCTCTGGCGGCGTTTCCAGAAAGCGGCTGTTATTTATTCAAGGGCTAGTAATGGACCGCTGAGAAAGATGGCCGAAAGGTCAGAAGCGGGCAGTTGAGGAGAAGTGGGTCCCCCCCCACCCGACGGGCGTGTGATCAATGGGCCCGCCCACACCGCCTCTTTAACCAAATGAAATAAGCATCCAAGCTCGTCTCCCTGCGAGGTGGCGGCAGGGCTGCAGGCCCCTGTCACCAGCTGTTTGCAGAAGATGTCACCGCGTCACTTATATTCCCTCGCCCACCCACATTAGCAGCCACACTAACTTGGTTCCTGGGCAGCCGTGCGAGTCAGATTCGGAAGATCTAGTCAGTGAAGCAGGCTGGGGGGGGCAGAGTAATCTGGCTTCTCTTGCACTTGCATGTGGTGGTTGGCTGCAGGCTGTAACTGGCCTGGGTGAACAGGCTCCGCCCACAAGACAAGGAAGCATGCCCAAAGCAGGCTCCGCCCTTTGGATGGGCTTCTTGCTGAAGGAGTGATATCAGATACTCCCGTTGTCCGCTGCTTGTGCTATAATTAGAAGACAGCGTGGACTTTGATCACAAACAACTCTGATATAATACATTTGTTGCCATTAATGTATCTACATTTATATATGTCTGGCGCCAACAGAAATTGTCCCGTTGCTGTGACACGGCACGTTCCATCATCGACGTGTCACTTCTGTTTCCACAAAGACTCGCATGTCTAAAACCTGTTAATCAGACGCCCGGTCGATAGGCCGGTTCATTAATGTGGGCTGCATGGAAGTTCATTGATCGTGCGAGGAGTTTTAAATATCGCAGCCGGCATGCGGAGACATTTTTTTGGCGACGCGAGCTAATGGCTGCCGCCTGACTGATGCAGATGGAAACGGCACTAATTGAGCCGCTAATCTGCCGCTATTGGCCGGGAGCAGACGGCGGTTTGTAGATCGTTACCAGGAGACTGAGGGGAGGCAGGAGCAATAGGTCTCTGGTGCATTGCCCGGGTTTATGTGAGCGAGGGGGTAAAAATGGAGACACAGATAGTTCTGTCCCGCAAATGTCCTGGTCGTCTGCTGCTGGAGTTTCTGGTAAACGGCCCTCACTCCGGGAGCCATACAGGGGCGTATACAGGGGTGGTGCCACAAGGCCAGTGAACCCAGCTGAAAGCTGATTGGCTCCCGGAGTGCCATCTCCCCTGTCACTCACACATATTATTGGCTAATGGTAACGTCAGCCCCTCTGAATGGATTATGGCCCCTCCATCCTTCAGGTGCCCCTGTGTGCCAGAAGGCAACTAAATGAGCTGGGGGAAATTGAACCATCACCCCTACCGAATGTAAGACAGCACGCGGGAGAGGGGCTATGGTCGGCTCCGGAGGTGCGTGCTGTGTCACATGACCGCCTCAAACAGGTGGCCCAGCGCCCCCAGGATTGGCGGTCTTGTTCAACAGGCATTTACGTGTAAAGGTGCAGAAATGCACCAGACAGGAGCACGTGCGTGTTACATAACAAATCCATATGGCCGACATGTCTGTTTCCACACTGTGGCGTAATTTAGCGCGGAAATGCAGATGGGAGCGTGGCGTCGCTCTTATTAATAACCGTGTGAATGTGGAGGATGTGCAAAAGGTTAACATATTTCTGGTATTAAATGAAATTTGTCTCACTGTGACAAACAGACTGTTATTCCACCAAAAGACCCCAGGGTGCGATCTCAAGCAATTACCGTAGAATGTTGGCGCATGTCGCGCCATTGCATGGTGCATGAATCATCGCAACAATCTGTAAAATCCGTCTCAGAGGTCTCTGCCGGTGCGGGTCCCTGGAGACCGAGGGGGAGGCGCGCGAGGCCGTGGATTCACCTTTGTCCCTTTGATGTCCTTCTGAGCTACAGACTAATTTCACAACCATGTCTGACCACAAGGATGGCGAGCAAGCCCTCTTCAAGTATGATCTATCTGGGGGGTGGGAGGGTGAGAGGGGGGTGCGATTGAAGGAATTTTGTCCTGTGCCCAGACACAGAATTTTGTCCTGCGGGCCTGACCAAACTTGAGGGTTATAGCATATCAGTGCCCAGCTATTACCTACAATAAATCCAGTTAAAAGGATCCGTCCACAGGGAGTGTTTTGTTTGGCCGAATTAAATCATTCATAGACAGCACTGTGCGACACCTTTAATAAATGAGGTTTTTTAAAAGGGTCTGTGTGTTTAGTCCAGGGCGGTTCCTGGGGGTGTGGTCTGTGTGTTTAGTCCTGAGGAGCTCCTGGGGGTGTGGGTCTTTGTTTTTAGTCCAGGGGGGTTTCTCCATGGTCCCTCACTCCAAGCTGTGTTCTCCACAATAAGCTCATATTTGAGTAAATATTTAAACATCCTGTGAAGTTAAATATTATTTATGGCAAAAACATCTTTTCTGCTTCATGAGGCAAAATATATTAAAAAATCAGGAGTGCAGCTGCAGTAAGAAAAATCTGCCATAAACACGACACTTTTCCAGAAACAGGGAAAAAGCAATAGAAAACAAAAAGTGCTATTCATCAGTGTATAAATGCAGCATTGTCATGCTATTTTAGCAGCACTTCGGACAGAATCAGGCTGTGTAATCAGTCACTCAGTCAGTCCTATGGAATTTAATAAGAATGGGATAAATTCTGCCCCTGTTTGATGTTCAGACAGCCTGTCCATGGTGCTTTATTGCAACGATTTACGGTGTCATTATTTGATTAGCTACACGGAGTCAATGGCATGTCACTGGTGGTAAAGTTCACGGGGTGAATACGGTGTACTCGTAATCCGAAAAGGTGGCGTCGATGACCATGGTGTCCGTGGCTGCAGCGACCCTCCTGGAGATCCATCACAGTGGTACCACTCGCGCCTCAGTATATCTGCCAGTGCCTCAGTGTGGTCCGGGCCGGGCTGGTGGCCAACGTCCCAGAACCACCATATGGCTACTCCTCTGGACCACGTGCAGGGGGTGGGGGGTGTCTTGTGAGCGTCTGCAGGCAGTCAGACTCCCAGCTTCATGCACCCTTCACACACGTCTGACTGCTCAAGTGGGCCGTCAGATCTGTGTGGTACATCTATATGACAAGCTGGGAGGAGAGTCTCCTATCAGCTCTGGAAGTTCTAGCTTCAAATCCGCTTCTACGTTTCCATATTCTCTACGTTTCCATATTCTCCCTACTGTAATCCTTGCTTCCATGCTGAAAATTTCCCCTAATGTGGGATGGTGTTAGTGTCATGTGACAAACTGGCATCACAGTTTAAGTGTGGCAAGTCCTACCCTCACTTCTGTCTAGATGCCCCCTGGACCACTGAGACCCAAACTGACAATTTCTGAAGGATGGATAAACCTCACTTTGCTCTTACTCCCCTGAGACGTCACAGCTGTCGTCTACTGACCAGCCTTTGGTCACATGGGCCCGAATGCTCCTCCTCATCTGGGATCATGGCCTTGTCGAAAAGTCAAACAGTAGCGGGAAGCAGCGCGATGTTATGGCAGGTAATTAGCCCCCAGAGATTTGTGTAACCGGACTGAATGACATCAGAAGGGGGCTGGATTCCCATTCAGTTTCCATTCACCTCCACCTCCAAATTCCTCAAAACCCTTTCTGATGTCTGAGCTTAAAGCCCCCCCCTTCATCTCACGGCACGGATTTTCAGACACGACCTTGGTGCAGGAAGAGGAATCTGTGGGACACGGGGCCCCCTACAGGTGTCCAGGTTGCTCTGATGAACTAAGAGATGCTCCTTCCATCTGCTAGTGCAGCTTTTCTGGTTGGAAACGGCACAGGAATGACAACACAGGGGTGTGTAGTGCCACAGTCACAAGGATGATTCACAAATAAAGCTTTACAGTTCACCTGCAGATATGGACCCGTATTCTGTATTCAGAGATGGGTTTAGCTGAATAAGAAGAGTTTCAATAATTTTTTGCTATACACACATACAAACAGTCGCACCATGCAATGACAATCTTGCTTTGTGCATCTTTCTAGCCACCAGTAAACACAAAATAAATACCAAACACAAATGTAAATTAACATACTTCAATAAGACAATAAATACGAGTACAAATATAATTATGACAAGCTATACGCTGCTGTCACGTAACCTGGCAGTCTCCCATGGAGATGACGGGTGCTAATTAACCAGCCGCATCTTTAGTGAGCTCTGTTTTTCACAGCAAATTGATGCTATTTTGCACCCAAACACAGATAATAACGAAGCGTTTTCCAAGGGTCCCTGGAACAGTTTAGCCAGTCGATAAGCAATTATTTTCCTTCTTAAGTCAGAGGAAGTGGAACTTCTCCTTCGTTTGTTCAGTGGCCAGTCAGGGCCGCTGTTAGACTTTACACTGTTTCCATTTATACACCTGGATGTTTTAGCTAGACAAATACAGGCCAGGTGCATCAATTAAAGGTACAGCAGCCTCTGCCTCTGGGAACGGCACCGTAAATGATTACAGATCCTGCAGAAACTACAGTGCACAGCAGTACTGCCGGAGTAGACAGGACGGTAACTTTTACACTGGTAATTACACTGGGAAAATAATCATCATTTGAAAACGGCACCTGCGTTTGTTCATTCGTTTGTTCATTCGTTTGTTCATTCACTCGCTCTGTGCCACCTGCTTTACCGGTTACTGGATCCGTGCTTAAGGGCGATTTGGCCACGCAGGCAGATGTGCTTAATGCATGCCAGCGATGTGCAGCTGTTAAACTTGGGGGGCGCGGGGCAGAGGATGCTGCAGCTAAACGAGAAGCGGGAGGCGCTATCTCGGTGCTCTGGGGGGGCCAAACAGCCAGGGCCGCTCGTCTCCGTTCCTGCCTCAGCCCCTTCAGGATGGCTTCTGGCGGTGCAACCTCTCTCAGCGAGTGGCTGATAACAAGCACATAGGGAGGGGGACATTTTTCCTCACCACTGGCCCCCAGAGGGCCTTCCTCCAGACAGCAACCTGGAGCGTCCTTCCAAGACATTAGCGATTACAGGCTCTCTTTGAAGTGGCTAATCCCAAACTGGCCAGGGCTAGTCACATCTCCCTGCTGAAATCTCCAGAGATCAAACTTGGCACGGCTGCTTGGGTGGGGGGGGCGGGGTGCGGTTGTCCAGAAGGCACATGCAAACTCCAGTGCCAGAGCAGGAACAAACTGGATTAATTCCGGGACATTAACGGATTAAAGTCCGCGTCTATTATAAAAACAGAAATAAACCCAGCATGAACCCGCTACTCTGCACAAAGAACCAAGTCTTACTTTATTTTTCGAAGCATCTGGCTGATAGCGGCTCACGTGCTCGAAAAGCTGCTATCAAGGGCAGAACATTCCGGAATGCTGTGGAATGTTCCCGGATGTCAGCTGTGCTCTTTTCCATGGGACCCCCACCCCCGAGGCCAGATCTTCCGCATAATCGGCTTTGGACAGATGCCATCCAATTTTAAGCAGATAAGTAAAGATCATACGTCATTTCTGGTGACCTGGACCAATAGTCTGATGATCTGAGACAGGATTCTCACCCTGACCCGTCCACGGTTGGAGCCATTCTCCGCAAACCGGGGGTGTGTCACCGGGGGCCTGTTTTAGCTGATCTCCTGGTGCCCTCCTTATAGCCCACGGGAGGTTCAGCTTCAAAACCGTTGAGAAGTCAGGTTAACTGGCAGCTCCAACATGGAAGAATTAGCGGCTGTTACCACTGAGCTGAGCTCTCCAACCTGGATTTCTCCAGCTGAATATAAAATGTCATATTCTACTGATTAAATATATAGAGCAAAACTGCTCAATAAAATTTGAGAGCACAGTAGGAGCAGACCGCAGGCACAGAAACGTCCCAACGGACATATGAAGCCTACGACAGCGGCCGTGTTTACCAGCACTCGAACCACGCATTTGCATGGGGCCCCTGAGGTTTGGGGCCCCCGTGTCGGCCACAAACAGTCACTTCGCTAAACGTTAAATAAACACACTCCGTATTTAGGAGATGCTGGAGCAGCGTGTTCCGCTAACCAGGGGCCGCTAACTGGGGCCCCGGAAAGGATGACGCTGCCGCTGCCTCTCTGAGGCCTCCGCTTAGGGCTCTGATCCTTTGAGTGATGGCGCTCCTTCCTGCTTTTGGGGGTTACTTTGCTTTGACATTGATCCTAAGGTACTGGCCGTCGAGGAGTCTGTGGCGTGCCCTCAGACAAATGCATAAGTAATGTTTGAATTAATGTGCATTAAGTATGAGGAACGATACAGACTGGTTATTCTCATGAAAGTGAAATGATGGCCCCCCACAGACGATATGGCAGCTGTCCGCTTCCTCCCTTCAGCCGCGCAGCGACTGCGCCTGATTCCCGCATCTTCCCTCCTCATGCTCAGAAAGGCAGATCCCTGTTGGATAATCACAATCTCTCACGTCTCTCGCTACTGCTGCAAAATGTTTAAAAAAAGAAATAGCGGTCAATCAGCGGCTTCCTTTTTTAAACTGAACAGTTGTGCCAGTTTATTTACTTTGAGTAATGCTGGCACGTATGCGTGCGTGTGCGAGGACATATGCCATTTTCCAGTGGCGTCCACTCAACTGAAATGATACCAGATAAATGGAAATGATCACTTTGCTTTTTGGATTTTGGGAAATTTCATCGAGGGCATTTTTATGAAATGGGAAGTAATGGTGACATAAAAAACAGAATTATAAGAATAATATAGAAGATGGCAGCAAAGGACGACATGGATGCTAACAATGTGACGGGCGTAGCAGCATCTGATTGGATCTGATTGGCAGCGTGAGAGGGAGGAGCCCCGTAGCGTGTGCTGAAGCTCCTCCCATTATCTTCTTAACGCTGTTTTTTCACGTCTGTCCTCCATTGCTTTGGAACCTTACAGTAATATATTATGGTGCTTTTAGTTACTTGTGAGTATGTTATTCACTTCAAGTAAAATTACCAATGCTCAGGCTTGGACTGGCTATCTGGCAAACCACGCATCTTCCCGGTGAACCAATGAGTAGGTGTCACCCCCAGGGATGTGGGACCTGTCCTCCCACCCAGAAAAACCCAGGAGATCCCAGTCCCAGTGTTTATGGGTTTGTGTGTGTGTCTGTGTATAGACAAAATGGCAGGACACCACCTGATTTCCATGATACATTTGTTCATACGTCAACAATAACACGTAATACAATCTTAACTTTTTAAGTCTTGATGCTAAATTAAGCTTCATGGTACATTAGAGCCATTTGTGTGGCCAAGACTTAGCGTGTGGATTCATTGCATCATCTTTCTGACTTAATTTTTCTCCAGGTAATTTAGAAAGTGTTTTCCGATACCAGACAAATGCTTAATTGAGGCTGAATAAATAATAGACTTACAAACGTAGCCTTTGGCAAAAAGCAGACTTCAGCAGTGGTATGTGCTTGCAGTGCTTTGCCATTTGTACCTAATATAAAGTTCTATTTGTGTCTGGACTCCTTACAGGAAATGTACTGACAGTTTCCAGCATGAATCCAGTGTCTGACTGGCCACTTTCAGTTTGGCTCCCTGTTATAAACATCTAGTTTATTGTTTTATTCAGTCCTGGACCAGACACACTGTGGGGGCCAAATCCTTGGAAATTTGATAATATTGTCTGATACCTTCTTTGGACGTACCCCCAGGATGTGAGTGTACAGGCAGCTGGGGTGTATCAGTCATAGACAGCCCCCCGCCCCACACACACACACACACACACACACAAGCACACACACACCCAGCCTGGCGGTCAGGGCTCTGATTTATAGCCTTGCCACAGGGAGAAGCAGATTAAGAGGTGAGAGATCAAATTTTCTGGTCTGAGACTGCCACCTGCTGCGACTTGAACATGAATCATGGGAAGGTGGGTGGGGTGTCTTTGGCCTCACCAGAGCCCAATCTCAGGCATAACTTTGGGGCAGAATGTATTACAATACCCTAAGGCTGGCTTTGCCTATTAATGATTTAATTTCATTAAGCAATAAACATGACGGTTATAGAACTTGGTCGCCTTGATTGACAGGTCACCAGGTGTCTAAACATGGCCGCACTTAGCAGGTGGGAAGTCCACTAACATCATGGTGCTCAGTCTGCGTGATGATTTGTGTTTCCATGGCAACTGTGCACTAGCCCAGTGCCCACCGGTGCGTGTGTCATTACTGCCCCTTTGGCCTCAAATGGCCTAAATAGTACATTGGGGTTTATAAAGGGTCAGCTGGGCAGACTGGCAGGAGACGCAGGAAGGAAAAGCGGGCGGACTAATGGAGGTCATTTGGAGGAGAGTGTTTTGCTGTGCACCGGCCACGGATCTTTCAGTTTAAGCATTTTCGTTTGAGTGGCAAAGATGCCTTGTTCCCGTTTCGAGTAATAATGTCCTTTTATCTGGTCGATATCTGCTGCTCGGAACCTTTGTCCTGCCTTCTGACAGACCTCTACCTTCCCTCTACACGCTTCCTAACAACAAATGTGATGTTGCTAGAAGCTAAGAACTTCTTCGTAACAAATGTGCACTTCACCCCATTTCTAACTATAGAAAACACAGCACTTATTTATCAAATGGCAGGAAATGCAGAAACGTAATAAACAAACAAACAAACAAACAAATGAATGAAAACCCAGAAAATATATACACTATATTGCCAAAAGTATTGGGACGCCCCTCCAAATCATTGAATTCAGGTGTTCCAATCACTTCCATAGCCAGAGGTGTATAAAATCAAGCACCTAGGCATGCAGACTGCTTCTACAAACATTAGCTAAATAATGGGTCACTCTCAGGAGCTCAATGAATTCAAGCGTGGTACCGTGATAGGATGCCACCTGTGCAATAAGTCCATTCATGAAAGTTCCTCGCTACTAAATATTCCACAGTGAACTGTTAGTGGTATTATAACAGAGTGGAAGCAATTGGGAACAACATTAACTTAGCCATGAACTGGTAGGCCATGTGAAATCACAGAGCAGGGATAACGCATGCTGAGGTGCACAGTGTGCAGAAGTTCCCCAACTATCTGCAGAATCAATAGCTACAGACCTCCAAACTTCGTGTGACCTTCAGAATATATCAAGAACTTCATGGAATGGGTTTCCATGACCAAACAGCTGCATCCAAGCCTCACATCACCAAGTACAATGCAAAGTGTCGGATGCAGTGGTGTAAAGCACGCTGCCACTGGACTCTAGAGCAGTGGAGACATGTTCTCTGGAGTGACGAATCAAGCTTCTCTGTCCGGCAATCCGATGAACGAGTCTGGGTTTGGCAGTTGCCAGGAGAACGATACTTGCCTGACTGCATTGTGGAGTTTAGTGGAGGGGGGTTATGGTGTGGGGCTGTTTTTCAGGGGTTGGGCTTGGCCCCTTAGTTCCAGTGAAAGGAACTCTTAATGCCGCAGCATTCAAAGCCATTTTGGATAATTTCATGCTCCCAACTTTGTGGGAACAGTTTGGGGATGGCCCCTTCCTGTCCCAACATGACTGCGCACCAGTGCACAAAGCAAGGTCCATAAGGACAAGGATGAGCGAGTCTGGTGCGGAGGAACTTGACTGGCCTGCACAGAGCCCTGACCTCCACCCGATATGACACCTTTGGGATGAATTAGAGCAGAGATTGTGAGCCAGGCCTTCTCATCCAACATCAGTGCCTGACCTCACAAATGCTCTCCTGGAAAAATGGTCAAAATATCCCATAAACACACTCCTAAACCTTGTGGACAGCCTTCCCAGAAGAGCTGAAGCTGTTATAGCTGCAAAGGGTGGGTCAACTCCATATTAAAACCAATGTATTAAGAATGGGATGTCATTAAAGTTCAGGTGTGTGTAAAGGCAATATAGTGTATAAACAAAGAACAGGAAAGGATAGACAATACAGGTACAGAGCAGGAAGCATATAAATAAAAAGGAGACAAAGATTAACATATGGCAGGGCATACATACAAAATAAAATATAAAAATAAAATAAAAAAAAGAATAAAGGATTGGAAGTGCAGGTGTATAATGAGAGGAGACTAAGCCATTTTGACTTCGATCTGTGAAACGGAATTAGTGAAGCCCAAATGAATGGTACCCGCTTCAACCTGCAATCTTTCACTTACCACAGTAAATGCAGGAAACAGACGCATGGCAGCCTTTTGTCCCTGAATGTGCCAGACTTAATATCTGGTAAGATTTATTATAGTTGGAATTAAGGCCAACTTCCCTGTGTTTAATTCCCACTTCTCACAAATACCAAGGCTACATTTATCAAGTCAGAGGGGAAAAAAAAATTATCTTCACTTTTAACTGCAAGAAAAATTGCTTGCATTTTCAATGCATGAGGCGTCGAGTCATAAATTTTGTATGAAGCTGGTAAGAAGTAAGCATGGTATCATGTTTTCTGGAGGGTACTATGTTTGTAAATGTTATGAGGACAGAAGTAAAACATGCAGAACTTTCCTCCTTTAAAATCCCAGTAGATAGGGGGATATTTTTAGAAACTTCAGATTTGTATAAATTGCTGTGTATGAAGATAAAAATGTTTGCCTGCATTTTTATCCATAGATACAGATAAACATACTGAAATAATCCTGTATGCACAAGGGCACAACAGAATTTTCCTGCCCTGAATCTAACCCGTCAGCTGGCTGGTGATATGACATGGGGAATGATGTAACTCACTGAAGGTCACCAGACTTCAAAATCCATAACCTTCTCTATCTGCTCTGCGTACATATTGGTAATTATTGATTTTTTTCCGTCATATTTCTATAATTATCTGACTATCTGAAATAAACATGACACTAGATGTCTTCTTGTATTTTGTGGCACTTTGTCAGAAGCAGACTGCCTTCGTCACACCATTTTTATCGCTGTTTTTAAGACGATCTGCTTCTACTGAATAAAATCAATAAATAATGTGAAAAGGCCAAGGTCATTCATTTTCCTACAGGAATTGTCTTCTGTTAACATTTGTAAAACACACCACTCTTTCCCTCCGTTTTCCACTCATTAGCGATGCAAATGAGGGACCGTCATCCATCGCCGGTCTCCTCCTTCATCGCGATTCCGCCAAGCGTTTCAGGAAGCCTTCGAGCCCGTGACTGGGAGTGACGCCAAGCTAGGCTGACAATACATATCTGAGGAGTCTTGGAGATTAAATGATAGAACAGCGATGAGACGGAGCGTGTCTACTCTGGCGAGAGGACGCCAGGCTCAGCCTTCCGTCTAGGTGCACAGCCTGTCCTCTACGCAATGACATCATGTGCAACACGTGTCACCATATCAGCTGCTTTCATGATATGAGCAGCACTTTACCGTGTTACATGTACTACCTCCAGTGTTGTTTACCCTGGGAGAGATCGGCACTCACTTCCTCTCCTTTCTTTCTATTTCCTGTTTTGTGTTTATATGGTTTCCTATTCTTTATTTATATGTATTTCCCCACCCTTTGTTTACGTGCTTTCCTTCTTTGTTCATGTGTATTTCCTGTTTTGTGTTTATATGGTTTCCTATTCTTTATTTATATGTATTTCCCCACCCTTTGTTTACGTGCTTTCCTTCTTTGTTCATGTGTATTTCCTGTTTTGTGTTTATATGGTTTCCTATTCTTTATTTATATGTATTTCCCCACCCTTTGTTTACATGCTTTCCTTCTTTGTTCATGTGTATTTCCTGTTTTTTGCTGTCTGCAACATATATGACCTCTTCCCACAAGCGTATTGTTAAATTCATCATGTAGCACTCGTAATGCCCCCTAATGGCAGCAGTGTGTCTCAATCGATCTCGACCACGGTAATTTGCTTGTAAATTGCGTTATTTCTGGGATTCGTTTTGTCTCAAGCGGCTAACAAGGACGTTTTCTGTTTCTGTGCCAAGACAAAATTTCACGAAACGTTTGATTACGAATCTCGTGCATCATCGACCGGTGATATTAGTGATTCAGCGCAGCCTGTCACAAAGGCTCGCGTTGGCTCATAACCAGGCTGAACTGATACATGCAAATGAGTCATGAAATAAGCCTTGTCCACATGAATGGATTAAGCAAATTATATTTAGTAAATGAGAATGGATTGCAGTATTTATAAACTGTGCCATTAAGCTGAGTACCTGCCTGATAACATGAGCTTAATTTATTAACAAACTGAATACCAGCTGAACAAGAATCTAGCACCATTAAGGTTTGTCCCATTCCAGCTTATGTTAGGAATGTATCGAGAGGAAAACGGCTGATGCTTTTTTTTTTTTGTTAATTTTAGTAGAATGGCAGCAAGATGGCTTTATGGGTCCCTGATGGCTGTTAAAAAGTAAATAGACCAACACAAATTTAGTGTTCTTATGCCATTTTCATTGGTTTATCTTAAACACCACCTCTGCCTGTATCATAAGTCAATCAGGTACACCCACTGACTCTCAGGGCATAAAAATGTTGAATCCCCCTCCCACCCGGTTGTAGGTAGACAGAATCTCATCCACGCCAGACAGTGAGGAAGGCCTAACAGTGGCACTCGTGAAGTTTTCCCCGTTTTGTTTTCACTCTGCACTCCAGTTTCACAGTTTCATTCAGTCGTGGGTGAGCCTGCTCTGTTACGCATTGACTTTCTATCCTTTTATATCCTGTTTTCAGCATTATTAATATCCTGCAGTACTATTAACACGACTGCCCTACAGTAGGTGTATAATGTGTGAGTTTAAAAATAGGCTTGTAATACGTGATTATCATCCATGACAAATTTTAATTCAGTAGTAGTTCACTTTTTGTTATGGTGAAACACGGCTGTTTAAGTTGACTTAGAACAACCAGCACTGTGGGGGGGCGCTGTGGAGAGAACCATGGCTTTGTGCTACTAGGGTTGTGGGTTCTGCTCCCCTACTTTCTGTTTTGCGTGTGGGGGGGTTTCTCTGGATACTTAGCACCTGCAGCCAAAAGATCATTAGGTGTTTTGTTGCCTGTAAATGGCCCATAGTGTGTTTATGCCTGATGGATCTAGAGAGGGGGCCCAGGATGCATTGCTCTCTGTGATCAGCAGCTCTGAAACGGGTGAATTATTCTCTCATTTAGCTGGTTCCCTTCTTGACGTGTAAGAATATTGGTCATACCTTCATGCTGGACTGGAGTGCATTAGCGTTTTCTGAAATGGACCTTCAATAGACACATCCTTTCAGCAACACGTGACAAACAGCGGCCGTAACATAAAAGGCTGGATTCGGATGAGGATCAGAGCCACGGGTCAGCTTCCTGCCAGTCCCGCTTGCAGTGACGATGCCTTTGTTTTGTGTTTTATGGGATGCAGCTCCGGTCATGGGAAATGAGGCCCAGGGTTTTTGAGCGACCCTGTGAGTGCAGCCGCAGAGGCTCCGCCCACACCAGCCAAGCGGGATTCCCTCTAAAACACAGGCCAGGATCAGAGGACATGCAGGCCCCTAATCAGAAGGGATGGGCCCTCTGACCGTAATCAGGCTTCTGTGTTTATCTTCTTAAGCATCTGCGAGGTGGAAAGTGTGTCACCAGGTCACCTTGTAGTAGGTTAGTGACTGCCTGTTTCACACAGGATGAGAACAAGGCAGAGAGGTCAGGAGACAGGCATGCGTGTGTCTGTCTATGTGTGTTTGATCGCATTACAGCCATGCGTGTGTCTGTCTATGTGTGTTTGATCGCATTACAGCCATGCGTGTGTCTGTCTATGTGTGTTTGATCGCATT
>JABJVO010000026.1:21989043-22007056 GCA_026770805.1 Boulengeromyrus knoepffleri
GGGGGGGGGGTGTAGGAGGATGAGGGAAGAAGGACACGAGGAAAGACGTCGTCGTGGCTGCGGAACGCTGCCATATCATTGGCTCCACAGCCGGATGTGAAGCACTCAGGTGGGAAGGCAGGACGCCAACGTAACTCATAGGGTTTTTCATGACCAAATATGTCCGTCGCAGTATCAGGGACGCCTAGGACACTGACAGCAAGCAGATGAACAGGACACTATGACAGAATGTCCACAGACACATGGGGATCTTTCAGACAATGAAGTCATTTTACGGCATGATTTACTTCTCAATATATCAAATTAATTACAAGGGTATAGACTATAAAAGCAGGGGAACGTAGTGGTCCGGTCGGGAGCCTGGTGTTGGTTCCCCCAAATACTGCCAGCTTCAGGATGTCGGCTTCGGGACATGAAGTGAGTGATCCATTCTGTGCTGGGTTCAGCGCAAAGGGGAGTTTAAGAAGCCCAAACAGACCCCACAGACGCCCAAACAGACCCCACAGACGCCCGAACAGACCCCACAGACGCCCGAACAGACCCCACAGACGCCCGAAAAGACCCCACAGAAGCCCAGACGGGCCCAGCCAGATGCTTGTTCTGTGATCCAAGATCCAGGCCGACACCAGATTTACAATGAATCTGCCCGCTGTGCTGGCTGCAGCGTGCCTGGGCAGACCTCAGCATTTAAATTGCTTTAGTGATGCTGGCCTGTGTGGCCCCTTCATGGGGGGGTCAGTGAATTGCTGCATTTCAGTTAATGGGGTCAATGGGGCAGATTTAAAAATGTCAGCAGAGTTGTAGGCACGGTGTGTAGCTGCAGCTCATACGAGGTGTTTTCTGCACATTCCAGAAGGCAAAGAAAAGCTCTGTGCTACATCTCAGCCAGCATGCATCACACCCATCCTGTTGTTGTCCTGCCAGAGAAAATATATTTTAAAAATTAAAGCGTTTTTTTGTTTCTCAATGGGCCATTTTTCAATTATGACATATTTGCTTCTCCAAAATGCCCTTGTGTTGGCAGTCCTTGATCTACAGCGTTTAATTCAATTTAGTTCTCCAAGACTTCATTAAGAAGCCATTTTCCGAGAACATGAGCAACAGGCCTTGACAGCCTGTATTGTTTACTCTGGAAATCACTTCCTGTTTACATGAACATGCATTTTTTTTTTTTGTTTGATGCAGTGTCGTAGGGGCTGGTAAAATCTGGCAGGAAACATGGTTTATTACACAGCTTTTTGACCGTGCAGAGCATTTGCATGATGTGTGCTGTGTTTATGTATAAATATGAGCATGTGTGCATAGCTTATAAAAATTGGGAATACAGGTTGTTGCCTTTCTGATCAGCACACAGTTTTACACAGTGTTGGACCTGCACCTGCAAAAGTGTCACAGGAAAAGCATCACATGCTCTGTATTCATAGCAAGCAGTGTGGGGCCTATGGAGGCCAAGGGTTTAGTGCTCTTAGGGGGGGCACACGGGTGACAGCAGACGTGCACTTCACCCCCGGTGTGATGGCGTCAAGCTCGGCCACCATTTTCCAGGTGAAGCTCCCCGTCAGCTTGAAGGCAGGCAAAAAGAAACGTTCCGTGTTTGATGTGCCAAAAATCCAGAGAGAGGGGAACCTGCTGAGACCCCAGAAGAACCCAGGAAACAAGGGTGAATATGGATGGGGTGCGGAAAATATTCGAGGTGCATCCAAAAAGCTGGGCTTGCGGAAGCTCATGGAGTATGTGACCTGTGAATATTAGAACTGGCAATAGGAAGTTTCCAGTTTTTTGCTGTTGGTCAGCTGAGGATAGTCCCATGAATTTCACAGTGAATACTTTTCTGAATAGTTGTACAGTGATCCCCCGTCAGACTGCTTCCACCACTGTATGCCACTTTGGATAACGGCTTCAGATAAATAAATCAGTTTAACTGATTCCTACTGACTTGATCCTTGATTCTTAGTAAAAAAAAAAAGCCAGATATGACGTTCTTGGCCACAGTGCCCAACGTCTGCAAGGGAAACTCGATCCACTTTGTCTCATATGTCCCACAGACCGCTGACGCTGGCACTTGGCAGATCGTTAAGTGTAGGACAGTCTTCTGGAACATTCCGCTCTGGCCTTGGTGTTTGTTCTCAGATGTTCGCTTGCGAAGAGAGGCTCTTGATGACCATCATGGGAGGGAAAAGAAAGAGTTGAATACAACATGATAACAGAGGGAGTGAGAGGTCAATGGACGGGTAGCGGCCATGAATACCAATCGGATGAAACAAACTAGCATGCACTGCTAGGGCTGGCCTAGCACTGGTCTATACCAGGTAAGCGGCCTGACGGGAGCGTTTTCCCAAGAAGCACAGAGTGTTCGGAAATAAACAAATAAATAAATGATGCTGATGACCTCCATGCTGTTCCAGCCTGGGCCAGAAGTGGCCATTAACGTCTTATCAGAGGAGACAAGAAGGTCGTCGGAGATGATAAAGGTTTATCTCCCACTTACATGTGGCCAAGTTCTGGGAAGCATGGGGGGGGGGGAGGAGGAGGAGGAGGAGGAGCAGAAGGAGGAGAAGAGCAGACTCTGGGAGGAGGTGGTACCAGCAAGCTCCAGTTCCAGTTAAAGGGTTCTCTGGATATACAGTTGGTGTAGAACACCAGTGATTTAGTAGGAAGGTCCATAATAAGCTCTGTTGGTGCTAAACACCTATTCAAATCCTCCCTGGAGGCACATCATCAGTATGGCCCTTGAGCAAGTAACACCCATGTAGGCGTGCAATTCATCTACTGCTACCTTTCCGGTGCAGGTCCAACATCGCGTTGACTTAGTCACCTTGCACAGATCACTGGGGTATGGGTATGAAGGTGGCCCCCCCACCCCCGCAGTGTGGAATGACATCGTCCTTTGATGCACCAACACTTGTATGAGGGCAGGCCGGGCCTGAGGGCCTGACAGATGAGACGGAAGTGTGGAAGAAGCGAGAGCCATCTCTCCAAGGGAAGATGAAAGAGGAGCGGCTGTGTGCCCCAGTACCGACCCGTTATCTGACCGGCTCCAGGAAGCTAACTTCCGCCATCAGAACCACAGTACCGGACTCTTTTCAAGAAATATTGGCATTTACAGACACATTAAAGGATGTCCTGGCCCAGTGCCATAATTCCCTTACTTAAAGAGACAGTACACAATTGTGACCTGTAGGCACTTACTATTATTATTATTCATTAACCTGCACTGGGTGGGGAATGTGGGTCTGCTGCACAGCCCAGAAGGAGGCAGTCGGGATTATCACTCTGTTATCGTTGGGTGTCGAAGGTTCACGCAGACGATGGCTGGAAAGGCTGTGTTTGAACACTTAGCAGCCTCTGTGTCGTGTTCCTTCAAAGGAAGGTTGAGTAACTGTCTCTGGGGCTCACAGGCTGCTAGAGTGGCCTGTCCAATCCTGCCCGTCTGTCCAGTTAGCAGCTCTGGATATGCTCAGAACATTAGACAGCCAATGACAAAGTTTTTAGTTTTGGATTAACAGGCTGTGTTCGTTAATGGCAAATGTAAAAACAAAATCCACTGAACCTGCTTCCATAGCATGGAGAAAGTCAAGTGTAATTGGCTTCAGATGATGTCACACCGCTCACTATGATGCCATCAGGCATCTTTACATCGTAAAATCAGATCCTTTCTCTCTTCCATTAAGAGCTTCCCTGCTTTCCACTTATAATGGAATGTCAGACTTACTAATTAGCCTAATAATTGTTCACATTTTGCCTTTCTTACACATTGCTGTTATATTCCTGGTTTGGTTCCCAATGGCGTAGGAGAGAATCTGATATCCGGGGGACACAACAATTATCCATTCATCCATGTTCTGTAACTGCTTATCCTATTTAGGGTCGCGGAGGGTCCGGAGCCAATCCCAGAGGCTATGGGTGCAAGGCAGGGAACAACCCAGGGAGGGGCACCAACCCAGGGAGGGGCACCAACCCAAGGAGGGGCACCAACCCATCACAGGGCACTCACACGCCATTCACTCACACGATTATGTAAAGGCAAAAGTCTATTTAAAGTCCATTTTAAGATGCAGCCTGCATATTAGGGGAACACCCCCCATAAGCCCCCGATTCCCACACCCCTGGGTATCCCTATGACATGAATCCCTTGTCTCTTGTAATCCTAGGTGATATTAGGGTAGCTTAGCGTAGCTTATCGGCACTGATCATGAGGTTGTCAAATTGAAAAATCAACAGGTAGGAATATGTTGGCACACTTGTTTTATGGTGACATGTCTCTAGATTATAGATACAGTGATTCCAGATGGTTCCAGATAAATATGCAGAATAAGACATGTTAGCATGTCCCACAGGGAAGGTAAGAGCACTCAGGACCTGTGCTTCCAACAGATTTCCAAGGATTTCCCTTTGTTATGAAGCGAACATAATTAATTGCATTGTGGTTAATTGAAATAGTCAATTTGCTTACAGTCACCACACACTTGAAGAATAGGGGTGGAGAGAGGTGCCCCAAATAGGGGTGGTGGGAGGAGCCACAAATAGGGGTGGAGAGAGGTGCCCCAAATAGGGGTGGAGAGAGGTGCCACAAATAGGGGTGGTGGGAGGTGCCCCAAATAGGGGTGGAGGGAGGTGCCACAAATAGGGGTGGAGGGAGGTGCCCCAAATAGGGGTGGAGGGAGGTGCCCCAAATAGGGGTGGAGGGAGGTACCACAAATAGGGAGGGAGGGAGGTGCCCCAAATAGGGGTGGAGGGAGGTACCCCTCATATAGGGGTGGAGGGAGGTGCCCCAAATAGGGAGGGAGGGAGGTGCCCCAAATAAGGGTGGAGGGAGGTGCCCCAAATAGGGGTGGTGGGAGGTGCCCCAAATAGGGAGGGAGGGAGGTGCCCCAAATAGGGGTGGAGAGAGGTGCCACAAATAGGGGTGGAGAGAGGTGCCACAAATAGGGGTGGAGGGAGGTGCCCCAAATAGGGAGGGAGGGAGGTGCCCGAAATAGGGGTGGAGGGAGACACACGCACTTTGGCAGCTACTTAGTATGTTTGTCGACTGTGGAGGGAATTTGGAGAATGTGGAGGACACAACACAGAGAGCCATGGTGGAAACTCGAACCCTGGTCACAGAGGTGTGAGGTGACAGTGCCAACCACTGCACCACCCTGCTCCCCCCACATAACTGCCCCTAACCATTTCATATTATTCTATTTAGTCCAGTATTCTGACGCACACTTTCTCTTTCTTTATGTGACATTTGTCTTGTCTATACTGTTTACAGCATGTAGCTGCTGTATGTATGAGCCCCTGGTGGACAGAGACAAACTCCCCATGTGTGTGAGCACAGGTAGCTAATAAAGTTGACTCTGACTCTTGATTATGATCATTAATATAATGACCGGCACCTGCTGGAGTGCAGCTTCAGCACGCGTCCAGTAGATGAGCACCATCCTTTCTCTTACAGACCTCGTCCTTTATCAGCGTTTGAGGCAGAATTGTGAGTTTGGCCAAAGCTTCTATAAATATCTGATCTGAAAGTCCAGCCTATTTATAATGGTGTCCAAAGCCACATAGGAAACGCTGATGTCAGAGAGACTGCCTTTCCGTCTGCGAAACCTCAGAGAGTCCCTCTGTAAAAGGTGGATATAATTCTTCAAAATTTAATTTGGGAGCCAATATGCTGACAGGCCTCTGAGGACTGTGTGTGTGTTTGTGTGTGTGTGTGTGTGTGTGTGTGTGATAGAGAGAGAGAGACAGACAGAAATGGACTATGACTGAGCTGATAAAATCTATTCTGGTATATTAAGACAATACAGAGAATTCCTGATTGTCTATGAGGATAATAATAGTTTTATGTATTTTTTGGTACAGATGGTGAAGGAATGAACCAATGAGGTGGAGTAATTCAACGGCACACGACTGGAAGATAAGTGACCTTGCACCACCCACCAGCAAGGGAAAGGATTTCCTATAGACAGCTGGGACACGGGGAGAAAGCAGGTCAGTGCAGAAAGGCTGTGGGCCTCCGTGCTGTCTCTCAGCTCCCTGACTCCCCCTGAGAATCCTGTCAGCTCCCCAGCATCTGATGATCTCTGCATATGCTTGGAACGTACCAAATGCTCTGGAATCCCGGGGTTTGACGTAGGTACCCAAAGGGGTCGAACCACTCAAGTTTAACCTTACCTATGAGGTACCAAGTGTGCTGGGATGCCGGCATGGAAACCTGGCTTAGAATAACCCCGGGTTCTGAATGCCCTTGGAAGAAGCCCGCGTTCTGACCTCGCGTGGAAGGTACCAATTTTTGCTGGAACCTCGCTGGGCTTTTTACAGCTTTAACCTTTTGCTCAATGCCTGGAATTGAGCCAGATGTAAGATGTAAACTGATTGTGTACGCATTACGCTTTTAATTCATTTTAATCTGCTGGCAATGTGCCAGTTTGTTCAGACTGGCTGCGTAATGTGATGGTACAAATTACACCAGCCTCACACCTGCACTATTTACACTGAAAGTGTGGAGTGTAAATGCAAAACTATCATCAGAGAACAGCTACTTCTTCTCTATCAAAGGGTAAAGCACACAAATTCGGCCCATACAGCCCCCCCTTAGAGTGAACCACGGCCTCTCGCCGATGTCGTGCCGGTGCATCAGAGGATGTGTCTGTGTTTTAGTTACATCCCAAAAGATCACGTCCTGAAAGTGGGTTAATTGTGCGAGATGTGGAAGCTGGCAGCGTGACCTTGATCGCCTGCAGCTCACGGCTGTGGCCGGCTGGCGTGCTGCCGTGTTTTTAGGCTAATCTGTCACTGCCGCTGAAGGTGCTCCAAATATCACGGAATGGCCTGTCTTCCAGGTGCACTCACGACAAATGAAGTGTTTGATGTTTTTTTTTTTTTAGCAAAAGAAAATATCATGGATTGAGCGTTCAGTGGTTCACTGCACCCTGCAAAATTTGTCATAGTAATTACTGTGCACCTGCGTGTACAGCTGTATCAGGCCACACAGTGTTCAGGACATGCTACTTTACACGTGAAGTCCTACTCCACAGAGCAAAGGCTCGGTTTCAGGGTGGAAGAAGCCCTCCAGGTCTCAGCCAATGTACACGCTGCCATCAAACACTCACATTTATCCCTGCACACTCCGGCAAATTCATTAATGATAAATGGTTTATTTTCCATTTGCACAAGTACCAGTACAATGGAATTCTTCACTTTGCCAAGCCGATCTTGCTCTCCATAGCTTGGGGGTCACAGTGCAGGGTCAGCCAGCGTGTGGCGCCCTTGGAGCGGGGGGTGGGGACGGGGGTTAAGGGCCTTGCTGAAGGGGCCAACGGACATGTAACTATTCTGCCGAGGCCAGGGCTTGAACCAGTGACCTTCCGATGACGGGCACAGAGACTTAGCCCACTGAACCCCTCATAACCCCCAGCTCCTTTCCTGTGAATGAATGAGTATCTGTGAGTATCTATGAGTACCTGTGAGTATCTATGAGTACAAGAGGGTCTGTCATGCCTCCAGCTGGCTGGCCAGCACAGGGTAGTGGAGCACATCCTCTCTTGCTCCCTAAACCAGCCTAACCAGTTCTGACAGCGCACCTGCAGCCCCTGGACTCATTACCTGGGCCTATTTAAGTCCAGTGTGTCTTCAGGGCCCTTTATCCAGTCACTGAACCTATCCATGCACTTACTTGTGTGCTCTAGCCCTGTTCCTTACTTGCTGTTTACCTTGTAGTCATGTTCCCCTGCTGATTCCGGCTGTCTACGTTTATAAATCTCACCCATTTTTCTTTCGATCAGTCCGTCTATGCCTTTGGATTCACCATCCTAGTCTTAGCCCTGACTGAACCAGGCAATGGCATTAATAGATTGTGAAGGGGAGGAGGGTGTTGGCCTGCTTGTTTTCAGAAACATCGAGTCCACCACTGAAGTTGGGGGCCAGCCCTGCGGCCAACCTTATTGCAGTGGGTCCTGCTGCAAACCTAAGGTTCAGCCTTATTGCAGTGGGTCCTCCTGCAAACCTAAGGTCCAGCCTTATTGCAGTGGATCCTGCTGTAAACCTAAGGTCCAGCCTTATTGCAGTGGGTCCTGCTGCAAACCTAAGGTCCAGCCTTATTGCAGTGGGTCCTGCTGCAAACCTAAGGTCCAGCCTTATTGCAGTGGGTCCTCCTGCAAACCTAAGGTCCCCACTGACACCTTTACGACGTATTAAAATAGACAGTTAATTGAAAAATATTTCTGGTTGTCTGGGGGGGGGGGGCTTTTATTTGACTGTGCTACATTTGGAATTACATTAATGGGACATTTTGAATCCAATAAAATCAGTGCATTGCACCAATGACTGTGAAACCCATCACAGGGCTGGTGGAGCTGGAGTTAGCGATGCTTGTTTGCAAGCTAGGAAATAAACAGCTATGATGTGTTTTACCCAAGAGTGAAGTCACAGTGTACTTAGACCCTATTCAAAACTAATTTTAGCAGAGAGTTATAACATTTCCTGCTTTTTATTATGTCTGCCTTTGTCAAACCTATACTTATAGTTTTGTAACAAAAAAAGAGGTATGCTTCTACTACAAACTTTGGTCCTTCTTACTCTCTGTATAGTATAGTTTTCATTGTCAGAAGAAGATGCCAACCCCTGCATCCAATGTGCTGACTACAGCTGATGTGGGCATGGACCGCCTACATCCAGCCAGCTGGATCTGCCATTGGCTGGTCACCCACCAGCCAGTCGCCCACAGGCCACATGCT
Source organism: Boulengeromyrus knoepffleri (assembly GCA_026770805.1). NCBI lineage: Eukaryota > Metazoa > Chordata > Actinopteri > Osteoglossiformes > Mormyridae > Boulengeromyrus > Boulengeromyrus knoepffleri. The sequence continues at coordinate 21,997,761 of JABJVO010000026.1, forward strand.
ACTGCTGACAAATGGCCAATCAGCTCCTGTGAGACTAGAGTAGAGTCTCAGCCATCTGACACTGTAAGAAATATTTCTGTTGCTGCCATCTGGCACTGTTTATGGAGAGGTAGGCAAGCGTGTCACCAGACTGACAAACCCCGAAGACAGCAACCAGTATTTCTGCTGAGAAGCAACAGGTGCCTGATTCCCCAACATCCCTCTACCCTCTGATCTCTGCAGGCTATTGTTACGTCAAGCTAATGCAGTTTGAAAATTATGTGGTTTATTCCTGGGGTAAGAGAAATAGTTTTTGTCGGAGGCCATTGTTCCAGTAGTGGCCTGTTTCTTTGGGAGATGGAGATCCTTAAGTGCAGGAGCTTCTCCCTGCTTGATCTAGGGATAATGTGAATTTTCTCCTAAGGCAGCTGCAGGGTATCATTGGGATTTCGCCCCATCAGCCTCAGTGGGAGAGACTGTGAGCACTACTGCGAAAATGACTACCGTTTGCTTCCGGTGGTCCTCCGACATCTGTCTGTGTGCATCACTGTGAATCACCCCATCGATTTGGATGTCGCATCTCTCATGTCTGAAGCCTACCGGTCCCATGAATGAATGGGCCCCTCTATGGAGGCTGAAAGAGCACTCTGTCCCCACCTACTCAGTATCCTGCACCCGTTTAAGGCTGCAAGTGGACAAAACCTCAGATGAGGGCTCACAAAAGTAAAACCCAAAACACTGAATGACGTCTAACTGTAAGAGCCACTCTAAAGGCTGAAACTTGCACATTCTGTTACTCACAGCATTTATTCTGATTCATGAGTATGCCATACGGCCTGAAAACTGGCCCGGCCAGCTTTCTCATGTCAAAACGTGTGAAATTTGCTCCACTCATTTGTTTCAGTGTCACAGCCGGAAACAGCTGAAATTCCCCATGAGGGTTTTATCACGAAGGAAGATATTTCATTTTGGTTAAAATTAAGGAGGCCACACAAAATGGAATTATGGTACCTACTCTTAAATTACATAAATTAAGCGTTAAATTAAGCAGCTTCAATTAATGTAATGAATTGCAAAGGAAAATATGTTTCAATGGAAGTACGAGAGCATGGATTTGCTCATTTGAAGTCTTTATAAAGCTGTGTATACTTTGTTGTCCATCATCTAGGCATCCGTTTGTCTTATTTTACTTGCTTGTTTGTTTACTGATTGGCCAAATGGCTTGCATTATTTACAATTCAGTCAGTTCTGTGTAATGATCCAGCTCAAACCCCCTTGTCTCGGCATCTTTCCCTTAAGCTGAGTCTGTAGACCTCGGGTCGTGAGTCCTGCTCCCCCCTCATTATGCTGCCCAACTGGGAGATGCAGCAGGAGGGGCAGGTGGACTCAGGAGCGCGTGCTGAGAGAGCAAGAGGGAGAGAGGGAACACCCACTCCAAGGCTAGCCACGCTCAGGGTGAGAGAGAGAGAGAGAGAGACAGACAGACAGAGAGAACACCCACTCCAAGGCTAGCCACGCTCAGGGTGAGAGACAGACAGACAGACAGAGAGGACACACTAACTTGAAAGCCATAGGTACTTCTTTGACAAGCATACACTTAAAAAAACATTTACCCTGAATGTGATGTGTTTAAAACCAGAACAAAAGGCAGAAACCACGCTCAATTCACCACCCTGAGGTTCATCGTGGTGTCAAAAGCCATTATGGGACGATGAGATGCTTGTCGCTCACGCCCAGGCCGAACAGCGTGCTGAACGAGGCTTGCAATTCATATTCAAGTCACAGAGGAGCTCATTCCATGGCTGAAGTACATCCTTTCAAATTCAGTTAGAAAGAGCAAAAATAGATAGGCGACTTCCATGTGTGTTACTCAACGTGAGTCGTGCAAAGTTCAACAGGAAATTAAAACCAACGTGGCCAGTTGAAGGTTTAAGTCCTGATCAGAGAGATGGATGCCATGCGATCATACCTGGAAGAGAGTGGTCAGCTTTTTTTAAGTGACGTACAGTAGACGTGATAGTTACTTATAACCACCATCACCCACCTGAGAAGATAAGAATAAAAGCTGTTATGGAGCCACGTAATGACTAAGTAGCTGCCTCTCAGCTGGGAAAGAGCAGTGCTGGATTGTGCAAGATGCACAGAAATGAACAGTTTGACCTTTGAAACTGACTCATCCTTTCAACATCACTGTGAACATTAAAAGGTTTTCACACCCATTCTTCAGTGTAATGGTCACTTATTTGCTTCCACCATTCGTGTAGATATTTTCATTCTTTTCATCGGCTGAATATAATAAAAACAAATCTCATTCTCAAAGGATGAGATTTTAGCGAAGTACAGTTCTTTTCTGCTGCCGACGTCTGCTACATCCCTCCGGGACGACGAGTTTGAAGACATTTCACTCATCTCCCATCAAGCAGCTGCAGAGGTCCAGATGTGCACTGTCTCCGGCATCCAAAAAAAGGAGTTATGCCGCACTGCGATTGGTTGCCAGGATACAATTTCACCAAAAGAAAAAAAAAAAGGTCAGCTTCACTTTTTCAGAAAGAAAAACGAGATTAGAGACGCGGCTGCGGCAAATGCAGCGGATACAATGGGATAGATTGGTTTGCAGATTTGAATTGCACAGCGCAGCCATTGTGGACTGTACAGCGTCTCCTAGCTAAAAGTCTTAATTTAAATCCATTCAGAAGCGAAACACAGAGGACAGACTTTGTGGTGAGTCCATCTTTTATGGGAATCTGGCAGCACTTTGCCTTGCCTCCCATCTGGCTTGTCTGTTCTGATCTCTCAGCTTCTGGTGTCCATTGGTGTCTTGTCACATATTCAGCTGTATGGGATCTTGTAATACAGGGAGATGACAATGGTGGAAAAAAAGACATGGAAGTGAGATGCTTGGCCTTTGCTGTGTACCAGTAAGGAGATGCCTTCAGTTGAGTCTTCAGACACTATTATGGCCAGTATTTCTCTCGAAACAAGCACCTAGGTGACTAGACCTGGGAGCAGAATGGGGTCACGTCTGAGAGAGGAGGTAGGGAGGTCTGCGGGCACAGAGGGTCGGGCCTCAAGGCTGGGACAGCAGCCAAGGCTGCGTGACGGTGTAGCCTGGAGCTGCACTTCCCGGGAGGATGGGTAAGAGTCGTACTTAAAAGAATCTGAAAAACTGCAGACACTACTGACTCTAGGGAACAGGCTTCAAGACGGAGTGCCACTCTACACTTGGAAGTCTGCCAACATTGGGACACACTTACCCCGAAGAGACACTGTCCTCTAGAGGATGGGTGGACTTCTGACAAAAAGACAGCAAGCTACTGTAATGACTTACTGTTAAAAGTCTGAACCAATGCTGAGTGCATAAAACATTTCTGGGAAATGACAGTATTAAGTAACAGGGCCTTAAGGTGTAGCAGTGCTATTTTAGCTCATTTTCAAGGCTTCTAGGTGCCTTATACACACAATGCATGCAGTATGTAATGGACAGAGCTGTGTAATATTTGCACTGGTCATGGCCTCATACCCTCAGGATAGTGGATTCAAATCTGGCTTCAGTTTAGGCTGCCTACTTACAGCCAGACCATTTTCCATTAATAGTTTCAGGTTAAATACCTTCCCTTGGCACTACTACACCTGGCACGTTTGGAGTTAAAGCCACGTCCTTAATGAAAACCACTCAGATCCCTTCCGAAGAGCATCGCTCGCAGACTCACAGATGTATGCAGAGAAACCAGTCAGCCGTAGACATTCCTGTTTTGTTTTGTATCAGCATTGACCTTCTATTAGCGGTGCGGACAGCAGCTTTTAAGGTCTTTGGAACAGCTTTATAACAGTCAAAATATAATATCAAACAGATTCCCTAATAGACTGAGCAGTGTGCCGGGAATAAAGCAGTAAACCGTATACCCCTGTGGCATCCTCCCACTCAGAGTGAAAAGGAACAGGAATATTCATGTTTAAAAGTGTTTTGCTGCACATTTTAACTGGGAAAGGGCTAAAATCATGAGTAAAAGCAATTCATGTTCCGGTATCTGCCAGCACATAAATATCTCACAAACATCACTGCAGATTTCATTAACTAATACCGCTTGTCTTCTTTGGGGATGAGATGCTCCCATGCCCAGACCAACATCGGAGCATTGAAATGAGTAGCTTTGTTTGTGGGGGGGGGGGGGGGGGGCGAATGATGCCGCCGTTCTGCCAGTCTCTCAAAACATCAGAAGCGCTACCGCGCCGGAAAGGAAAGGCTCTTCGGGTTACTGTGAGAGCCTGCTGTTATTTGTGGTTACAAAATGCACGGCGCCGTTTCCCACCAGCACGCCTCATCGGGGATGGATTCAGAGCTAAAAACATGCTTGCAAACAAGCTAGCAAACATGCTACTGAGCAAGCTGGCCAACAAACAGCGACATCTTCTCTTTCATTCGCATTTGTTCTTTTAAATTCCTTTTCTTAAAGAGAGTAAACACTGGGGAAACATCCTTGGGGGTGTAGCTAACATATAGATGCCCCCCCCCCCCCACCATTATCCTCTACTGTGCGGGAGGAATATATTCTTTAGCTGTCTCAGGCGTTTTTGAAATTGGCCATGCATCGCCTTAAAATTTCCCCTTAATCAATGTAATTTTACATTTTTACAAGCTAGTTTGGCTTTGAAGTGATTCCCGACACTGAGGCGAGCGCTGCAGACGGCAGAATGACTGTCTGAGCCCTTGGAAGACGGTGGTCGAGTAGAATGCCTCAAATTCTGTATGCAAGAAACAAAGCAAGTGTATCACAGTGAAACCGTGATTAAGTCCCACTAACAGTTCGCTATGCAAGGCGCGTTTCCCCACTTAACGAACTTCCCCAGATTGTTCCAAGGAAATATAGGAGAAGGAGCAGGAGGGATACAAGGCCAGAACATTTTGTTGTTAGGATGAAGACTAAGTAAGGCTGTGAAACAGTTTAATGTTAAGTCATATGCTGAGTCACGATACTGGTCTGTACTACTGGCTTCGCTCTGCTGTCCTGGGCCATGGTTATTCATATGTATTTATATGCTGATGAATGGATACATGATAATTTATTCTTTATAGATCAAAGGCATATTAAGGCTTTTTCACATTTTGCTGTTATTTCTTTTTATAATTAACTAAAGCTCTGATGGGGGCAGCCTTTTTTTGTTTTGCTGTTCCACCCTTAGAAACAGGACAGAATGTAGCACACAAGCTAATTTGGGTTTGGAAGCGATTCTAATGCCTTTCCTGTAATTATAGCCCAACATGCTGTTTCTTCCTCCGATTCCAGCGACCTCACATACATTCCATCAATAGTGCGCCTTGCTGGGGCGAGATATTTTCAGGTTTCAGAGCAGGAGTCGGAGCACTGCATGCCTTGTGCTGTGGTGATACAGACGAGGGCTCCGGTTGATCCAGTTACTAAATTTCCAGGCTTTGTTTCCGATTGGGAATTGCCTTTGTACCTTTAGACGAGGAGTGTATTCAGGACACATCTATAAGCACGTAAGCCAGAGACAAAGCAGAGCAGTAAACATGTGAAACAGCCAGCCACAAAACCGAGGCAGATAAAGATTAATAATCTCATCAAATCGCAAATTAAATATGGAAATGCTCCGAAGCTGATTTACTGTTTTGAATGATTTTCATAGAAGCCAACACTGAGCGCATTCGAAACAATCCAGAATTGCTTATTCAATTTTTGAAATCATTTTCATTTATAATTTACAATACCCAATAAAGGAACTATTAATTATGTATAAACAGAGGCACAAACAAACGACAGCATTCTCTCCCGCCAGGAACCTCATCAAGCCGTATTCAGTTATCGGCCAACCCAGCGGATGCCCCATTCAGACGAGTTGCGGCCTGTCAAGCGGCCGCACTTCCCGCGGTGACCTGCGGGTGTCCCTCTCTGTCATGACACAGCTGTTGTCCTGAGTCCTGCTCTGGCTTCTGGTTTGCTTCTCTTCACAGAGCCACCCGCTGGCATCAGTATAAGTGCTGAATAATAACGTGCACTTCCTGTGTTGTTCACAGGCTGCCTTGAAGGCAAAAACGATGTTTTTATGAGCCGCGAGAGCAGTGAGATTCATGGTAAGCTGAACTGGCCTGTAAGGTGAGGTGTGTTTTAAGCAGGGCGGCAGGTCGAAGCCAGACTTTTCCTACATTGAAATAACTACAGTTTATGTAGATGAGTGTCACGTTTGGCAAGCGGGTGAGCGGCGAAGCAGGCAAACGGAGCCGTAAATAAGGACAGACGGGGTTTATTAACGAGTAAACTAGCGGACAAGGAACAAACATCCACGAACTAACATAACAATACAATGACGAATCTCGGGAGACTGACTCAGACGAGGACTAAATACACAAGACTAGGCAAACGTAACAGGCAACAGGTGAGAACAATCAGGGATGAACACGAGGTAACGAGGTGGGTGTGGCACACATCAGGATCGGACGCGCGGCGTGACAATGAGGGTGTTTCAAGTTTGTTTTTCTAATAGTGTGGATGCTAATGACAGATTCTGTCTTCTTGTGAAGATTTGCTATGGTTGACATATTGTGATATATGTAGCTCCCGTTTTTCTCTTCTGCGTTGTTTGTTTTCCTCATGTAAGTTTAAGAAGAATCTTTGCAAAGTAGTGGTTTGGAGTTGAAGTGCATCTATTTCAGTGTGAAGGCTCTCTTGCTTTGTTAACCATGTACAAATGCATGTGAATAGTGAAGACAGGGCAGGATGGAATTATATGTCCCTCCCCCTTTTTATTAATTTTCATAGATGTCCAGTGTAGGAGGAATCTGATTGGCTGGTGTTGACAGGCAGAACGACACTTCAGTGATTCGCCAGGCTGAACTCCTGTAGCACCATGTCCTGAAATAACTGGTTGTCAAGGTGTCAAGGTAGCATCAGAAGGTTTCTGGGCTTCACACGTGCAGAGAAGGTGCTGAGGAAGATAATAGCTGACAGCAGGAGTTGGGTATCTGGGATGATTATTTCTCTAGTGCTTCTGTAGATGTATGGGTAGTGACATTAACCAGAACACAGGCTTCACCGCTGACTTCACGTATGGGAGCTGCCTGTGTAGAGTCCTGAAGAGTCAGGATGTACTTTTCGTAGTTTCGGCTGAGCTCTTTGTGTAATTCAACCCATGGCCTCATTGAAATAACAGGAAACCGAATGAGTTGTGAAGGACTGAACAGTCATTCTAAAGGTTCTTCTGCATAAAACCAGGCTCATTTTACAAACTGTTTAAGTGAATAATGATCATTCTTGAAATGCAGATTAGTAATGAATTTAATTAAAATTAATGGATCCATTAGTTACATGTTACTAATTATTACTTTAGTCGCTAATATGTTCTGGGGATTAAACACAATAAAAAACATCTAACTCATCATTCTGAGGGGCAAAAGTAACATTTGGAATCATAGTGGTTTTAACAGAACTGTTTTTTTAAAGATGCTTTGTCTAGTTATCATCATGGTCGGTTTGGTCATCAACATGGTTTATCTGCTCATTTGTGTGGTTTGGCTAGTCATCAGTATGGTTTATCTAGTCAACAATGCAATTTGTCTGGTCGTCGGTGCGATTTGTCTTGTCATCAGCCTTGTATGCCTGATCATTAACCTGGTTCGTCTGGTCGTCAGTGTGCTTCTCTCCCGGTCTACTGCTGTCCGGAAATGCCCTGACCTCTGTCATACATCGCTGTAGCTTATTTCATGGCAAGTGAACACTGAAGAGCAGGAAAACTCCAGCCGTGTAGAAATAAAGCTGCTTTTGTTGGAAGAACATCACTTACTACTTAAGCGGGACGCTTTACATCGAGTGCGAAATCGAGGGCCGGCATCCTGCAGCTTTGAACTACATCTTAATTAGTATTTAATCAGCAACCTAAGCTGACACCTAAAACCTATTATTCACATAATTACTTCACCAAAGCAATTAAGAGCAAAAAGCACAACACCCGAGAGTGAGGTCTGGTCCCCTCTTTCCTCTGAAGAGCTCAGCTCCTCCCTGATTGGGGGGGCATAGAAGATTAGATTAGGTTATATTGCCTTATATAACACTGAGTTATTCTGCCGAGAAGCTGTATGAAACAGCGCAGTGTGCACTGTGAAGATATAATATCTTTCTTTGCTGCTCTGGAGTTGACAAGCCATGCATCTGTTCAGTGTCTTTCACTCTGGCTTGAAAATGTATTTTGTGTCTTTTTGCTAGTGTTCAGAAGAAGGGCCATTTTCCAGCCACCGGTGAGAAACATGCGAGCGAGGGAAGAGGGGAAGCGGTGGAATAAGCGTGGGTGTGTGTGGGGGTGTGGGGGGGGGGGGGTGGTTTATATTATATGTGATAAAACCTGCTACATTTTAGCTTGTGGCAATAATTTTCAGGTCCCCACAATATAAACCCCAATTTTATAAAAATCTGTGAATGCAGTCAAAAAACTAAAATACCCCAAAGATGTGCATTTCGTTTGGTTACTTATGGTTAAGGTTAGCGCTGGGTAGGTGTTAGGGTTATTATAGTTAGGGTTAGGGTAAGGGTTAGAGTTAGGCTTATACCCATCGAAAAGAATGGAGAGTCCCCACAATGATAGGAATATATAAACTGCATCTGTGTGTGTGTTTGTAAATATGAAAAGAAACATATGTGTATCACTGATGTTAAGAGTACTGTGGAGGAGTTGTTAAACGCTTAAGTTATTAATCATCCCTATAAAAGGCTTTTTCAAGAATAACTCCAGAGCAAATATAATAGCTTTTCTCCATATGGAATTATATCCAAACTTGCCAAGATGGGGTGAAAAATAGAGATCGATTTGTGGCGATAATGCATCTTGGCTGAAATGCAGGACAGACACGGGTCGTCTAAACACAGTCAATGCTTTTACTTCTTCCCACAAAAACACTCCTCAGTTGGCAGCAGAATTTACCGTCACTTTCAATCTGCTTCGGTCAACTGAAGCTGATGTAAAATGCCAATCTGGACTTCCTTTCAAACGCAGGGCTGTCTCCATCAGGACCGAGAGAGACTGCAGTGAGCAGCTTCCTCATAAACATGGCATCTGGCACGATGTCTGCGTGCTGAGGCGGGCCGGCGTACAAGTGTCACTACAGACAACGAGCAAATGTACTTTCAGGAAATTATAGCACCACCCTGGCATTGCTTTGCTCTTATGTGAAACTTAACATGACTGATTTTCGTCTATATTAGAGATTAAACGCTTGCCTTCAAGATCAAATATAGTGGTACCTCGGTTCTCGAACTTAATCCGTTCCGGACTCCAGATCGAATCCTAAAAAGTTCGAGTTCTGATCGAAT
>JABJVO010000026.1:22007156-22031455 GCA_026770805.1 Boulengeromyrus knoepffleri
AAGACGGGAAAAGGGTGGGGGAGGAGGGAGGGAGAGGTCAGAGGGAGGGGGGGAAGGGACAGTGCGCGTGCGTGGTGGTGGGGGAGAAGGGGGTGTGGGGGGGGCTGTTGTCCGGCTGCATTATACATAGCTGTGGGGCCGATGGGATCTGGCGGGAGCGAGCAGCCTGTGTTATATACCATCAAGAATCCTGCCGAATGCCGTCCTTCATTCATCATGGGATAATTGCGTTCAATTACGTTAAACTGGAGGAAAACTACTACCATTGGGGAACAAAAAGGTCTGACGTGCATCTGAATGTACATTATTCTACGTATACTATGCATATGGTGTGTATTCTGAATATAGTATATATAGTATATATTATGGATTCAGTATTTGATATGCATTGCACTCTTATGTGTGATATTTATAAGCAGTTAAACGTTTTTTAACTCACTGATCTGGCTGTTAATATGGAGGGAGGGGTTATCCATACTCAGGGGGGATTCTAGGATTTTTTTTAAGGTTGGGGTCATTATTCATACACGGGGGCTGACCTTATCATTAGCCAATGATATGCTCTGGATTGGGGAGTGACACGGGAAAGGGCACTCCGAGGGCCAATCAGCTCTCACCCCGCCCCTGTCCATACTCTCTATTTCCGATTCTGCCAGCTGTCAAAGGCTTTGCCATATTCGGAAATAAAAATCACATGAGACCCGCAGCCAGCTGAGAGCAGCCAGTGGCTACAGTCCATCTGTGTGTATAAAGCTTCACCTCTTCTTACCTTTTATGGGAATGAGACAATCGAATCATGCGGCAGCCATAACTGCCCCCGGTCGACTTTGAACTTTCCGCCTCTTAAGGTGGCTGAGCAGAACGCGGCGGGTTTGACAGCAGAGTGGGGGCGGATCCGCCACAGCCGGGCCCTGGGCTTTTAGGGGCCTGCTGGCTGCCCGCGTGGGAGGCGGAGAAGCTGAGGGGAGACGCCGGCTGTCCCAAACTGGGTCCTCCCCCTCACAAACAACACGGTGCTGCCGCCGATACGTGGGGAAGGGAACGGACCTCCCCTGGACCGGATGGGATTCAGCACCACGCAGGCCCAGACCCGAGCTCCGGACCCGGGCTCTGCTCAGGCAGCACCCCGCAAAACATGAACCTTACAGTTTACTGTGCTTCAGAAAGTTCGTTATGACTGTAGAGAAACAGGCGTGCTATACACACACAGCAGCTGATAGCAGTCACCCGCTGTGAATCTTTCATATAAACAGTTTATATAAATAAATAGTTTTTTTTAAGTATAATTTTTCCATTCATGCTGTCTTGCTACAATACGGAGCCCCTGAGGTTCTATAACGTGAACTATTTTTATCTTGTGTGCACAAGATAATTTACTTGAAATTCGTATGCTTCTCCAAGAACTTCAGATGCACACAAAGACCATATAATGTACAGAATTCAGCTAATCAAGTTTTATTCTCACATTAGAATATCATGCAATGAAATGGGCAGGTGGAGCATGTATGGTGCGTGTGGGGGGTACGGTGGGTGGGGGGGTATGGTAGGGTTAGGGGGTATGGCGCGTATGGGGGTAGTCTGGCCCCACCTAACAGGGCTGACAGCTTTATCTCATAATGAAAACCATGAAGGAAACTTGACAAATATATGAAGATGCTGCGGCTGTTTTTGATCAGGTTTGCAGCCACATTGGGGTTTTTCCTAACAGTCCTGACCCCCCCCCCTCCCCCCAGTCTGGTCATGCCGTTGTCGAGCCTAATGGGAATAATGCCCACCTTGTTCTCTTCTCAGCTGTCTCCGTCTGCCCCAGACCTTGTTTGCTAAATCGACCGGCAATTTGTTTTGATTCGGGCACTGAAAAGGTCACCCGAGGTCCTGAGCAGCTGGCACGGTCAGGCCCTGCGAACCAACATCTGTACTCTGCGATTATCTGCCTCCTTCCATATTTCACAGCTCAGCCTTCAATTTATAAAAATGCAATATTTTAATTACTATTTAGCTGATGTATATGCTCATATTTGGTGACATCAGGTCTCATCCTGTGTCTAACACAACACCTGTGGTCCCACAGTGCTCTCCCAGTAGAGGAAACACAACAGTGGGTCATGTTTGGGGGTGTGACCCGCATACGACCTACGACGCTGATTCGTTGGCGTGCAGATGTCCTCTGCACTCCTGCTAAACTCAGCTGACGGTGTAGCTTAGCCCCACCCCCCAGCGGTAACTGACATGAGCTTTATCCAATGACATTACAAGATTATTAATCCTTCACTCACCGAGACAAGACACGCCATGAGCTAATGATGAGGTTGGCCCCTCTATATGGATTTTGACCCCTCTTATGCCTCCACGTTAAGGAGGATTAACAGTACTGAAATGAAATAATCCAAATCTAAAAAGAAACTGAAAATATAGAAAACAGTATAGACCTTCCACAATACTTTGCTGACTTTTTTCCATTCTATCATAACTTGTTCTGTCCCAAATATTAAGTTTCACCTGCTGGGTCCTGCAATGCGGGGGTGTCATCTGACAGGATTTCCTTTAAACCGCGCTGTTTGCCAGCTGCTGTAGATTTGGCCATAAATGGCAGCGAATGTTAGGAGGAATGCAGGAATCATACATGGTGACTGAAAAAGAACCGCCAGGGGCTGTGGGAGTTTTGGGAGGAATGGAGCTGCGGTGGTGTCAGTCCAGCACTCTACATTTCCATGAACCCCCTGGAAAGTATCCAGACAGAATTTTCTGCCCTGTAAGCAGTTGGATCAAGGATAACACAGCGAATTTCACAATTCTCACTGCATTTGTCATTGCGCTGTTATAAATAAATTGCGCTGTTTTTTTTGTTGTGTTTTTCAAGGCAGTGCTGTGGATAGATTTATATAGTTGCTTGTACCCTGCACTGTGACCTGGGTTTATCACAATGTCCATTTCGATTTTGTGTTTCATTGCTCACCTATGACATGAAGGGGAACGGGGTCACATGACCTGTAGACAAGCTAGACACACATAGATATAGAGTCACTAGAGGTGATGTGCTACTTGAGCAAATATCAAAGCAACCTACATTGCAAAAAAAACAAAACAAAACTGTAATCTCTCCTTGAGATTGTATCGGGGTAGAACAGAGTGCGGGCTACAGTCTGGAGAGCTGATGGCCTCTAACTGATCTACACCGTCATATGACCGTGACAGCGATCTCCTAAAGTCGAATTGTGCAATTAATCCCTTCAACAATTTGAACAATAGGGGTATATGCCTTGGGATTTTCACACTATTTTAAAAGACAGGTTACTGAAATAAAGATGCCTCTGATTCAGTCACAGAAAGCAGGACTTGTCACCAATGGTGAGGACTTCTGCAGGGGCATTATGGGTAATTAATAGAAGTGGCCAGGGGACACTGTTATGCTTGAAGTACAGTCGGGTTTCTGTCCTGATCATGAATACAGCATACAGTCGAACACCAAAGCACGTCCTGGCTGATTAAAAGCACTTCACCACTTCTACCCATCTTGCAGTGCTGGTTATGTTTGGCTACAATTGTTCCCAGAGCCACATGCACTTGAGATGGAAGTTAATCCTACATCTCCATTTTCATCCCTCCTTTTCTGGTGTGGCAATGTGCAGCATCAGTGCGCGCTCCCACACCTGATCTGACCTTCACCTTCAGAGCCCAGTGTGGCCTCCTGACATGGCAGGACGTGTACATCAGCTTCAATTTTGCGAGCGATTTTAGCTGAAGCCCCAGACAGAGCTCTGGATGTTTGGCCACTCATGTTTAATTCGTTTGCTCCAGGACTGGATGTGCCACCGGTGGACTTGTGCGGACGAGGTATCAGGAACGTGGGGTGACAGGAACGTGACGTGGCAGGAACGTGATGTATCAGGAACATGACAGCTGTACCCCTAACAAGACAATGGCTAATGGGAACAAGCCCAAACGAGCACCACTGAATATTCACCGACACAGGGGGGCGCGATAATTAAAGGAACATGGATCCAGCCGTCAGCCTGCTGTGCAGGAACGCAGGAGAGGAAGAAAGTGCAAAACATGAACAGGGATTCAACACTGCCTGATAGCATCAACAGCAATGGCAATGCAAATAATGGGGGGGGGGGGGTTATGCTACTGGCCTCAGCGTGTATATCTACTGGCGGGTGCCTCTGCAGGTCAGGATGCGGCATCTCTGATCAGAAGGTCACTGGTTCAAAGTGATTTTCAATCTGATTTATCTTATATATCACCTTAGCATAGAGTGGCCCCACGGCGGCTTGCGTGGGTGTGCTGTAATCGTTGGTGCCACTTTACATTAATCAGCCTATTAATTAGGTTGTGACGCTTTGTAAATCATTAATTCACAATTATAAACAAGTTATAACACCGTTTTCTTTTTATTAACGAGTTACTGCCATTTATAAGTGGCAAAACAGACCCTTATTGTATAGTGGTACCAAATCATTTATACAGAATAATATATGAAACAGGGGAAAAGAAAGAAAGAAAGAAAGAGAGAGAGACAGAGAGAGACGTAGGAGACGAACCAAAAACTTCCAAGGAGGGAGAAAAAAATCACTGGGCCCTTAATATCCAGCTGGGCCTGGGGCTGTCAGGCCTCTCACCCAAAAACAAAAGGCAACATAAGTGGACTTAATTGTCAGACCCACACTAGACTACCGGGGGGGTTTACATGAGCTTCTCACAGCCAGATGACACCTCCCATCCAGATTTTATCCCACTCTGGGAAGGTAAGAACAGGATCTGGGGCTCACAGTTGCCTTAAACCAGCAGGGGGCAGCACCTATGGGATGTGTTACCGGAGGTCTGGGCTCGGACCCCAGGAAAATCTCCTCGCTGGAGAGGGTCAGCTATAAACAGGGTGCGGTAAAAATAACAGACGCTCGTTTAATTTCCCTTGTTCTTAAAGAAACGCACACTGCCTCACGTCAGGTTGTCCTGCCTCTCCCGTCTGTCGTCCTGCCTCTCCCGTCTGTCTCCTCTCAGGAGGGACTTTAAAATGGAAACATCAAACACTATTTGCATGAGGAATCCACGCTCCTGTCAGTGTGCCAGTGAACGTAGCAGATTCTAGAGCTCGCTTCCATTCGTGATTGCAGTAAACGGTAACTTAGCATGGTTGGGTAACTAATTAGCGGAGTGCTTCAACACACAGTTATATTCCCAGGTTTAATTCTGAGGTTTATATATTTATAAAAAAAAAATAACTACCAACTTTGATGGGCAGGCAGATGTATTGAAAAACTTTCCGACCCTGAAGTTCGGATATGATGTAATGTGTCCACTTTGAAAAAGAAAAGCAAAATGAAAAGCATTGATCATTGGTGTTTAGACACCGCTACAGGGCTCTCCGACATTCATTATCAAGGGCGACTCTCTGAACGCTGAACGTGCCGCGGTTGGCATGGAAACCACTCAAACGGAGACTGATGGACTGAGAGGACCCCTATGTGGTTTAGCCTCGCTGTGTTTGGGTAAAGATGATATGGGTATAGATATTTTAGGGTGTATAGACAATAACCCTATTTGCTCAGAAAGATGAGAAGAACAGAGCAAAAGCCCCTTCTGTGCCATTTGGTGAAAATGCCATTTCACTGTGTCCTTCACATCCAGCAGGGGGGTCGCATTTACAAGGACATCCTGGTCACTGCATCATGAGTTTGCTTGGTCCCAGGAGACATGCTTATCTCAGGGACAGCGAAAGGCTTTTATGTGCTGACCAGTTGTGGAAGCAGGGAGGTTCGGGAATTCTCAAACATGCAGCGGAGCGACGGTGGATAGAGTCATTCCCGAACCGAATCCCGCTCCTCTCTCATCCATCAGGAGCTTCTGAGGCTCCAACTTAGGAAGGAATGCCTAAGAGACAGCTTCATGCCCATTCCCAGGATCCTGCAACCAGCTCAGTGCCTCGATGGCTGTCTTTGGAAAAGCCCACGAATTCACGACGAGCTTGGTTAGTGGATACACAATCACAGTCTTCGCCAAGGCCGGTGTCTCCATCGCAGGGGGCCCGCTGCTCGACTGAAAGATGGCGGTGCTGTTCCAGACAGCACCTTCTCCAGAGTCTCACAGTCTTCTGGTTTTTGCTGAAAGCCTTTAGATGGCAATAAATTTCACTGCGTGCGATAAGAAAAGCGTAGTGGTGAAGGGCGCAAAGCCGCGCGCTGGTCTGCAGGGGGCCTTAATGGGTAATAAAGCTGATTGGCGGCTTGGGGGGGGGGGCACGGCTCACACGCCATCCCTAGGCTCATGTCGTCATTCGTTTTGCCCCCGCTCTCCTCTGCTACCATGGGATGGCTAATCGGTACCTGAATATCTGTCCTCCCTTCGGTTAAAAAACAGAGCCCCCCCCCCCTGCCAAAGTTTTGAGCGGAAACAGACAGCATGACACAGGAGGGAGAATTTTCCCTCTGAGGAGACTTTGTGAGTTCGTAAACCCAGGTTGGGACGCTGCGATTGTGCGATTAGCTACGAGCCGCTAACCACCTTGTCATAGCATGCCACAGCGGGCCACGCCGTACGCACCCAGAGTGAGAAACTGTCCAGAAAAGCCCGAGTCAGCTAACGTGATGTTACGCATCGCTCTCCTCTCAGGGTTATAGATCGTGGAGACTGGTGACTATGACCAGAGAGGAAGCGCTGTGATGGCGTTGTGTTGGTGCACATGTCTGATTGTCTCACACACGGTTTGGAGGCGACATCCCTGTTACCAGAAGTGTACAAGTGTGAAGCAATAGATTGTGGGGAGGGGGGGGAATAACTGTAAAGCCCTGGATCGTGTATAAGGGTGCATGTCTGGATCAGGTCACGTGTCTTTGATTATGAACCAAAGCCCTGTGCTTTAGCAGCATCAATCCCTTAAAAAAAAACCCACAAATTATGAGCATATTTGAAGGGTTTGTGACCTTCTTCTTCTTATTAAGATGCAGTGCTATCCCTGCCCTGACACTGGAAGCGTGGGTTTCGGCACTAGCAGGGTGATGCATCCTGCACAGTCAAATTTAGCTGCTCCGCAATGCCCATCTCTCCTCTGCCAGTCCTGTGGCTTTGATGAGCTCAGGCTGGGCAAGATCACCCGGCATGAACTGGCATGCTTGTTTGTCTGGTTTGCCTCACACGGTGGCAGTGAGGGTAAGTTCCAGCCCAGTGAGCTGTCAGGCCCACAAACACACGCATGCACCCATACACACATACACACACACACACACTCACCACATTCACATGCTCCCGCTCGCAGTCAGGTCACTGATATAACCAGCTTGCGTGAAATGAACAACACTGGCGGTTCACATAAGGTTCTGGCGGATGCCTGCACAGGAGTGCATGACCCTGATTGGTCGATTGCACCTTGATGCGTGTAGAAAGCAAGATGACGGCACTGGGCCTATTTTTCCAAACCTAACAGAGCTCATGATGCCCCCGTGAGGCCACATCAAGGGTGATATTATCCCTCCCCCCACAGATGAGGCAGAAGATTGCCTGGGTCTAGAACTGGAGACTTCTGTGTAGTTTATCTGTCCTTCTGCTACTTGTGAGGATGCATGTTTGAATCCCGGTCAGTCCCTCACTATGCATTTTGGGACATTTTAAATTACCATGAATAATTTAGATATTTATTTAAGTAGTCCATAATTTCCTTCAGTTAATTGACTTAATTAAAACAGAAAACTAACTTAATAGTAAATTAAAATACAGGGAAGTTGACTGAGTCTAAATACTATGGAATGTAAAACCACTGAGGTTAATAGATATTGTAATAAAAACAAGCTGGTCAAAGGGCAAACTGGTACAATCCAAATTCATTGGCACAGTCCAAATTCATTGGTACAGTCCAAATTCCTTGGACAAGGACATTAAGAAGAATTACCATTTGTAATAGAATCTGACAAACAAATGAACAATTCAGTCTCACAACGTAGCTGTCACTTTATGACGAATGTCGTGCAGGTTTAATCCACGGCCAAATGCCATTTTTCACAATCCGATTCATGACCCCCCATTTTCATACACAAGGGACATGTTATCTGAGGCTAGAGGCAGAGGGATGGCAGCTAAAACTTCTGAGATAGAACTTATAAACAGAGACACAGGATTTAACGAGAATCGTGACGTGTTGAGTGCGTGTTATCGGCAGGGTTGGCAGGATAGTGTGACGTCTCACGTAGCCAGGAGCAGTGCTTTGAAGTCTTAATCTAGCCGTCAGCACCTGTAATAGAGATCACTCTATGGCGTGACCCTGTGGCCATCTCGATCTGCCTAGGATTAAAGCTGCTTTGTGAAATGCTTGCCTAAGATTCTGATTGGCTAATATTGTGTTTCACCAAGGTAATGATTGGCTGAGGCATTCAAGGCCTAAGTACTTGAATTTGCTGATTCCGACTGCCTTTTTGATTTGTGAGATCACGCCCCTTCCTGTCTCCTCGACTTCCCCTTGGCGGTCCTCCTACGCCTCGCGACCCACTGCCCTACCGAGTAACCCGCTCACTATTCTGAATTATCGCAGGAACAGATCTCCCACGATGTTTGTTTGAATTCCATTCTTTGTAAGGCGATAAGGGCTTTAGAAATGTGATGACGAAGGAGCCTCACTCGCCGGGACGTGTGTCTCTGTCGTCCAGGCCTCATGAGCGCACTGGCGGCGGCTGTGCCACATTACACAGGCCTCTTGCGAAGGTAGTGGCCTTGATCCCCTACATCTGCATAGCCTGCTCCCCCGAGGGCTGGCTAAAGCCTTTGCCTGTGTTTTCAGACAGGAATCTCTTAGAGGGAGCTAGACTGCATAGCCGGGGGCCAATCAGCTTGCTTTAATCTGGCACAAGATCTCACACAGGGGGCCATCAGTCAATGGTCATTTAAATTCCCAACCCCTGTCTACTTCTGAGACTTAGATTTGATCATTCACATCCATCCTTCTGGAAATGTGAGTATGGGGGGGGGGGGTGGTTAAAGCTTGGTAAGTTCCAGTGATGGATTTCACTGCGAGGCAGAATGTGACTTACAGCGAACACGCTGTATAGATTAATGCCGGTAATATGTGTGCCATGGGTATTATAGTCTGAATCATTACTGAATTACACGGCTGATAATGGTCTGCAGTTTACTCCACCTGTTTTATCTTCCTGTACTAGTTTGTTGCTATTTGTCACGCGGAAGCACCAGTTAAGCGGCAAAGACGTATTACTGGGTGAATATAAAGAGATCCGTCCGAACATTTGTCTCAAGACAGGCAAACACTGTGGGCCCCCCGTATCCATAATCATATTGTACCCCCTCCCATCCGGACCATCCCTCTTCATCTCCATTACGTGCTACATTAGCCCTCCGCTTTCCGCTCCTTAAATTTCCCGTTTTTATTTCATCTGGAAATACGTGCCCCTGTCACACGCCTGGGGGCCAGCTGAGGCCTGATTGGACCCATTTCGTTATGCAGCTCATGGTCACAAGTCATAATCACCCTGGTCACCTTTCCCAGGTGCACACGGGCCACACCCACCACACCCTATGCGGTCTCGATGGCCACATCTGAAGACTGTAGAATGAAATTGTGTATCTACCAGAGATGATAAAGTGAATTTTACCTGCAAGGCTGTAAAAGCTGTGGTTTGGATCTGACACTAAACTGACTGTATTACATATAGAAATACGAGTTACAAATCCTGTGTTGCAGCTGGTGTGTGGCTCTGCTGATTGGGATGCTTTGTTTGTGATCAGAAGGTTGCCAGTTCAAATCCCTTGGTCAGCAAAACTATTAGGCCCTTGAGAAAGGCCACTAACTGCGATTGTTGCAAGGACTGGCTGATTCTGCTGTCTTAAAAATATATGATCACTTTGGATTAATGCATCGAATGGGTAACTGTAAATGCTGATATTGCTAAGGTGAATGTTTAAAATGGATCTCCCGCTCTGTACAGTGACTGTGGACCTCTCCGTCAGCTCCTGATATTGCCATGCAGAGAGATTTCTCCTTCACCCTGAAGTGAATGGCGTTTCTGGGATTCCCCAGAAGGAACTACAGCTGTGACCCAGCCACGGCCCTTTTTAACTGAGACGGATCAGACGATCATCTCCTGGTGGATGGTCAGAGCAGAAACGACTCACTGAGTGAAGTGTTGGGTTGTAAGATCTCACTATCACATTGCGTGCCGTTCACCATTACAGAAGTTGAGTATAAAGAGTCACAGTCACAGAGTAACTCAACTGGCTGATTGAAACAAAATCTTGGTCTGAATTTATTTCCTGAACCTGGATCTTCCACCTCTGGCCTTGTCTAAGAGGAGAACAGGGGGAGAGAGAAAGGAGGGATGTATGGAGAAAGGGGCACCACAGATGGACTGTTATTACCAGATTGTCTCATGATTGCTGAATACTCCGCTGTCATGGACCTAGTTGAGCTGGAGGCAGAAGTGACCCCTCAGGGCAAGATAAAGAGCAATCTGATGCAGTTATTACACACTGCTACTGCCCTGGGCTGGGCTGCGTAACGGGAATAGTCAGCACAATCCCTAAGGAGTACAATGTACCGTACAGCAGGCAAGTTATGAATGGGGCTGCAGATTCCCGCATCCATCTCCATAAACAGCATCCCATTCTCACTGCAATCCTCATTCTCTTATTTAAACCTATATATCAGCACATTCACGCGCTTCTGTTAAAATTAGGTTCATAATTCCTGTCCCTCCGTAAAAGCCAAAGTGAAAGATCATCTCTTAGCATCCCGCTAATTTTTGATTTGCATCAAAAAGGAATCTTTTTGCACCCTATTACTACGGATCTTTTCATTACCATTTCATTATTTTTTTTCCCCACTTTGCTTACCAATAAATAAGCCATTTGTTCACGCAACTGTGTCATTATGCTTTTTGTGTGACAGAGTGCTTTTAAATGGTAACACGGCGCTTGGATGACGAGGCCCTGGTCTTGCCTGTCATTTGTGTCATTTTAATGGACCCCCGCATCGCCATCCCACTCACACTTTCAGACTTCTGTACAGCGGACAACATCTTATTTTTTCAATTTTATTTTTGTCTGTTTTTTCCCCTCCGCTGATGGCAATCAATTTATAAATCAGCCTTTGAAAAGGTATTTTCCTTGTGTCTTTTCATGGCGGAATATGCGAATAAAGATTGACAAATCAAAATAAAACGACTGCTTCCGGCGCAGAGACTTTGACTGACACTGTCCTGAAATTCAATGTTTTCATTTGGTGGAGATGATTTGATTTCCAGCCCAGTCGAAAATCGAGCGCTCCTTTCTTTCCTTCAGGCTGGGCCTCTCAGTCTGACGCGCCAAATCCTCGTCCCGCTTACTGTGTCGCAGTTTCTGACTCAGCCCTTTTGGGTATCCTGGTACGGGCTGGGAGTACCAGCTCCCTGTAGGGTGTCTGACATGCCGGAATGCGGCGGCGCTTTCCGGAGTCTCCCGCCCCCCCCCTGCCAAAGCTATTTTTCTTCGTTTGGTTCCGTGTCGTCCTCATTTGCCCTCACCCAGTGCGCCGCAGGAGTCTATTTCCTGTACCTCTGCATTTCAGTCCCACGCTCGGCACTGCAACCCGGCCTTGTCGGAGACCGGCCTTCATTAGCCGAGCAGCTGAACGCTCCCGTGCGGCAACTTATGGACCGGAGGTCGGCCGTGCAGGTGAAACAGACAGCAGGGCTGCCAGGAAAACTCAACGTCTTACCAAGACCTACTCCGAACAGCGCAGTTAAACTGAGACGCCTGGAAAAATACAAAAAATGATGAAGGACCACGGCCTCTTGGTCTCAGTAAGCCGCCCAGCTGGCCTTATTTATCTCTAATGAGCCAATTAGTCCAATGGGGGCCATCTTGGGTTCATTAACTGCGGCGAATGCCTAATCGTGGCTGGTGATCAATCGCAACGGGAACGCGGCATCTTCCAATACTGTCCCCACACTTCCACGCCGCCTCCCACTGGTTGGCAGCTGTTACCACACTCCCCGTTGAACGGTAGCGCGGCGGGGGCGGGTGACGCTTCTGTGCGCGGGTCCCCCCCGCGAGCCGCGCCATTTCACGGAGACGTTTATGAGGATTAGCTTCTGTTTAACGGAGGAGATATCTGGGTATTTATAAGGTACTTGGATGGAGGTTGTTTTTTTCCCCTAAAACCCTGAGCTGACACATAATAGTCTGCTGTCTTAACAGGGGTGCATGCACATGGAATTAGAAGTCAGATATTACAGCATTAAGAGTGTCGATTGACTGACTTGTTTGTGTGTGTGTGTAGTCAGCCAAGAAAATATGATTAATCAAAAACGGGATGTTAAGGTCCATTTTGCAAGATAGGGGGCAGATCCCGGGTGAGCTTCCGCATCCCTCAGCCCCTTCCCGGGCTCCCTGACGCCCCAGCCAAGTGAATCTCTTTTTATTACATGTGCATAGTGGATATGATGACTGTCTGTTGTCAACATGAAATGTGTAATGCCTGCTCTGGCCTGCAGGAGTCAGCGTGCTCAGCTAGCTCTACGAATGGCAGCTCTCTCAGATCCCTGGACCCAGCATAGAGCCACGGGACACTGTGTCCCCCATCCAATGAAGACCTCTGACTCGCCTTTACACACCCAGAACAGCCAATGTACTTCTGCAGAGTCAGGGCTTTAAGCAGGAATGGTTCATGGTGGGTGACATGTTTTGGTTGGTGTTACCATAGAAATGGTTGTCCTGAAGCCCTTTTTGAAGGCCCTCTTTATGGGGTTTTTCTCGCTGGCCTTTTTTCTCAGTGGCAGGTGGTATTTTCAACCAAAGTCAGGCCTAAACTAACGCCTGTCCTCCAGAGCCTCCAAGTGCATCCTGGGAAGGACTTCAGCCCCCACCCCCCACCAAATCTGCTGGGTCTTCTCACTTTGTTTTTCAGTGAAGCACATCTTCTGGAGAGGAGCATCTGGCTGTCAAGGGTTTGCCCTCCGGTTGAGCCGCAGGCATGCTAATCTGTTTTAGCATACGATATAGCGGCTGAGTGAGCTAGCGGCACGCACCGGGTCTGGCTGGGGCCGGCGGTGGCCGGAGGTGTCGGGTTTGAGACTGGAGCCCCGAGGGTCCCCTGCACCCAAGCCTAAATTACCCCTCAGGCTCTCCATTCGTCCACTTGGCTCTCCGCTGTCTCCTGAAGTAGCATTCCAGCGTATTCTCATTGTACAGTGGACGCAACAGCAACAAATTCTGTCAATGTGGCAGTGATTCAGTTCTGGCAGAGGCCATTATTTTCTGCTGCGGCTCGTCTCAGATGACGCTTTTTTTTTTTTTTTTTTTTTGAATGTGACTCCCGGTGCCCTCGGGCCATATTTTTTCATCCTAAAATCAATGAAGGTTCCGGAAGCGCTGCCGTTGCCATGTCTGACTTTCGATTTGCCGTTACAGCTCAGCTGCTCCCATTCCCACGCGATTCCTGATTCCCTTTGGAGTTACCAAGACAGACTGTCATTTCCTGGGCCGGGATTCTAGATGCGGTAAACACCTCTCCTGCCTCCCGTTGTGGTCGTTACCTCTGTGTTTGTCAAGTCGCTTTGCGAGCCTAAAAGGGGGCTTTTATAAGAAAGCAGCCGCTGGCCCCCGCGGCCCGACGGGGCGGCTTTCATGGTGGAGACGCCCACAGAGGATGCTGCACACTCACTGCCCTGTTTGCCACCTGTCTCCGCACTAACAAAACCGTATTTAAGCTGCCTTTCAGTGGGGTTGGTCTGAAAGTGGCTTGCTGATTATGCTTGGGGCTTGTTAAGTCAGATATTCCTTCTCCTCCAATCCACTCTCTGCTACACGCTGAAAGCGTGAGTTACCAGATTACAGTCATGTGAAAAAATTAGGACACCCCATTAAATATTTAGTTCTTTTTAAAGAAATATCAACATATCATTATTAAATCTTCTTTCAAATTATATCTGTAGATTAAGGTGATGTAATTGCATCATCTATGCATGTCTTTGATGTTGACCCTGTGTATTCAGGTGACCCCTGTCTGCTATACTCTAATTTATATTCTCTGTCTGCTATAATCTAATTTCTATTCTCTGTCTGCTATACTCTAATTTCTATTTTCTGTCTGCTATACTCTAATTTCTATTCTCTGTCTGCTATACTCGATCTACTATACTCTGCCTTCTGAACTCTGTATTTTTTACTCTGCCATTTATTCTGTGCCTTTGACCTGCTCATTTTGACTCTCTATTTTTGTGGTGGATTTCTATCTGTCCACCCCGGTGTGGATTAATGCATTGGGCATCCTGGGCTATAGCCTATGACTCCCGCAAACACCAGGGTCTCCTCGCTTCGGGACAGGTGGCACGGTGTCCATGCCGTTGTCAGTCTGGAGTCACCAGACACGTTAATCTCGGCATTATTCACACAGTCAGTCTCCTGAATAACTCAATGAATACGCGGCCACACCCAACATAGTCACACCTCTGCACAGAGCAAATGCCATGAATCTGCGAGGTAACTGAAATCCAGCGGTATCGACCGAAGGACGCTGTAAAATCTGGAGTGCATCTGTAGTCTATGAAAATGAACAAGGCCGTTTCGACACATCTCGATAGGGGTGGAAACAAACAAACTCAGATGGACGACATCCGCCATCCGTGGCGAAATAAATGAAACAAAGCACAGGTAGCCCTGTCCGTCTTCATAATGGTGCATCTCACTTGCTTTTCTTTTGGAATAATGACTCTCCTGCTTAGCTGTGTTGTTGACACTTGCTTCTGAACAGCTTTCAGCCCGAACAGATGATATAGTGATCAGTGAGGCTAACGCCAAAATGCCACCGATCGAAAGATGGCAGCATTGGTTGAAAACCTATCGCCTTTATTTAGCGCCTATGTTTACCTCCAGAACGCCCTGATTTTCAGCATCTGTCACCAATGGATGAGCATCCGGCATTAAATCCCTTTTGTCTCATGCCGGGCTTGTTGACTGCACATGCCAGTGCTCTCCAGAAAGTCCCATGGCAACAAGGAAGATATGATGGTATCTGCAGCCTTTTGCCGTGACAGTAAATGGATGCCAAACGTACACTGAGTGCTAAAATAATCATAATACATGTTTGGTACCGAGTTCATGCTCCATTATTTTGATATTTCATAATGTTTTTATTGTGTTTGTTAAGTAAATCAGGTAAACAACCAATACAGAAGAGGGCATCAGTGTAATAAGAAAATGCAGGCATTAGATAATGTACAATATCACACGCACGCTAAAACGCACCGTAGAGCCCATCAAGTCATTTCCAAATGAAAGGGGGCTATTATTCCCTTAGAGGAATGACGCATTAATAAATCCCTCCGCGCTCTCGTCAGATGCGCGGCGTTTAGCTAATTCCTCTTATGCTAAATTCAGGGTGCGGTCAGGTGATTCAGGACGTGACGTATGGCGATGCGTTTCCGTCGGTGGTGTACCAGCCACAGGGAGGCATACGAAATTTATTCATGCTGCTCGTGAAAATATTTCATCGGGAATTTAAGTAAGCGACTGTAACCCTACTGAAGAACGGCAACGTGTGCGCCGCCCCTGAGGTAGGAGTCATAAAAGGCGGTGATTCGATAAGCTCCCTTGTGGAAGCTCTTGTCGTCTCCTTATGGAAAATGCGATTATATATCTCCACAGGAAGCTGAACTCATCGTGGATTTTCAGAACGACTCCCCGTCACCGACGCCTGGCCCTCAGCTTCCCGCCGTGTCCGCCGATCATGTGACTGGCTCAGACACCAGCCCTGGTGCGCTCGTGGCTGCTCACGCGCACCGCCTGATGTAATTCCCTCGCCCTTGAGTGCGGCTGGGATCTCTACGCAGGGAATAGCCCAACTGCAGGAATGCGGGAATACTGTGGGAATATGCAGGAATACTGCGGGAATATGCGGGAATACTGTGGGAATACTGCGGGAATATGCAGGAATACTGCAGGAATATGCAGGAATACTGCGGGAATATGCGGGAATACTGTGGGAATATGTGGGAATACTGCGGGAATATGCAGGAATACTGCGGGAATATGCAGGAATACTGCGGGAATATGCGGGAATACTGTGGGAATATGCAGGAATACTGCACGTTCTTTGGCAGCGACGAAGCTAGCTGAGGGATTTTGACCCCTGGCTTCTGTGGCCTGCTCACAAATAAGATAAGACATGGAAATGAACAAGATTTCATTTTAAAAAATATCTGCTGTAGTGGGGATTCATTTTGAGGAAATGAGCCGGGTGCCCCTAAATTTACACTGAGACAGGGACCACAGCCCCATCAGCTGAAAATTAATTTAATTAAAAACCCTCGACTGCAGTTTGCGTGGCATTGACATCAGAGCTTAGCGGCACAGAGGTACCTCTGTCAGGTTAAAAGAAATGGGGGGGCGTGTAGCCTGCGGTCCCCTGAAGAGGGAGAGTCATGTGACCAGAGTCATCTGTACTGATTTATCCTGGCTGTACCTCCGTCTCTCTGATATGTATAAATGGCTGTGTTCTGTGTTGTTACGCTGTTGGCGAGCTGCAGGCTGATTCACACCGTGGCTAAGACCTGCCAATGTTCATCTCTGCCATCCCCCCCCCCCCCCCTTCCAGATTCTTGATCTTTATATTTCCTTTTCACTGTTTCAAGCCTATCAGCATCAACGCCCCCCATGAAAAAAAGGAAAATATTGCAAACAAAACAGCTCCCCGCTGCCAAGTCACCTTTCCACCGTGACACACGTTCACCAATCAGGTCACTAGTAATAGTGACTATTAGTGATTAGCAATAGTCTTCAGCCTGATTAGCGATAGACAAATATCTGGTCTGGTTTTTATAAGTACCTTTTATATTAATGATTGTAATGCAAGGCTTTTAGGGTTTTGTTTAACTAATGGAAGAAGAGTTTCACTGATAATCACCAATCGCCTGGCACAGCTGAAAACCCCAATCTTGGAAACATCGGTCCATATACAGTATATAGCTGAGTCTATAAATCGACCTTTGAAACAACTGCATGATAGACATTCTGTTAAGGGATGTTTCTTTGCAGAAGCGGGGAGAGAATGCCTATTTACAGCCGTAATGGCTGCTATTTAATTGAAATAGTTTTTATCGTTGCATTTCAGACTTTCGTCGCTTCAGTGGCCTTTGTGTAATCAAGGAAGGCAATACAAGGAGGAATAACAGTGGATAAATTATTGATTCGCCATAATGGGCTTTGTGATGTTACCCCGAGAGACAGGTTAGATGCCTATTACAATCCCATCATTCTCTGTCTATGATTAAATAGTAACTTTGTAATCCGAATATCGTCTGTCAGCTTTAGGTAACAGATGTGTAGCAGATGTTAAGGACACAGGGTTTATTCCTGACTGCCTCCTAGCCTGGGCACTTAGAGGGACAGTTATAAATATTGGACTTTCAGGTGGTTTAAGACAATTAATGAATCTGAAAAGTTCAAGAATTGTTCGAGTTATACTTTTCGGTGCGTCCCCTGAAAATAGCGTTGTGTGGCTCGGGGGAGTTAGGCCCGCTGTGCCTGTGCAGGTCGATGGTTTGAATCCTGTGCTCGACAAACAGCTACATCTCCATTGGCACTGGGCCCTTTAGTAAGGCCCTTAACTCCTGCCAAAATGCTCCAGAGGTGCTGGAGACCCCAAGCTTCACTCTCACCTCTATACATGCATGTGTGTCTGCATGTGTGAGCAAGATGAGATATGTGAAAAGAATCATTCCAGCATTCCTGTACTTATGCAAATGTAAAATTTCCTTTTAAGATCAGAGGACTGCATCGTCATGGAGACCTCTGTTTGCATCACAGCGATCCCTCTGCGACAGGTGATAAAGAGTAAAGAGGGATTTGCAGAGGTGTTATCGAGAGCGACGCATTCAGCCGATCGACTCGTATCTGTGCCTGGAGATCACAGCTGTACCACAAATGACCTCGGTGACACCATCACATCGTCACATCGCCAGGGCAACGCCGCGTCAGAACCTCCCAGAGGCGACGGCATCCTTTCATCATCCAATTCTCTTTATCTTTGCCTTTCGCTGTGATGTTCCCGGGGGAACGACCCGCAGCGGTCGGATTTCTGGAAGGGATGGAAGCAGGTTGTGGCAGTGTGTGTGCACCATCGGCTGGTTTCCGAGTCTGAGGCCCCACGCCTGAGGAACGTTTGCGGAAAGCAGAAAGACCCTAGAGGTCTCCATTCGCAGCTTGTTAACTGAAAGAATACCTACCGGCCCTGTTAGAGCCCGGCATCCTGCAGGCCCGTGGGGTTCGAGGGACGGCCGCTGCTGGAATTAAATTAGTAGCCAGGCAGGTATAAACGCTTCTCAAGGCTGAGATCAGTGCTAGAGGAGCCCCAGGAGTATGGAGAAATTTACAACAATGGTGCAAAAAAATCATATCTGATTGCTGCAAATTGCAGCTTTAATCTTTCGGTTGTCCCCTTCTGCTTTCAGCAAAGATGTGGACTTTGTGGAATTTTTACCCATATGTGAGCTTTTTCCTGTCTGGACCTTGAAGCGACAGCCTTTGGGGTACAGAGCTGTCTCCCTGACTGGTGTCTGACCCGCTACCCTCTTGCAGAGGGTGGTGTGGTGCACTCCTTTAGATCTCTGCCACCTGTGAGGTCTAACCTTTGAATAACAGGCCCGTTCTTGTCAGGGATGCTGTAATTGTATCTGTCCTTTTAGAAGTTCCTTCTCTAATGCTGTGATATTGTTTGTTAGAAACCAGGCACTGGGAGCTGCTGGTTTCCATAAAACAACGAGTAAATGGGTCTCCACGGCCCGCTGTGAAAAGGCTGTGCCCTTTCCGCTGAATTCCTCCGTTTTCCCCTTTGTTTCCATCTACAGCCGTAGCTTTTAGACCGTAATTAAAGTGACCCGTGTTTGATCATCATCCAGGCCGCTCCCTAATTGTTCCTGCATTTGTTAATTCCATCTGCGGGGGAGCACAGATGCTTGGCGCCCTTGTCTGATAAAACGGGGGCCATGGGCGCGTGGAACCCTTCCCCAGCGTCGACGCGGCACAGGCGGGGAACGCAGTCAACCCCCCGGTACTGGTGCCCAAACACCATTCTCAGAGTAAAGTGCATCTTGTGATAGGAATCATGTTTTCCATTTCCTACCGGCCAGGAAAGGGTCATGTTGACTCACAAACAGCATTTCATCCCACTCACATTATTCCGCAGCTTTCTCCTTCCTCCAATAACAATAATTTTGTAATTTAATGGGTACCTTGTTATGTGTAATGTGTTGGAAAGGCACTAACCTGTAGTCCCCTGCTGACTGACATTCAGCTGTACTGCAGGTCCGGTCCAGTCCGAACCTGGAACTGCAGAGACGCTTCCACAAATTTCTGGGACTTGAGAAAGCTGCATGTGATACCTCTCTCTCTTTCTCTCTCTCTACGTATCTATCTATCTAATCAGCAGACTGTGCGGCTTTTGAGGGTCCACCTGTGATAGATAGATAGATAGATAGATAGACAGACAGACAGACAGTCTGTAATTGCTTTTTGCCTGTGCAGGGGGCAGATGACCAAGGATTTGCCAAATATACTGTGAACCCCCATGGGGCAGAGACCAGGGCCAAGGCAAGGGATCACGCCCTGCATTTATATATTTATTCACTGTGTTAAATCTTAATCTCAGTGACCTCGTACCCTGTGACAACTTTAATGCGGAATTGTTCAAAAGCAAAGGACCACAATCACAGTACTCATATGATAATGGGACGTAATTAGATGTGACGGTGGGAAAATAAGCCAGTCTGGAGGGAATTCAGGCCATTGGGGTGTGCGCTGATTCTCACAAGATAATAAAACGGATTATCCCTGGGGTGGACTCCGCTTCACGGGACAGCACTGAGTTTAAAAATAGCTTAGCATTAGCCTAGTGCCAAGTGCTGACACGCGAGGCTCCTCAGCGTTCCGGGCCCGTCTCTGAGTGTAGCATTAAATGCTGTAAGAAATGGCCGCCCACATAATCAGCAAGCCGGAGCTAACTCCCAAAACGTCCGGCACTTCCTCAAAGTCTAAGCAGAAATCAAGCTGACATACCCCATCTGAGATTAAAGGACACTTCTTTCCTCTCACCCAACACAATCACAATTTTTTTCCCATTTTTCGTAGTGGACGTCCTGGGTTCTGTGGTGTTTTTCTATCTCCGAAGTCCGTCTCTCTGTGTTTGGCTCTCTAAACACTGCCCAAGGTCACTGGCTGAACATGTAGAGAAGCAGGTTACCTCACAGGTGACCCTCTGCATGGCATTGTGGGTATTGGCACCGCCACAAGCTCTCAGCTCTGCAGTGATATTGTCATTGTGGGAATGAGCTTGGATATCATTATGGATAATTACAAATGCTCCACCGGGTTCCACAGACAGGGGGCGACCCAGTAGGGGAGACAGCAAGTTGCCGGATAGACAACCTTCCAAGTATTCTCAAAGGCCCTGGGAATCAGTAGAACGGAAGGCCACCTTGGGAAGCCTGGAGACTTGAGTTGCCCACCCTGTGGGAGTGAGAGACACGGTCCAGGCAGCAAGGGCTGTAATGGCAGAGACTCTGAACCTGCTGTTGTACCCTCAACTTAAACACTTTGAAAGGATTCTTTCAGTGATTGGATGACAGAGTGAAACATCTGTAAACCGGAATTGGCATAGTCAAAACAAACCTGTGATGCAATTTGCCCTGAAGCACGTCCTAGTGGTGTTCCAGACAGTGTGGGTTCCTAGTGTGGGTCTTCATAACAGTAACACAATATCCCCATAGAGCACCAGGCTTGCCAGTACCCTGTAGCGTCCAGTTTGCTGCGCCGATTCCGCCAATCAGCCCTCCTACTAATCAGAAATTTAAGAACATCAAGGCGTCTTTCAGGCTGAGAATCTGAGGTGGGTGAGAGCAGAGGCATTAATCCTGACTCCATGCGGCTTGATGCCTGCCGGTCTGAAGGACCCTTCCCTGTGCCTGCCTGGCCCATGGAGGAGGTACTGCGGCACCCTGAGGCAGAGTAGGCCTCACCATGGTCAAGGTCAGGATGCTGTGCTTGTGGTCAAGAGGTCACTGGTTCAAATCCCAGTGTCAGCAAACTGGTTTCATCTTTGGGCCCTTGAGCAAGGCCCCTAACCCTGTCAGGCCACACTGCTTCAGATAGAAAGCATTTGCTAAATATGTAAATCGCCTAAATGTAAGTTTCCTCCGAGTTGCTGGTTTTCACAAATCACAAAGTACAGCTTTCTCATAATCTCTGATTCCTATCTCTCCAGTAACCATCTTTCCTGTCACCCGATCCCATCTGCACCCCCTTACTCAAAATAGTCCCCATTTCTCCATCCATTCTTGTCACATGGGTCATTTCCCCATCTTGTCTACCTCCAAAACACGACTTACAGCTGCTTTTAATGAAACAACCAAGACGACACCACCCATGCACTCAGTGTGCAGTTTAAAGTCAGGCTCGGAAATTATGCAAAGTATTTAATATGGGCTTAAATTCAAAGGCAATATCGTGTAGCTTTTCTGTACTGTGATCTATGTATGTGCTCATTAATGCCTCTTAAATAAGGTTCAAAGTGAAATTGAAACATCAGAGTTTTGCATAAAACACAAACCAAACCATGACCCTCTTACTAAAACTGTGAGGCTGGTAATGGTTGTTTACGGACATGCATTGTTTATTGAATATTTTCATGTAATTAATAGACACCACACAATAAGTCATTAACTCACGAACAGACATTTACAATTTAATGGACTTTTATCTCTGTTTGTTCAGAGTACGCTGAAGACAGTATGTCACTTTCACAGACAGACCCATGAGCTGGAAGTGGCTGAGCTCAGCCCAGTCGTTTGAGAAGACTAGGATCCCCAGATAGTGATTTCACCCACCAGACGGGCAGACATTAATTACCTCTGAGATAAAGCGGCACTGTAAATCCGTGTTTAATTTCTACTTACACGCCAAGTGCAATACCCTAATAACAGGCACTCAAGGGGACACGTCAGTGTGGGGTTTGAAGAGAAAAAAATACGAAAGCCGCAAATCATTGGAAGTTTTGACTAAGGCAACTGCCGGAATCTCGCTGGAGAGTTTAGCGGCGTCGATGCTAACGGTTGCGCGGTTGTCCTTTAGCTGTAGCGTGGCATTCTGTTTGCTCACATGTCGGGCCTGCTGGTGGTGGGCGTACAGAGCCAGGGGCCCCAGAGCCCTGGGATGTGATATTTACCCCTGGCCGCTCGCCTATGGGTGGCTCTTTGAGGATTCGACTCTGCCTGCAGAGAGGATGAAAGCAGATTCCCAGGAAAGCGGGGAAGGGTGGGGAAGGGCGAGATGGGGTAAACATCTGGTCTCCGCTGATCGGGGGAGAGGGCAGGGCGCTGCACCGATGGGGGGATCGCAGGAGATTGGCAGATGTTCCAGAGCTAGAGGAGCTAGAGATCGTGCCATCCAAGGTCAGGATTTGATTCATGCCGTGAATGATGTGTATGTCTCTCGAACCTATAGCCCATGGGCTCGCAGTGAACTTTGGTGCTTTGTGTGGGGTGCTTGGAGCATGAAAAAATATGACAGCACTTGAGAGATGTGGGGGGGGTTCATATGTGATTTTGTGATGGGGGGGAGGTGGGGGCAGCTCCTTGCCTGAGGTAAACCACTAGTGATATTCACTGAGGGGGTATGACGTTTGTGCCACAAACACACAGCAGGTGGCGCTACTCGTTCCTGTTAGGTAAGACAGTGAAGTACCACAGCCAGTACATGAATCTTCTCCACTACAGGTCCAGAAGACCTTGTACCTCCCCAGAACAAGAAGGTCTCCATACCGTCCACTCAGCATCTGCTGTGTTATCACACACCGTATGTATCACACACACCTTTACTGCCATGTTTCCAGTTACGCGTGATATTGCTTCATGTTTGTTCTGTTTCGGGTAATCAGGCATGGTTGCATTTTGTGCAATTTCACATGTGTATGCTGTGTAGGTACCTGTATTTTATGGGTCAGGTTAAAAGATCTGATGGAATTTCTATCATTGTCACCGATGGTGTTAATTTCTTGATCGGCAGAGTGACTGCACCTGTTTTAGGTAACATTACCAGTTATACGAGTGCTTTTTTGGGGTAGCTTAGACCGCGAGGCTGGTTTCTGTCTCACAACCTGTCTGAGTTAAGGTTTCTAACACAAAACCTCCCTGTGACATCATGACATCAGTGTGGTCAAGGCTGTGTGAAACAGGCTGTTAGATGTTCCTGCAGAGATTTTATCACTGAGACCTTGGCTGTGGTTTTCCAGTGTGACCCACGTCAATGAGGCTGTGTGGCTGCTGGCTCCTTGAGGTCGTGCAGCCAAGGGGCCTCATTTATCTGGTCTGGTTTTTATAAGTACCTTTTATATTAATGATTGTAATGCAAGGCTTTTAGGGTTTTGTTTAACTAATGGAAGAAGAGTTTCACTGAGGCTCATCATAGAGAACGTGATCGATAACAAAGAACCATCTCAGGTCGTACATTATTTAAGCAGCTGGATTTCCAGGAATTAGTTATTCAATGAGCAATTTAGTGCATTTTAAAATAAGGTGATTAACTAATGATGGATTGCAATTTGCTCATGATTAATTGCTAAAAAAAAGTGCTCCAAAAGAGTAATGATTAAATTACAAGGCCACCTTATTGCTATAATAATATTGTGTTTATAAGTTAGCTTAAATTTAGGACCACTTGTTTTAAGATCTAAATTAGGCATTCCGTAAAAAGTACCAGAATATCTGTAAACAAAAAGTAATTTCTCCCAGGATCCTTTGTTCTTCCTTTTCTCACGCTCCCCTGGGCCATAACTCGCATTAGTTGCGATGTGGCGGTTTCAGGTTGGCCCCCATCCGCCACGAACGTGATCAAAGTCTCTGTGAGCTGCTCACTGGAGGCGTGTCTGTCAGACAAACCGCCGGAATCAGAGATGGAACCAGAGAGACGTCTTGATGTGGAAGCTGAAGAGCTCTGACGCCAAACTGACAATGCAGATACTTCACTGCTATTTAAAAAAGAAGAAAGGAAAAAATAACAAGATAAAAGCACATTAAGAAGGAACTCTTCTATTTTGTCATCATCAGCGCTTGCTTCCCTCCACCCCTGCTCTCACCCATCCATCCATCAGTCCATCCTCCACCTGTTCCTCCCATACGGGGGTCATAATTTTTTCCCAGTTGATCTAGATCCCACACAGTGAGGGGGGGGGGGGGGGGGGGGGGGGGGGGCCGCTTTGATTTTTTTTGTTTGGGCCTGTTTTTTTTTTTCCCTTTCCTTTTTTTTTCCCCCTTCCTCCCTACTTTTTTTTT
>JABJVO010000026.1:22056226-22082712 GCA_026770805.1 Boulengeromyrus knoepffleri
GTGTTGTGTTGGAGGAGACTGGGGGGGGGGGGGGGGGGACGGGGGGGGGGGGGGCTTTCACTTACAGGAGCAGGAGAAGCCATAGGGGGTCTGGATATTTGGAGCTGAAATGTCTCAATCCAACTAATTCCTCACTGAGCACATTCTGTCAAAGCTTTGATGAGGCCAAACACCTGTGACCTGTACACTGACGCCTGGGGAAATCTCCCATGGTGCCTTGCAGAAGCCACAATGCAAAAACCACGATGCTAAAGCACATTCAAAACCCTACAAGCATTGTGGTAATGCTTTTGTCTTTTCTGTTGGAGGACAACCCGACGTGTTTATGATCAGTCAAATTTTTATAACCGACAGTAAAAAACCATTTAGTGCAAAAACTTGTCTCGTTTTGATGGGTTTAACTTGTTGGGTTTGTTTGAAATCAGACGCTGCTGGCTGTGTTAGGTTTAGATCATGACAAGCGTGTCTGAAGGGTATAAATGGGAATCACTGGGTACAGTGGTCATCATATACCTCTGGCACTATAGATTTGACTGTCTCCAGGTCTGTGTATTGGTTTGTGTTTCTATCTATCTATCTATCTATCTATCTATCTATCTATCTATCTATCTATCTATCTGTCTCTCTGCCTGTGTATCCGTCTGTCTCTCTGCCATTCTTTGTCTGTCTCTGTATCTGTATGGCTTTCTTGTTCCTTTCTTGTCATTGTGTCCATAGTTGACTTTGCAGTCATGTAGGAGAACCAGCCCCTGTTTTCTGGCCTGAGGCATGTGGCTCCAGTGCCAGATACACCCAGAGCTTCCTGGAAAAAGCTGAGGGACTATTTCCACACTGCAGGAAATTGATAGATGGTTATT
This sequence comes from Boulengeromyrus knoepffleri, assembly GCA_026770805.1. Lineage (NCBI taxonomy): Eukaryota > Metazoa > Chordata > Actinopteri > Osteoglossiformes > Mormyridae > Boulengeromyrus > Boulengeromyrus knoepffleri. The sequence goes on from JABJVO010000026.1 coordinate 22,057,084, forward strand.
GAACACAATTTCTGGAATATAAAAGTGTGCTAGCTGACAGAAAAGTCCTGTAGTTTTGATGATTATGAGCTTGTATTGAAGCGCTGTAGCACTGGAGAGTCCAGTGCAGGGGACTGTGACCCAGGATTTACAAAGTTGTTGAAAATGTAATAAAGAAATTCAATTAGAGTGGTGGCTCTGTAGCCCTGTGCTGTGCGAGGAGTGCAGGGCTGTGCGTGCAGTGAAATCCGCTAAAGGTCTCACCTGTGTTCAAACAAGCGGATCCCCAAACTCCAAATGAAATGCAGGAGTCCAGGAGCTGTGATGTTGCTCTGAAATTAATTGAATTCTCTTTCTTCAACTGCCAAGTTAGATTTTTTTAAGCTACAACTAAACTGAGCAGAGGGTGCTAGGTGCAGTATACCCCAGAGCCCTGACGGGCCTCGGTCTCAGAGTCAGTGTCAAAAGGATCTTTTCATTTGCCTGAAAATGGTATCAAACAGAATGGATACAAACGAAGTGTCTGGAATGGTCACATTAAAACTGTAACGATGAACAACGATGAACTGAACACACATGAATGCCTCATTAATGGCTTAAGGGTGACATAAGTCAGCCGCAGTTCCAGAGCTCGTACTGCGTCCCTGTATAGCCATCAGCCGACTTACACCAGCGGTTCAACTTCTCTGTTCTTCTCAGAACACTTTCATTTATTCTAGGTCATTTTCATGGGATAAATAATTTACACGTTGCTGTTTTTATCAATCTGTGTTGCAGGCTCTTAACAAGTGCATCTGTAATGTACCAACTTTAGAAATGGGATTCATAAACTTATATTCATGGAATTTGGAGCGGTTTTGGAAAAGTCCTGAAAAAATTGCCCTAGTTCACTCATGGTGACCTTATTCTGTCCTTGCAACCTAAGATGAAGTATACCAGAAAATTTTACTCATTCAGTTTTGAGATGGAATCCTAAAACGATTTATATTATCAGGTGATGGCTGTTGTACTGGCCACTAAAAAGCTATTGTCACATGATGTAAGTGTCTGTTGTAGTCACATGATATGGTTATTGTCACATGATCTGACATGTCACATTTCCTGTGACTGAGCTTGAAGGTCCTGGGTATGGCCTGATCACATCTGGAAGCAGGATGTGTCCTTTCCAGCATGGGGGCCAGCTTGAGTAACTCCTCCCTGAAAATCCCATAAGAATCATACTTGCAGATTTTATTCACAGGATGGAGAATTAGAATTAGAATCAGTGGTCTTTGTTGACACGCCACAGCACACAGTGCATAACAACGAAATGTGTCCTCTGCATTTAACCTGGAGCAGCCATATCCCACATTGAGACTGTTCAGGACCTTAGAGACCCACACATTCTCCTTCATTCCCTATTGTCATCAAGGATGACTGAACCACACAGTACAATCATTGTTTTTCTAAGTTATGACAGACGCATCATTGTCATTTCCTGTATATATTATCATGGTGAAGAGGTGCTTCTTCCTGTATAGATTCCAATGGCAAACAGACACTCTGGAAAGGACTTCTCCCTCTCTATCAGATCCTCCTCAGATGTCTCTGTCCCCCAGAGAGCGATGTTACCATCAGTCTAGTACCCCTGCACCCCCCCCACCACACAAAATGGCACATCCTATGATCGAGTCACCAGTACAGAGTCACACCTCGGGTGCCAAGCCGACTGGTAATTCAACTGTTCGGATTCGGGGGAGTGTTCGGTTTCTGCTAATCAGCGTGTGACGCATCGTAGACGTGGGACATAATGCCAAGAGTGCACTGGATACGTGTTCCCTGCGAGACTAATCCAGAACACCGTGATCACTGCACAGTGCACTGGATACGTGTTCCCTGCGAGACTAATCCGGAACACCGCGATCACTGTGCGCTTCATAAGGTGACGGATTGATTTGTCGGCTTGGCATTTGACTTTTCTAGACAAACTCCAGGGATGCTGATGGGATTTTTGGGTGTGTCCACCCAGTACATTTTCAGGTCCAGACATCTTTTTCAAGACAATTTTATTATGCACTCGTCGCTGGCAGATTTAATCTCCGAGTCTTTTTTGAGGCGCCAACGCATGAAACTGAGAGATTTGGAGCAGAGTTAGCGGACTTACAGCGTAAGCAGACTTTGTAGTATCGACCTTCTGACTAACTCGCTCTCTTCGTGCTGCTGGGTGGGCAAAGACGGCTTCATGTCATCTGGTTTCTGTTCCCAGACGGTGCCCCCACAACACCTCACACAGCTTCCTTAAGCCATTCTCCTGTATTCCTTTGACTTACGCAGACAGGTGCCGGTGTGTGCCTCAGCGGGGTAGGACTCTCTGCCTGTGATCAAAAGGTCACCGGTTCACATCCCAGTGTTGGCTGAGTGATGTCACCGTTGGACCCTTAACCCCCAGTTTCTGGAGGGACTCTCTGCTCTGGTGTCCTCAAAAGAAATTCATGGATAAAAATACATCTGCCAAATAAATAAAGCATCATGTTTAACCTCATGAGGGGTGTCGCAACAAAAGCCATTAGCCATTACATAAAATGACACAGCGATCTATTCCAATAAATACTGGTATTTCTTTCTCCTGTGGAGTACAGCCGTATTCCGCTGTTTTGCTATAGTGCCTCAAGGTCAGGCAGGACCGGCACGATGAGCTCCCACCCTCCGTGACGCGGGAAGAACAAATGAAGGATGACAGCAGAAATGACTTTCCTGCTTGTCTCACTTTATAGACGACAAAGACCGGGATGATCTCTGATTGATTATACGCCATCACTCCTGATTTTCATCTAAGAATAAAAAGACAGGAGGCAGACATGAAGGCCGCTGGGGCTCCAGATGGGGGGGGGCATAAGGGATCCTGGGGCCACAGGCACGACCCGGGCAGCCAGCCTGAACCGCACGTGACGCGTGATGCACTTGCAAATGCAATGAAAACTGTTCATATTTTAACAATAAAACAAGCACTTCAATGGTCATATTTGAATTTAATATTAACACCCGTTTGAAGAGTGCACCATTGTCAGCGTTTTCTTAATTGTGTCACTCTCTGAAAGGTCCTGACACTGAAACAAGGCCATTATGAGATCCTGTCCTGTCGCCCATCTGTCTCTTGCTCGCTTGACGTCTCTTGGTGTGGAGATTGCTGGCTCTTTGGCGCCTGACACTGGCCAGTACAGGATATATCAGCTGGTATCAGAGTGTCATCCCCAGGCTGATATTCCTGGTGTCAGCCCCCACAGTACCTGTGTCTGCATAAAGCACAATACCTGCTTCTGTGTAGCGAATCACTGTCAGTGGGAACATCTGCTTTCCTTTGGCCTGTGGTCCCTCTCCTCCAACCTTCTCAGCCAATCAGGCGCGCTCAGGGTAGGTGGGTCACCAAGAGCCGCATGCTGACTCATCCTCTGGGGGTTAGGGATGAGATCCCTACTTCATCTCAGCTATTCCCAGGCCAATTTTCCGCTCAATCCAGTCCAGAAAGATATAGCTTTAAATGCAAGGGAGTTAATCTGCTTCTAAAACATTTATCGGCCACTAGAATCCTCTTCCCTGCACTTCCCTGTCTGCCTCCCTGTCATCCTCCTAACATGTCCTATCGAGGCTTTTTTCAGCACATTTTATCATTCAATCCAGAGATCAGTGCAAGATACAAGGAGGACCTTTGTACACATGCACCGAATCATTATCTCCCATCTGCGGTTCCTTGCAAACAGACTTTGTGTTTGATTATGGTTTTTAATGAGGGGAGAGGTGCTGTCTTTCGGTAGCAGAGTTATAACAGGGATTCATTAAATAATTGGTAGGTCCTGTTATTTATTTACCACCATTTAAACTGCAATCGCATTTCATCTTTAAGGAAGAAAGGTCGCATTTAATGCAGCATCATTTACAAGCACTGGTGCCATGATATCCCCCACCTTTTCTACAGCTCTTTGACAATACTTGTGCTACTTTTTTAATTCACGGTTTTATTTTAAGTACGAGCTCCCAGCAGGCCTTGCAGTCTGGGGCGATCTGAAGGAGGGTCTTTAGCAAAGATTAAAAATAGGCCAGCAATAATGAGGGAGCCAGGGAAGGAGATAATGCGACGGACACCAGAATTATCTACGTATTAGGTCCAGCTGTAAACTAATGAATTTGCCACAATGGGGCCTTTTTCGGCGAATCGCCCCCCTGGGCCCAGATGAACCGCCATCGCAGGCCACAGTGTTTATTCAGATGAGCTTCCACACCTCTGCATTGAGCCGTTTGTTTGTCCAAGGCCAGCCGACTCTGTCTCCCTGTCAGTTTAATGGAACATACACAAACATTCGTCTTCATTTGGAGTTTCTATTTCACACTGTTTTGCCTTTTATCAGACAGGGATGAGTGTGCCTGTTAGCGGATGAGCGTTTTGGGGGTTACAGGGACAGGGTGGGAATGGGCAGGGAAAGGACGGGCTGCCCAGCTTTACCAGGTTAGGGGAGGGGGAGGGCATGGTTATCGCCTGCCCCAGATGGCCACACCCCCTCTCGATAAACCCTGAGACTCCGTGCACCATATTTCCATAGTCAGGATGCCAGCAAAGGGCATTTCAGCTCAGCCTCAGGTGGCATCACTCCGCCTCAGTGACTGCAGATGCAGTGCTGCTGCGTTTTTATAGTCACATTTTGGTGCCATCTTGAAATCACGCTGTATAATTGACGTACGAGGAACAAGGCAGTCAACTTACAACAAAAGCCTAATTGTTCTGCTGTTTGTATCTGAGTATAAGTTTTGACGGCAATGCTAATTAGTTAACAGATGCTAACAGATGCAGACATATCTGTTTGCATTACAGCTTGAGTTACGTTAGATAAATCACATTCCTTTGTGACATTATATACTTAGGACATTTTATTTATTTACCAGATCTTTTTTTCCAAAGTAACAAATGTTGTTTCAGAAAGCAGGGCCAGCCAGTCTCCGGAGCAACTGGAAGTTAATGGTTTCGTTCAGGGAGCAAGTGGGGAAACCTCTCTGTTAACCCAGGGCTTTAAACCAGCAACCTTCTGATCACAGTCACAACCTCATAACCCACTGAGCTACATACTGCTGCCTTGTTTGGATTCCCTCAGTGCCAAGTGCCTGATGCTCTGGTTATACACATGTATTTCTTATAAGAAAAAGCCCCAGCACTGGCTTCTCAGCACTGGCTTCTCAGCACTGGCTTGCTGCACCTCCGCTCAGCCACACGGCCCCAGGCAGCCGATCGATATCTGTAGCCATGCTTCCCAGTTCCCTTTGACTTTGTTTTCAGGAAGACTCAATAAAGAGTCATTGGGGAAATTATGTCATTTGGTGTTGCATCCTGTGACATTTGAGCCCCCCCCCACTTGGGCTCCTGTATGGAATTCCAAGGGGCCAGTGCCGGGGGGGGGGGGGGGTTGGTGCCGGGTCTAATTTCTACCTTATTGGTCTTTGGTACCACCTTGACCCACAGGTGATATCCGTGGATCTCTCAGGATTTGGCCCAATCAGCAAGGTACCCAGCAGCCGGGGGGATGGGGGGGGGGGGAAGCACCAAGGTAATTTTACCCACTGATGGCCAAAATCGATAGCTTGGGTTTCAGACCCAGAGCGCATTCTCCCAGCACCAGACCATAAACACGAGCGTGACGGCTAATAATACCAATTTATCGTGGCAGGAAACATGACAGCAGTTAAGTCGTGCATCAAAAGTTAGAAAGTAAACAGTTCAAGAGGTGGGCTTCTAAATTTTGGCCCGGAACACCATCGGCACAGCGTGGCGTGTGCGAGCGAAATCTCAGCCGTGAAGCCTGGCTGCTGGCAGGATGCTGACAGGCTTAACCGTGACAGGCACCTGGGAAGATCGTTCCGGATGCCGTCAATTAATCACCTATCAAAGCTCATTTCCCCTTACAGGTACATCTCCATCTCTCCTGAGGACAAATATACAACATTCATGCAGAATTCACATGTTTTTCATGAAGAAAAGTCTAATTTCTGTCTTTGTTAGGTGTCAGTCTCTCTCATTAATGTAGACTCTGGCACCTCGATCTCTATCGAACCTTATTTACATATGAAAGGCCCGGAGTCATCTGGGGGAATAAAGTCAGGAGATGCACATACAGTATCCCCACATGCAAGCCACTCTCCCTACTTTTTCTGCTGCCATTTGCTTGTTTTTCTCAGTTTTTATATTTCACTTCTTGTAGCAAAGCAGACTACAGAAACAAATGACCCAGCATTAAAGATTAATAAACTAGAAACCATCCATATGTATTTTCTAACTACGGTCAGAGGATTTTATTCACAGTGACACCTAATAGTGATTTAATATGGTGTATTTTGATGCGGCCATCTGTGAAATTAGTAGTGTGGAAGGAGGAAAATGAACACCAGAATACATTTAAATACTAATCGACAGGCCTAAATATGGATCTAAACTGCAATGAACAGTGCAGAGAGTCCTGACGAGTGGCCGACTAAATTGTCCTGTTATTGTTTAAATGCAGAAATCTGCACTTCACATGCATGCTGGGTAATCTGTGAGGAATAAACGGGACGTGTTTTCTGACTGCAGGAGGTGCAGCCTTCTTTTAAAAAACAAAGCGAGACAGTCTGTGGTAACATAGGTGTCAAGGTGCGACTTTTTAGCCGATGTCGTCTTCTCACACGTACGAGGTGCAAATCTCACGGGCTGTCGTGCTCCCAAGCCACACAAAGACCAAACAACAACTTACTGCAGAGGGGACGCTAAGGGAGGATTAATTCAGCTGCCAACCGCCCCCCCGAAGACCCGTCACTATTTTCAACCAAAATTTACAGGTTTTTTTTTTTTTTCGCACAGTTTATCAGCCATCACACAGTGGCTACACTGATGTGTATGCAGTACACTGAACTGTGATGTGGCTGCTAGACCGAGGGGTAGGTCTGCTAGTCTTAGGCATGTGAGTGATCCGAACAACGGCGTCGATAATGTGACGGCGCCTATAATGGCGTGACTTTGGCACCGGGGGCTGGCGGGACGCCGTTATAGCTATTAGCATGCTTTTCAGGCGGCCTCTGCGCAGAGGGTGGCGGGGGGGGCGGGGGGAGATATGCTGGGAGTTTGAGAGCTCTGCACAATGGCGGGACGCTGGGTCTGCATCCACCTGGCTCACGCGCTTTCCTTTGTGCCTTTGATGGTTTAATTTTACCGGAGGCCCGGCCCGTTAAGAGCTGAAGCGAGCCGTGCTGCAGGGGCAGCCGTGTGCTGTCTGGACCTGCCTGAATGGGGTGTAACGACCAGATGGCCGGGCAGGACATGGACGGGATATTAGCGGCCCAGCAGGCCGCCTTTCACAGTGCCTGGCTTTGACTTGGAGAAGCCCACTGGAGTGGGGGAAGTTACTCCGTGCAGATAAAAGTGTGGAAAATCACAGTGGATCCGGCTCTACACACTGCAGGTGAATCATCTTCTCCCCCAACACGTGTATTAAGTGCGGGAATGACTTCCTGTGCTGTGTGTGCACGTTTCACCCACTGGATTTGTACTGAAATATTTATGTGGGGAGCCTGTTCTGCCAATGCAGACACATTATTGTGGCTATTGTGCTTATCATGGTCTGGGTTCTAGAACCTGCATCCAAAGTCCCTCAATTTATTAAAGCCTATGGATTTACATCACACAGCCTGGACAGCGTGGGTTGGGCTTGGTGTGTCACGAAAGTGCCAGTATTTAGTGTGACGTGAGCAGCAGGGACATAACAAATGTTCGTTTATCTCTAGGCAACACTGAAGGCTGTGCACAGATCTTACGGTTAAAGTGTTTGTCTGGCCGATCGCCAACATCACCACGGTACAGTGCAATCTGTCAAGAAGTCTGCTTGAGAGGAAATATGAGCAGAGTGCTGGGCGATGAAGTCATCTAACCCAAGATGTAGACTGATGATGCCGTCTTGATCACCTGGTTTCAGATGGAAGCTTTGTGTGGAGGACCAACTCCCACCCCCCCAAATCAAAAAGGCCACAGGCTGCAGGAGGGAGTCCAAAGAGTTAAAGACACCCTCAGGAGCCCAGGTGTACAAAGGGAACACGTAACAACTCATAAAGGCCAGTCATCTGCTTGATGTGATGACAAGTATCTGAGAGGAATGAGAAACATCGTTAGCTGTGTTTTGAACAAAGTTTGGTTTTGAGCAAATTCGAAGCTATTTGTCCAATATGTTGATAAAGTGAAATTGCGAATAGGGTGTTTCAATAAATGAATCTCTTGTGAATCAGTTTTGTGAATAATACATACCATTTATCATCCCCCAGGATTTAGTTCCATGCTTCAATGTGGACCGAGCTTTCCACAAGTTAGCAGCTCTAGAAGAATTAATTATCATGCCATGCATATTTACTAATTCACAAATTCTGTTTTCATTGTGGTTTAGCGTATTACTTCTGTTTCGACTCACCACAAAAACCACCACAGGCAAACCTGAATACTTTTTGTGGGCTCTTTCAAAATTTGATTTTGATTCCATTAACAACCTTTCAGTTCACATTTTCAAAATGCAATAAATCTCGGTCAGTGGAAAGGCCATTGATACCAAACGCCTGATCCTGAAATTGATGGTACTGGGGATGAGTCGTTTTATGCAAATGAGTGCAAATATGCTGTAGCTTGAGTGCTCATATAGTTGCCTTCTTCCTCCTCCAGTAGTGGTGATTTCGTTTTTGAATGATTCCGCTGTATAATCTATAAATGTTATAATTCCTTACAGAGGTTTTCTCTCACCTGTGCTGTATTGTTTTGGTTTGAAAGGACCTTTTCAGTGGCAATTAAGCCAACTGTGTTTCTCCCAGTCGCTTAATCGACGCCGGCCTTATCGTCACGCATCTTGGCCGACTGTCGTATATATGTTGGGAATGCACAGCATGCTACGAGATACTGTTGAAGGTGAAACATTTGAGAGCCCTACCAAGGATATCTATACCAACAGTTGTTGGTATAGATATGAACCAGAACTGACAATAACAGGAAATGTTTCAATGCATATCTTCAATTTATGATCAAGGATGCCACTATTTTGATCAGTAATGTAAGACAACACCTGATGCAAATGAATTATTTTTCCATACCAGAAATACCTTCTTGATTACAGAGGGACCAAGAATCCTTTGAGGGTACGTCAACAAAATTCTTTTGCTGTTGGGTCTTTCACGTTTTCACAAAAGAGGAATACTACAAATTTATTTGAAAAATAAACTATTGATGTGTTCACCTTCAGTCGCTGTCCTCTGTTTGAGTCCATCGGTGCCCCATTGTTTATATAAGATCTCTGCATAACACATGACCTTTAGAATGAGGTCATCGAGCCCTTTGAAGATACCATCTCATGGTCCTCAGTGGGGACCTTGACCTGCTCTGTAATTGGGGTCTGATGGTTATAATTGGGGTCAGCGAAGGGTGGTTGTTCATCTTCAGAACACACAAATGCTGAGGGATGTACACAGATACCAAGGGTTTACACATTAGGATTGCCTTTAGATAATGGATGAGAAGATATCACAAATGATATAAAGAAGCCTGTTTTTCCCTTGTCCTGCCAAGACAACATTTGTTTGTTTGTTTGTTTGTTTGTTTGGTGTCCTGCACTCATGTTGATTCCACATCTATTCCTCTCTGCACACATGGTTGCATTCACCATCCTTCTCAGTAAATCTCTCTGCCACCCTCTGACTAACAGATGTGCCTGGTTTTGACGCTGGATTCCTGTGATATAACACAGCCAGTTAACTTCTCTTCTCAAAACAGCAGCACAAACGCCTCCCCTGCGCGTCCCTCTCACGCTGCACCCTGGAGGCTGCTCAAGAAGCGTGTACTCAGGCAGAAAGTAATTAGCATCCTTTTCTCCTCATCCATGATGCTGCCACAGACCTAATAAGAGGCAAACAAATCACTGAGAATTCAATTCCCCTCTTCCCCAGCTTTCTAAGTAAACTGTCTTACCCTAGCTTACTAACAGAATCTTCCAGACACAGGCGGGGGGCAGTTCTAGAGCCTTCTGCTGTGCTGGGGGGGTGGTTTTCTGTAATATGGTTAAGTGTAACTCCCCTCACTCTGAGAAGTGTATTTTCTGTTTTGCTCATCTCTATGATGCTCTTTGCTAAACCACCTTACAGATACATTGCAGGACTAATGCTGTACAGCTAGTATTTGTCACACCAGAATATGGTCAGTGACACAACGACAGTGGTGTTTATGACCTATTTCATTAAATAACTTTGAAATGAAGGTTATAAGCACATAAGTGGCTTTGGGCAGAGTTTTGGTCTTTAGGATTTGAGCATGCCTCATTTAAAACGGTCTTGGAGATCCCTCAGGGGATATGGCAGGTGAATTTGATACATGTTTGTTAGAGTAGAACGCTGATCAGATGGTGTTGGTGGAGCTGAAATGGCGGGTGGCGCTCTCTCCAATCCACTAACGCAGCAGCTGAGAGGTGGAGCAGGCTGGGGTGCGTCAAAGAGACGGGGACATCCAGTCGGCTGCTCTGGAGACAGGCGGGACGTGCTCATAAGGAAAGCAGGTGTCCGAATCAGTCTATCATATGTGACCATCATCTTTCTAAGGGGGGGAGGGAGATGTGTTTTTTCCCCCACAAATTCACAAAAGTCTTTTTACAAAAGGGATACAGAAATTATATATATATAAAATTTTGGGAACAAGTGAGAAGGAGAAAATGGCAAAAACGGACCTTCTGTGAAGAGGGAAACGTTGTGTATTATTGTTTAGTAGGCCAGAAATTGTGCTCCTTCTGGAACGTACAGCTTGCTGGTTGATGTGTGGCTTCTAAGCCCACACTCTGGTCTGCAATGCGTCAGAGAGCTTCTTCGTGGCCACACTGGGTAGCGCCGTGCGACGCTGAGATACTCAGCGCGTCTTGATGAAGGCTGGCATGACATGGCGCGTAGCCCTTTGCCAGGTTTATTTTGACTGAACACACAGCTGCTGTTCTGCTAATAGCATTGACGGTGGGGCATTTTCCTTCATCTCCATCTTCTGGGTTAATATGTTTAAAGGAACATCCTTGGGCTCAGAGCTCTTCATATGAGGATGGTCTCCACCATGGTGTTGATACTCCTACTGTGCTTCTCAACGTGGCAAATAAAGATTCACAAAGATTCATAAATAAATTTAGAAATGTATTACAATAATATCTTGCGCTTGGTATTTATGAACTTGTAAATCACTTGCAAATGTGAAATAATGGGTTAGTAAGCCATTCAGAAATTAGTTAAAATTGAGCATTCCTTAGTTAAGTTCCTTAGTAAATACTTTGTGAGACAGGAATAATCAATACGCATTTAGTAAAAGTTTATTAGTACTGTAGCTAAGAAGCAAACCTTAAAGTAAAGTATTAGCTGTTTGTTTCATTTAGAAGTGCCTGTACATGTGTATGAGAATGCAAACACATGGCTGTGATTATCCGGAAGCGTAGCAGCATCGTCATCAACAGGAAAGTCAGCTAAACGCGCTGCAGTGTTACTGGAAGCAGATGACAGCCGTGAGACAGCTGGAGGACCAGCTCTCAGGCAGGCCTGTCAGGCAGGAGAAACAGGCCGTCCTGATAGCAGATTACGGAAAGCTAGCTGGTCAGCCGCAACAGGAAAAAGAGCTACTGGAGACAGAAAAGACGGGGTTCCATAAGGACAGCTGTGTGTGATTCACGTAAAGGCCTTTGGCGCGCATGAATAAGCAGCTCTGCGAAAGCAGTCCCAACAGCAGGGGACTTTGCCGACATATAAGGTCATGCAAGAACACCAGAACTACAATGGTTTAATATGTGTGTTGGTGCTATAACCCAGCGTTGGCTTGGGTTACTCCCTGCCTTGCATCCCTTGCTTCCAGGATGGACTCCAGACCCCCAGGACCCTCACAGGACAAACAGGTCTGGAAAATAAATGGATGGATGCTTTACCCAAATAAATGCTATATTGTTCATCGAGGAATAGAAACATTATCTGCAAGGATATCAGGGTAAAGACATGACATTAAATATTTTTCTAACCTAGGAATTGTAGTGAATTCTGGTCACTGCATGTATCGGAATACATTTAAGAGAAATAGCTTCCAGAGACATCATCTGATTCCTGTAATGTAACATTAACACAAACTGGATCATTCAGTGCTACCCAGGTAAATCACATAATGAGCTATTAATTGGGTCTTACACACGAGGCCATTTTGCAGTACCAGCCAGTGGATGTCTTATTTTCAAGAAATATGATATGCATTCCTCCATTCTCTTATCTCCGCTGTATTTCCCTTGGCATTAAGTTCCAATTTCATGGATGCCCGAAGATATTGTTTTAATTAAAGCATCATATTTTTGGGTGGCCGGGTTACACTTTTAAATTATGTTTGTCACCATCAGCTGATAGACCTGTAGGACTTCTCAGTCTACTGTCAAGTCAATGTAAGGATCTTGCGAGGTTTTCCTCATGAGTACAGGAGAATGTACTGTAACATATTGTATGTTCCAAAATGCATGACTAATAAGGAGTCATCTGACGGTGGCACCTTCTCGCAGAGCGTGAATCCACAGCTGACCCCCAGCACGCTCCACACCGGGACAGGAGCAGAAATAATCTGTCACAGCTTCCTTAGTCTAGGCCACAGTTATGAATCCTGTGACTGGGATTCTCGACATTCTTTCATTACATTTTTCTTTATAAGCCAGCAGAGGTATAAATAAACAGAGCGGCACAAGGACAGCCGAGTCTTTGGGTGATCTTGGAGCACTCAAGGCAAGATGTGAAATGACTGTGCTACATGACCGCCGGCCGTGCCCCTGGAACATTCCAGAACTAAGGGGAGCATGGAGGTGGAGCTCTGGTATACACCTGCGAGGTCTGAGGTCCTCCAGACCCAATCACAATCCATTTGTCTCCGAGTGGTTGGTTAAACCGGTTTGTGCCAGCGAGATGGATGCGTCCATGCAGTGTGTGGCGAACTTCCTAAAACAAGATCAGGGGAGTACAGGGGGGCTGACCTGGAACCACCTTCTACCGCGCCCAAGGTCAAGGGGGCACTGGCCATGTTATTACCCTTCGGTGTGGCCCAGCTGGAGGCCACGGTGGGGGGGGACATGTCAGTGCTGCATGTATGAGCCTCATACTGAGACCCCCCACCTGCCCCGAGAAGGAGCCATTGCAGAAAACTGCCCAATTTCCAAGACCCCAGCCTAGGAAGAGGGGGCGGGGGGTGTCCCAGATTGTGGTCTTTGAATTGAGGGGGGGGATTGAAGTAGTTGGGGGGGGGGGCTGGACCCTGAGGGTTCCTCTCATCTCTGCTGCCCCTTGTAGGTGCTCATAATGTGGCTTTGCGTGGCGTTTTCTAAAACTGGAATAAGTCTTCCTTTAGGAATGTCAGACTTATTCTTATTTTTGTATTCACAATGTGGGAAAACAGCCTTAGACTTAAGAGGCAGGAATAACGATTCACTAGGTCCAAGTTTATGTTTCATGACTCCAATCAGCTTGTGAAATTTGTTACCGCCAGAGACACAGAAAAGCCTCACAGGACGGATAGCGGCGCGGCGCGTGGCGCCAGCGACGTGGGGATTGGCCGGCTGCGGCTCACAGCGACACCCCTGGCTCTAACTCGCCTGTGACGGCCGCTCCGCGCTTCGCTGATCCTCAGGCTCTCTTTGAAGAGAAAGCTTTGGGGATAGCAGTGAACCAATTAATCTTTTCTGTAATAGACTTTGGGTCAGTGGATTATTGTTCTGATTGGAAAAGTTCAGCCCAAGACATTTAATTAACAACCTGCGTTTCCATTTGGTCATTCTTAAAATCATTATTATATACATTTATTATTAGGTTGTGGGTTATGTGCCTGTCGCATGCCTCTATAGGGCTTTACCTCGGTGTGAGCCGCAGACAGGCTGCGGGGTCCCATCCGCTAATGCGTGCTTCTCCTCAGCACCATGGGGAAGGTCAGACCATGAGGGTCAGCATGTAAATGTCAAGCCGCTCGGCTGCAGAACCTCGAAGAATGTGACTGAAACTCAGGGAAGAGCTGGTCTGACAGGCACGGTGCTTCAAGAGCTTGTCCTCAAAATAGCATGTAAAGGCCCACATGCAGACTGATCCCAGCATCCTTAGTACACGTCATCACCACTAGGGGGCGTATACAGGGGCTCTGGCCCCAGCTGAAAGATGATTGGACCTCCAAGTACCCCCTAATAAGGCCGGCCACTCTGTATGAATTATAGCTCCTCTTGTAACCCTCCAACTTAAAAAAAATCCTAAAATTGCCCCTGATCTCCATATTATCCCATAATTAATGAGGAGGAACCCAGAGGCAGTCAGACCTCACAAGGCGTGTCACTCGAACCCGAGCTCCCCTGACTGCAGCATCATGGCCTCTGTGGCTGGTCCTCTTTGAGGGTTTCCTAGAGGCATCCTTCCAAACACAGGGTCGAGCGAATGTGGGCGCTGCCATAATTTAGCCCAATAAACTGGCCAATTAGGTCACATGGATGCATGCATCCCATATCTGCAGTGGCATCTGTCCTGGCTTCCCGTGGAGGTGTTCAGCCTCCAGCCGTGGGGTTGAAAGGCGTCTGAGGTAGTGAAGCAGGTCACAGAGGAGACGTTGTGCTTGATTTACCACGGCTTGCATGGATGGCATCGCCAAACAGCCAACAGTCAACTTGACCAACTACAGAGTCTGTTCTTGTCCATCTTGTCTATTATGTCTAATATTGACATTGGATGATTAAATAAACACAAATAAACCTCGAATAGCTGTGAGTCATGACTAAATCTGCTCGACGGTGTCAAAATAATTGTACCAGTAACCGCTGATTCTCTGCATTTATTCAAAATCACTTAATGAGTTTCACGTGTCATTTGGCAATAAAAATCATGAAAGAATGGGAACTCTCTACTCTTAGGAACCATGACCACAGTGTGAAGGTTAGCAGAGAGCTTGTGAGGTTATTGGGGTCACTGGCTAATGGTCCTCACGTGTTTCACCCTCTCAGTGTCGCCACCCAGTGACTGATAACAGCCACAGTTCGGGGAAGGCACGGCGGCACGAGTTTTAATCTCAAGAAGCCGGATCTTCAAGGAGATCGCACTGATCGTTCATGCAGGGTTCCTACAGAAGCCGAACGGGAGCACTCCGGTCCCTCGAATAATGTTGAAACATTACGCTCCTTTGATCATTTATAACCTGAGTCTAAACCTTTGTTGTTCATCATTTTAGCTTTTCTGAGGAAGGTCAGCTAGGAAATTGAAATTGAGTCGACCAAACACACAATCTGTCCCTTTGGGAACCTGGGTGCCAAAAGTTTGTTGAGGTGACAAGCACGCCCTCTTCAGGCGACCCGGTAGGTAATGTGACCGGTACGCCCCAAACCCAGAGTCATGGAGGGCGGGACAGCTTACGCTTATCCAGTCAGCTGACTCCTCTGGGTCCTGCTCGCTGAAGTCCCCCTCCCACTCCAGGTCGAGGACCTTGCCAGCTGATTTCCTGCCGCCTGAGCTCAAGGCACAAAGAGACTCTTAGGGGCTCATTAGCAGTGAGTCAGGTGGAATCCTCCTGCATTTTAATTGGCTCCCCAGGACATTGGAGCCAGCGAGTGGCAGAATAAGACCAGGGGAATGTGGGGGATAAGGGGGCAAAGGGGAAGAGGAGGGAATTGCAGAAGTTTCCAGAAAAGGGCAAATGATTTCCAACATCTTATTTCAGCCTGGTAGCCACCCTATTCATGAGCAGATAATTAAAATACAGGACTATCCTGTATTGCTGACATTGACTGCATGATAAATTTTATTGGTGGGTAAGTGTCACATGTGGTAACAGAAGGCACTGCACAACCTATCGATATTAGATGGTGGGAGGACTGTGTAGCAGCTGTAGCCAATCAGATGGCAGAGGTGTTTCTTGAGCTGTGAGGATTCTGACTGAAATCGCATCTCCAAAGTTATTCACTTTGTGCACAAAAGAGTCCCTTTTTTTCTTGCCTCTTTACTTTCGTGCTACTTATCTCTGCACAGCACACACATTTCACCATAACTCTGGGTGGTATTTCCATACAGCTGGGCTCCAGCAGCACAGTCACTCACTGGCTTCCTGGCCAGGCAGTAAACAAGAGGCTTCCTGACACATTCTGCGTTCGATAAACATTTAAATGTCAGCTTAGGGACCCAAGTCAGAATTGAATGGAAAGAGAAAGCAATTACTGTTTTTTTCACTCAGCCGGACACAATGGGATGCTCTAAGGGTATTTTTCAAACTTTTTTTTCTCTCCGACTGTATGATTTTAAATGACAGGAATGAATAGCTTTTCTCCTGGACTTGTGTGCGCCTTGAAAGTGCCGCTTGAATTGCCTGTCCAGCTTCTGAGAGGGACCCCCCCTGAACCGGGCGCTCGATATTTCTCCTTATTTACCTTATTTTTTCCAAACCTGTAATTTGCACCCATTTAGAGGGGCTGTATTTAAACCTGGGCAGCTCTGGTTAGGCGACATTCTCCAGGGTATCATTTTCAGGGAAACTGCAAAGCCCTGGGTCTCGACCCAACAACCTTCAGGTCACGCTACCCTCATCCCTGGGTGTAAAACACAGAATAATACTGAATAGAATGCTGAGACCTTTTCCCCTTTTGCCATTTTCCCTCTCAACTGTGAGCCTGCAGTTCTGCCCTCGCTCCCCCCTCCCTTCCATTTCACTCCATCCCTACCGCCCTGGACGTGACCCGTTTCGTTTCTGACAAAATTACCATCCGAGCAGAACTCAGTAAACGCAGGCCCTCTGCTCTCCGTAAGGTGCCAGCTTCAGCCATGACAAGCAGGTTAATAATGCCCTCCCAGCGGGTCTCACCTCACCCCCCCCTTGCAATTTAGTGACCCCGCCTCACCCTCTCACATCAGGACATGCAGTGGGGGTTGTTAAATAAATTATGGCGAGATAGAGGGGGTATGTATTCCAGCCAGCCGACAAGTCGAACGCGAGAAGGTGAAGGTGCTCAGCTGTGACTGACGGATCACTTCGCAGGTATAGTGACACAATCGGCAGCATAACAAGGAGACGATGAGGAGGGGGACGAAGAACCGTTTGTCAGGGGGCCATTTGTGATCTTCCGGATGTTTCCCCGCTCACCTTCCCACCCTCCGGCGGCTCTGTGCCTCCCGGAGTCGCAGTAATCCGAGCGATTGCAGGACAGCGCCATGTCGGACCTCTGTGAGTCATGTGGGATTCTCCAGATAGGCTCCTCTTCCTTGGCCTGATGGATGACAATGTCCTGACTTTACCATCCATGCTGGTTTTTTACAGGGCTGTAATGCTGCTGTTTATAATTATCCATCCATTAACTTCCACTTGCTGTTCATAATTGTTTATTTTCGAATTCATTGCAATTCAGTTTATTTTTATATAGCGCCATTCACAGAGCAAACACTCCAAGGTGCTTGACAAGATGGCATGGCCATTCATTATTATGCCACTTATACAGTGGGGCAAAAATGTGTTTGGCAGCCACCGATTGTGCTAGTTGCCCAACTTAAAAAGATGAGAGTGGTCTGTTATTTTCATCATAGGTACACTTCAATTGTGAGAGACAGAATGTAATAAAAAAAAAAAAAAAAATCCAGAAAATCACATTGTATGATTTTTAAATAATTTATTTGTATAATGGTGCAGAAAATAAGTATTTGGTCACCGCAAGTTCACCGCAATACTTTGTAATGTAACTTTGGTTGGCAATGACAGAGGTCAAATGTTTCCTGTAGGTCTTCACCAGGTTTGCACGCACTGTAGCTGGTATTTCGGCCCATTCTTCCATGCAGCTCTTCTCTAGAGCTGTGATGTTTTGGGGCTGTCGCTGGGCAACATGGACTTTCAACTCCCTCCACAGATTCTCTATTGGATTGAGGTCTGGAGACTGGCTAGCCCATTCCAGAACCTTGAAATGCTTTTTACGTAGCCACTCCTTTGTTGCCCGGGCGGTGTGTTTGGGATCATTGTCATGCTGCAAGATCCAGCCACGTTTCATCTTCAGTGCTCTCACTGATGGAAGGAGGTTTTTGCCCAAAATCTCACGATACATGGCCCCATTCATCCTTTCCTTAATACGGATCAGTCCTCCTGTCCCCTTTGCAGAAAAGCAGCCCCACAGCATAATGTTTCCACCCCCATGCTTCATAGTGGGTATGGTGTTCTTGGGATGCAACTCAGCATTCTTCCCCCTCCAAACACGGCGAGTGGAGTTTATACCAAAGACTTCTATTTTGGTCTCATCTGACCACATGACATTCTCCCAGTCCTCCTCTGGATCATCCAGATGGTCTCTGGCAAACTTTAGACGGGCCTGGACATGTGCTAGCTTAAGCAGGGGGACCTTTCGAACGCTGCAGGATTTTAATCCATGACGACGTAGTGTGTTACTAATAGTAACCTTTGTTACTGTGGTCCCAGCTCTCTTCAGGTCATTGACCAGTCCCCCCCCCCCATGCAGTTCTGGGCTGTTTCCTCAGTGTTCTCAAGATCATTTGTACCCCACGAGGTGAGATCTTGCATGGAGCCCCAGGTCAAGGGAGATTGTCAGTGATCTTGTATTTATTCCATTTTCTAAATATTGCTCCAACAGTTGATCTCTTCTCATCAAGCTGCTTGCCTATTGTAGATTGTACACCTGCACAAGACTGGGATCAGCTAATCTTGTTCCTGGTGTCCTTAAACAGCTCTGCTTGGCCATGGTGGAGGTTGGAGTCTGACTGTTTCAAGGTGAGGACAGGTGTCTTTTATACAGATAACGAGTTCAAACAGGTGCCATTAATGCAGGTAACGAGTGGAGGATAGAAGAGCTTCTTAAAGAAGAAGTAACAGGTCTGTGAGGGCCAGAATTCTTGCTTGTTCACAGTTGCTAAATACTTATTTTCTGCACCATTATACAAATAAATTCTTTAAAAATCATACAATGTGATTTCCTGGATTTTTTTTACATTCTGTCTCTCACAATTGAAGTGTACCTATGATGAAAATTACAGACCTCTCTCATCTTTTTAAGTGGGACAACTTGCACAATCGGTGGCTGCCAAATGCTTTTTTGCCCCACTGTATAGAATGGTGCATGGAATGGGAAAAAAGGGAAGAGGGAAAAAATGAATAAACAAAACTAACAGACAAAGACTTTTTAAAACTACATTATAATAAAAAAGCCTTGTTTTCTTTTACACAGCACACACTCAGAAATGTGTCACCATCACTTTCCTGAAAACACAGATGTCACAGTGGTCTACAAACAGCTGGTCCAGAGCCGTACACATCTTGCAAGCGCAGTTCAAATTAGGAATTAGTCTTTCATGTTGTCCCCTTGCTAGCCGCATCTCTAAAAACTCACTCTTCACTGTCACATGCCCACATTACGTGGTGTGTTCCCCTCCCCTACTGAAGTCCCCCTCCCCATGGCAAAGAAGGTGTGGTTTTCTCAAGATTTAAAGCTCCCCAGTGCTGTTTAAACAACACCGCACCAAGAAACAGCGACGACATAACGGTGGATTCATCCAACACCCCCCAACCCCCCACAGTGAACCGCAGCTTTTCGTTTGGAGCCGGTTTTGGCCCAAACTGCTGATGGACCCCCCTCCTCCCCCCCCCATGGGAGCCATGTGCACAGTGAATAATTGACATTCACTGACTGCGCTGCTGACACTGAGAAACGTTGTAGGAGAGCTAATACGTCTAAGTGCTCTTTAGGTGTCAGGTACGGA
This sequence comes from Boulengeromyrus knoepffleri, assembly GCA_026770805.1. Taxonomy (NCBI): domain Eukaryota; kingdom Metazoa; phylum Chordata; class Actinopteri; order Osteoglossiformes; family Mormyridae; genus Boulengeromyrus; species Boulengeromyrus knoepffleri. The sequence goes on from JABJVO010000026.1 coordinate 22,076,827, forward strand.
GCTCGATTGCTGAATGCTGAACAGGAAGTCCGGCTGAAATGCGGTGTCCTGTTTCCTGTAATGGGAACATTCCGGCGCTAATGAAAAAAGGGGAAAAGGGAACACAGGCCGATAGGTTTGATGAGTTTGTTTTGCTGCGGTGTTGTAGGACATGGATTCTAGAAGGTTTATAAAGACTTTGAGGCCTGGAGGGGGTGCAGGAGATTTGGGTGTGAGAGAGTGAGTTCGCACAAGGTGCTGTGACTGATTCCCCCACTGAGGCCTTCTCACTGGCTGTCTCCCTGCAGGAGCAATTACCTTTGCATGCACCCTAAACTCAGCAAACACAGGGAGGGTTTACAGAAGACATCTAGAGAACGTATAAGGAATGCATTATGGGAAGAATGGAGCATTCGGCATTCCTCTGATCAGCATGCCATGGGGTGTGTGGACCAGTGGCAGGAACCAAATGAGGTGAACATGAAAGACATATGCGGTGGTACTTGCAGTTCCTCACACCAGCCCCCACAACCCTTGCCCCGAGGCACCTGCTGCACAATATTTTTCAACATCTCAAGCTTTAGAGGGAACGTCATGCGGGATTCAGGCATGTGAGCGACCGAGACCGAATGATGGAAGTAAGATAGAGTTGGAACGTCATGGCACGTATGCGTGAAAAGGCACCCGCTTCCTTCACTAACTCTGCCAGTATCGCTTTAAATTGCCCATAATGGAAGGTCACGTCAAAGGCAATCCCCCAAAGGAGCCCCGTAAACATAACTCACCAGCTAACTCCTGCAGAGTGAGCAATCGTCAAAGATTTGCCACTTGCTCTTTCATAGATTTAATCACTCAGATTCTGTGGCTCTTGTGAAGAATTTGACTGATTGACCTACTCAAGGAGACAATAATTTATGGGCCAGATAGTGGGTGACCCCCCCCGATAAATAACATGGGAGTGAAACATGCAGATGGTGTTTAAAACTGAAGGATCCCTGAAGACAAATGAGCCTCCCAATGAGGAAGAATGTCAACAATGCTGTTTTACAGCATCAATAGAGACCCTCAGAAGATTATGAAACCGGCTGTCGGCTTTATTTCCTAATTGATTAAGTAATGTGTTTTAATCTGAGTGTGTGGAGCTTGGAAGACCTGCATCTCAGGTGTGTGGTGAGTCTCTGTGTGTGGGAGAGGGATAGAGAGACACCTGCGAAAGACATGATTTCTGCATGGCTGCTCGCACAGCTGCTTGGATCGTCATCGTTACATGATTTTGTTGATCAGTAGCTACTTATATTTAAAGCAAATTGCAGTCGTATTTTCCCTCTTTTTCACATTCAAAACTTTACCTAAATCTCCAAACCAACAAAGGCAAACTACACATCGATACTCTGCTTTAATGGAGACACTGAAGGCCTAGTGATCATCAGATCTTACATTTGCTCTCTCATCCACTGTACCACAGACTCTCCCTAATACATGCTGCACAGACCACACTTATTTCCTTGTTTGTGTACTGTAGGACACCTTGTAGGACATCACACAATGGCCAGTATAAAAATTAAGGATGCTTTGTACTGCATTATGAAGGTATCTATAGTGCATTATAGATGAGAGCTTCACAGAGCATTCATAATGCATAATAAACATGTGCCTTTTTATAAATAGTTATAACAGTGTTTATATTTTATGAATGCATTATTACGCATTATGAAGGTTTTTATAATGCATTATGATGACTGCTTTAAGTAAAATATTACCAAAAATTTTCACCCTTTCACATCCCAGGAGAATTCTTGTAGTGGTAATCTGAGAAAAGCTATTTCAACTGAAAATTGTCTGCAAAACCCAGTAAATGACTTTGGATAAAACATCTGTAATCTCTACAAAGTCCATTGACAAAATCAAAAACAGTGTTTTGCAAGACTGCCTCGGAATTTGGGGAAAAAGGCAATAGGGCATTTAGTTCCCATTTAAGCAAGTAACGCATCGTGAATAATGAATTTTTACGAGCACTTGCTGTGGGCATTCCTATTATTTGGGCTGCATTCATAAACAGTGAGGAAACACTGAAGATTAATTTAGTACTGACTGCATTAATAAACCCTATTATGCTTTAAATGAAAAGCGTGAAATCACCGGCAGTAACACAACCTCAAATTCATTAACCAGTATGAAAGACAGAGGCAGCAGAGTGCGGATTGCTTGAGAATGCGTAGAGGTGAGATGGACATTGGTGATTTCCAGCATCGCACAGCGACAGAGATGGTGAGGGACACCCGTACATCCGTCTGTAACCTCTGCGACCACATTTGATGGCGGTCATCTTACCCTAACCTTAACTTTGAACGTAAAAATACAGACAGCTTCTTGTCTCCCTGGGATCCGCCCTCGCAAAATCACATCCGTATTCATTTTCCCATTAAGGTAAAGATAAATTTGTTTATTTGATGGAGGTTCAAGATTCAAGACGCGTTATGTGCCTTTTCTACATTAGTACATAGGGAATTAGTACATTCCCTCTTGCCCCATCCAGTCAGTAACATATATTAGAATGACACAGCACAAAGCAAAACAAAGGCATTCACAACACATCAAAGCAGACGTATGACTGGGAACTGCAGAGGTACGTATTTATAGAAAAATAAATGGCTCAAACAGGATGTAAGACTAAATAAACATCTTATATGAGACTTTATATTCTTCCTATTTTATTCTTTAGTTCTTTATATATATTATAGTTTATATATTTTTTTATAAGTTCTATCAGGAGAAGAATCCAAAACACACTTTGGGAGGCAACTAATGTCATGAACAATGTTCAGTGGATGAATGTGATCTGCCGCATGTTCTGAATACAAAAAATATTGTCTTCTGTAGCTGGTCTTGAGCAGCAGGGAAACTGATGCTAAAATGCTACTGTCATTCTCTTTTTGTTTTTCCCATTTTCTCCACACCTGAAGGGGTCAGTTAATACCCCCGAAGGTGCTCCTCCTCCACCTCCTCCTCTCCCACATTCTACGGCCCCCTAGGAGCCTCAGAACCTGCTTTTCTCTCCAGAAGTTTTATGCCAGCCTGTTCCTGAAGATAAAGTTCACCCCGTGGTAATTGATACCACGTTCACCCACATGCACGTTAGTTCACTGCAGTGCCGGTAATGAAGGTAGATTAATCTATTCTCACATGACTGTAAACAACTTGCCCAGAGTCAGTGACCCAAAATAACGCTGATATGTGCTAAATTAATCAAGTGTGCTTGAAAGTGTACTTTTTTTCTGCTGGGGGATTATTTGTCCTGCACGGCCCTTTCCAAGAGTCAGAGAGCGGTTTAATTTACAGGTAATTTTTGCAGAATTTATTGGGAAAACAGAGTGCTTTGATGCACCATGAAACGTTTATTGACATTTTGATCCCAAAAAACATCCCTGAATTGAAAACACTTCACACACAGGACTCTTCAGTCATTGGGATTATTTCCACGTACAGGCAGGTTTCATATTTTAATATTCCAGACATCTGACAGATTTATTGGGCAAATTAATTGTTTCTGCATCACACCCTGCGTAAACCTCATTGGGAGAGTTTACGTGCTATAACAGTACCTGTTTTGATAGAAAACAAGCAAACAAACAAAAAAAGATATTTGTGTAATTTGTACAGGTGTATGTGCTGATTGACGTCAGTGCTAATGCTAAATGCTAACCATGGAGCTGTAATTTCCACTCTTTCGTTGCCCAGATGGCTCTGACCAGGGCTGTTACTGTATTTTAGGATTCATTATTCACTCGGTTCAAAACATGCAGAGAAATCACTGGCTAAGACGAGCGAGGGACAAAATACAATATCAGCAAGAGAGTTTCCTGTTAGACGACAGAACGATGTGAATTAATATGCGACGGGAAAATAGCGATCAGGGTCAGAGGCGTGGGGTCCTTCCTTTTCCCTACATTGACTAGGGGATGAGCCTCTTTGAAGACTGATGTTCCGTTCACTTTCGCTGGGGGCACATCCAGGAACTAAGCCAAAGAGCCTGTTTTACATGCAAATAAGATAACGGACTGCTCTTGTGTTATTCCACTGAGTGGGCGGCACTAAACTGTGTTTTTTTGTCGCAAGAATTTGACGAAAAATACATTCCCTCAAATTGTGCAATGCAGTTTCCCCTTTTTAAAGTTAAGTTTTTTTTCTCTTTTTTTGGTATTTTAAGTTGGTTGGTACCATTTAAAGAGTCTGAAGTTTATTTACTTTAAATTATCTTTTTTTCTATTTATTTAAGAATATTTTTGGACATGAACAGAACAGAACAGCACTGCTAGCTCTATAATCCCACAATCTGCTTTACCCAGGGTAGCTATGTGGCTGATGCACCTTGAGGTCACTGCACAGGCCTGTAGTACCTGCCGGGAAACTTGCATTTTGCTGAATATGGGAACAGAGCAGGAACCTGGCAGAGCAGAGCGTCAGTTAGTCTGCAGACATCTGCTCTCACAAACCTTCCAAGATTCTTTGGAGAACCTGTCACTAATTACTGCCCCGCTGAGAGTGTGTCTGTTCCCGGTATTAAAAATAAAACATGTATGTTAGCATCTTCCCCATTAAGGCATCCGTCACAACAACATACTGTAATGAACACTTACACCTACTAGCCAGTTGAAAAAGGAGACCAATGAAGTCAAGGCCTCTTTGAAAATTGGGCTCTTGAATGTTAGGTCACCGACTTCAAAGGCTCTCCTTGTAAATGATTTAATCACCCATAATAACCTTGATATTCTAAATCTACCTCAGGCCTGGCTTCAGTCACGATGTAATTTGGCGCTCGGTGAATAAACAAATCGCCAGGCTTCCTCCCCTTCCGCCTGCTTTCGTCTGCACGGGAGGACGCACAAACTGTCACACCCAGCTTGTCCGATTCTCGTGTGTGCCACGCCCCCTCACTAACCACGTGTACTACCCTGATTGTAACCAGCTGTTTCCTGTTTTGCTTGTTTAATCCTGTGTCTTTAAGTCCATGTCTGAGTGTGTAACCCCAGATCCATCATTGATGTTTGTTGCCGTCTGCCCTGTGCTTCCCTCGTTTCCCCATAATAAACCCTCGTGTCCTGAATCCTCGCATGCCTGCCTCGTCCTTCCCCGCTTCCTGCTTGCTCGCCTGACGCCGGTCACAACAGAATGACGGATCTCTCAGAAGACTCACCTCAGCGAGCTGAGAAACAACGCCTCGGTTTGCTCCAGGAGGTGATATTCTGGCTAAACCAGCCAACAACGTGTGGAACAGGCTGGTCAGAAACGATGGCTGGAACAGGGACATCAATTATTGCTGCCAGGGTTGGCGCCATAAGAGCAGGCGTCTGCCTCCCCTCCGACTTCTTCCTCGCCTCCCCTGGTGCCCCCTCCGACTCCTTCCTCGCCTCCCCTGGTGCCCCCTCAGACTCCCTCCTTGACTCCTTTGCCTGTCCCTTGGCCTGTCTCCTCGCCCCCTTCGTGGTCCCCTCCTGCTCCTGCCTCCCTGTCGCCTGCTCCCCCTCCGGCAGCCACCCGTCGCCCGCTGTGGTTCCATCGGGCTCCCCATTGTTCCCCGGCCTTTCCCGTCTGGCCTCCCATGGTTGCTTCTCGTCCCTCTATGCCTCCCATGTTTGCTCCTCGTCCCTCTGTCCCTCCTGTCTCGGCTCCTTGTCCCCCAGTGGTTCCTCTGTTCACTCCCGGTCCTTTTGTTCCTCCCTTTGGTATTTCCCTTGTGTCTCTCTTCCTGGTCTGCCTGTCTGCGTTCCCCGTTTTGTGTCAGGTTTTGTCCTGGCTTCTGCCCTTGTGCTTGTTTTGTGTTTTGTTTCTGTTCCCTGTGCCCCAGTGATGTTCTTGGTCTTGTTTTCCAGGTCCCGTATCCCCGGTCGCCCGGAGTGCGCACCTTTG
>JABJVO010000026.1:22087909-22099284 GCA_026770805.1 Boulengeromyrus knoepffleri
AGGGAGAAAAAAAATTAAAAAAACAGCCCCGCCCCCCCCTGGCGGGGTTTTGGGGCGGGGGGCCGGCCGGGCCCGAACAAAGCCGGCAAACAAAAAAACCCCCCCCCCCCCCCCCCCCCCCAATTCTCTTAGTCTTCTCTTTTGCCTGACAGCCTCTTACTTCCACCCTCTCTCCCAATTTGCACCGACGGCTCTCATTCTCCAACCACCATGCATGCAGCCGCCCACACCCACAGTCTGTGAACAAACAAAAAACAGCGGATAAATGTCCGTTAACAATTATGTTACCGTAGAAAAAATCTTTCCACATCTTTTTCAGAAGACACAATGGTTCTGATGTCAATGTGCGATTGGTCTCCCTCTGTAAAAAGAAAATGGTTTGCGTACAACTTTTGTTCAGGCTCTGAAGTTAAAGATCATTACTGGGATAACGTGAACAATGATCTGCATTGCTATCTTTTGTCCGTGTTTCAGTGTGGGGCCGTCACGTCACTAAACACTAATTCCTGCCTGCGTATTCAGCCCCAACCTGCAACCCGTGAACAAAGCAGAACCTCAAATTTCGAATCCTTCAGTCAACACCAAACACCATGGTATTGATGTGGCAGAAATAGGCCATTTCTACCTCCAATTTAGTGTTCCTCATTTCGGTATTGTGGGGTGTGAGTGCAATTACATTTCCATTATTGTTTAAATGCTCCAAGGTGTTTGAATTCTGAAAAGGGGAAGCCGTACTTACTGCCTGATTAGGATTCTCAGTACCAGAGTTTGGAGATTTCAGACTCAAATGCATTTTTGATGACTCTTTGAACAGCTTCATTCAATCCACCGCACTGTGGATTATCGAACACTATTTTTTCAGAAAATGACCTTCGTCACTCACCATTACACATAAACATGATTTCTTTGAATCCCCGCTATGTCACATGTATGTACCACAGCAGGACCTTTCAGGCGCTGTCAGTGTAACATGTGCGGGATGAAGGATTTCCCACAATGCAGTGCTCATGCTTTGTTCGCTACATGAGGCCTCTGCGAATATATACCTCCTGATGTTGTGTTTGTCGATGCGGGCGTAATTAAAAACACATTAGGCAATTTGATCCTAAGTGGAAACCAGCTCAGGGTAAATGGGGCCTCCAGTCATGATATGGGATAGTAATAAAGCTAGGGGGGATGCTGTTGCTATAGAAACAATGCCTTGAAACAGGTCTCAGTTCTGGTGACAGGTCTGCAAAGATGGCTACATCCAGCTTTATTCTGTAATGGTTTCCATAGTCGCTGTATGGTCCTCATAACAGCAGTTTATTTGGCACAAGACAATGATCCTTTAAAAAATATTAGCCTTAGCATTTGTGAATAATAAGTGTGATTAATAACAACAATGCAAAATGTTAAAGGCACATCAGGGGATAATTCAAGCAATAAAAAGTCAGTTCTTGCAATGACTGCTGAACCAGGGAATACGAAAGGTGATGAGATCTATTATACAGCATTGCTGCCATGATATTCCAAAAACCCCCAAGATGCTAAACTGCCCTCCTTCTGTATCAGGTAAAAACAGCGTTCAAACTGAGAGAAACATGTAAGATTTTTGTACTGATATTCAGCTGAGTTAAGCATCACTGCTGCCCACACAGTGTGACTCTTACAGTGCAGACCTGAGTTACCACATCTCAACATTTAACGCAAGACAAGGGGATGCAAATCAAGGCCCACTAAGCCCAGGCTAGCCCAGGTTCAAGATAAACACCATGATTGTGGGATGCGACATGATTTGAACTGGAGAATAGTGTAAACACATAATCATACACCCCAGCAGAAATGTTTCCCGAGTGGACGGGACCTTGTGTGTGTTACGCAGGACACTGCCAGCACCAATTAGAATTATGGATCCAAAGGTATCCCTCTCTTTCTGCTACCTGATAGGCCCCGACTCAATGCCACTGAGTGTGTTGTCTTGAGTGTATAAACAGAACTGTGACCATGGACATCTCAGCTGGGGGGGGGGGGGGCGGCTGCCCTTGGGTTTGCCCTCTCCTTTCCGAAGGCGGTGGAGACCGGCACTGAAATTCCCATCTTCAGCAGGCAGCCCAGTTACAGCAGCACAGGGTGAGACGGACATGCAATAAGCACACATTCCCACACCAGCGGTCTCCCAGAGCGCCCCCCCCCCCTTGGCCACCCCCCAGAGCATGCTGGGAAAGGAGTGGAAATGGAGAAAAGAATGCCAATTAAGCGGGAGCGGAGGACAGGTCCGGCCGTCTGGGAGAGACGGAGTCTCTGTTTGCCCATTGGCCGACCCTTATGCTACGTTTTCTCTTGTTATTATTCCCTTATTAATTAAGGATGTCCCTTCACACGTCCTGCATTTGGGCATTTATCTGGGCCTGTCCTCCACTCAGGTCCTCCCACTTGTTTTCAGTCCAGCCTTATAAAATCCCATACTTATAGAAATAAAAAGACAATATATATTTGGAAAGTTTTCTGTTTTTGACAGGTTCCCTCTTTATTACCGCTTCTCCTTACCGTGCCATGTCCTTTCGTGATTCCGGGGGGCCACGTCTCTGTAAGCGGCAGAGAGGCTGGGATGTGGATCCTCATCGAGACCCAGCGATGGTCCCGCTGGAAAGCACTAACCTGTCAGCTTGCAGAGCCCTGGCTGGCATTTCACACTTACATTTTTACATCTGTTTTAGAGGACGCGTTTCATCCAAAGAGATGTATAATCGAGAAAACCAATACCTGGAGCGATTGGGGGTTAGGGGCCTTACTTAAGGGTCCAGCGGTGACATCACTCAGACCTCCTCTCTTTCCAGAGCACTTTAAAAAATAATACTCAGCCTCACTCCAAATAAGAATTTTCCTTTTAGAGGATTACTGAAACATGTGTGGTTTAATGTCATAATAGATTCTGTGAAACCTTTTTTCTTTTGGCTTATTTTATTCTCTGTGTCATAGCAGAGGAGTTTAGTCATGTGCTATTATTTGTAAAACCACATTCCAACCTTCTGATTTCTAACCGCGAATCACCTCATCAATCAAACTCTCATCAGCGATGGCGTAAAGTATGGCGGCGCCATCAGCAAACCGTGTGACAGAGGGACACCTGTGGTGACAGACACCTGGGCTGGTGGCCGCCAGGGGCCCCCAAAGGCCTGCTGGGGTGGGGGCCCGAGTGACAGCAGAGGGGCAGACGGAGCAGAGCTGCACTGCAGCATGAGGAAATGAACGATATGTGGTGGCAGCTTCAGCGACTGCAGGGAGAATCTCATACGGATAATGAGGCAGGAAGATCGTCTTCTTATAGGTTAATGTGGAAAAAAGTCTGTTCACTTGATTTTGACTGGAAATTTGGCCACAGTGCCACAGTCATTACACTAAGTATTTAATAAACATGTCTGTTATTTAGGATATGCTGAAGCAGCTTGGGGGGGGGGGCACGGCATGGTTGTCTCACACCTCTTTGATTAACCTTGTTGTTATTTCTCACTTTCCTTCCCATTCCAGCAGGGTTCGAGTCCCCGCCTTGACACCATGTGTGTAGAGTTTGCATGTTCTCCCCCTGTCGTCGTGGGGTTTCCTACGGGTGCTCCGGTCCCCCCCCCCCCCCCCGAGGTGAATTGGTGTTACCAAATTATCCGTAGGTGGATGAAGCAGCATGTTCTGCTAGCTAGCTAAGATCTAATCTGGTGCTCAAACAGCTGTATAAAACGTAGGCATCCCATCTCAGTAAAGATAAAAGGGGGGATTTTTAAAGAATCACATCTCCCCCAATCAAATGTGCCCCCCCCCCCCCCCCCCAGCATCCACGACGAGACTATGATGTGTTTCTATGGAAACCTGCGAGGATACTAGCACTGCTATATAGAAGATCAGTGGCCGGTGGGTATAGATCCCATCCTTATTAGAAGAGGAAACAGGATTTGTCACAAACCCCTCCCCGGCCACCAGACCGGTAAACATTCTGGGTGTCCCTAATTTCCTGTACTTTTTAGATTTTATTGTTTCCACAACTTTTCAGGTTCTTGCTGCCAAAATAATCACTTCATCTGAGAGGCGCTTTTTCAGGAACACCTGCATGTTACCCGAATGGCCGGTACCTCAATGCAGCCAATCTTACGGCTGCAATCGAATCCACACCGTCCACGGCGAGGAGAACGAGGCTCATTTCCCAACAGGATAAACATTTTTAAGATGCTAAGATGCCTGACGTAAGTGATGTCATGATGTCAAACATAGGCTGGAATTTTCACGCTCACCACAAATGTGTAGCGTTTACAGTGAGCGGGACGGTAAAAATACATCCCATAAGGGCTGAAAACATCTCGTTAATGAGCAAGGTCAGAGGAGAATAGTTAAAGCTAACAAGAAGGTCAGAAGGGCAGAACTTACAGCTCAGTACCACAGTAATGTGAAGATCGGCTTCTCTGAATGCACATCTCGTTAACTGGTTCTGGAGAAATGCTGTTTTTCTATGCTCTCCTGTTTGAATGTTGGACTTGATGTAAATAATATATCAATAATCTGTTATCCAAACATTATGACTTAAAAGCTAACTCATGGTCTGTTACAGTATTTTATCAACAATATAAGTTGAATCTGATGAATCCATATAATATACATGGTGCAATTAGTTACTGGAATACATTGTACGGTTTTCAAATTAAACCGTAAAGACATTTTCAATGTTTTATAGCGTCTATGCTGATTCTTTTAAACACACTGTAAATATTTTTTTTGTCTAAGACCATCTACATCAGGACTGGCCTTTATCATGAACCTAGTTGTCATTTGTCACTGTCCTTCCCATTCTGAGAGGCCGAGCAGTGGCCACTGGGCCATAAGCACCTGCTTAGTTGACCTACTGCAATGGTGTTCATATTCAGCTAAGTATTCAGACGTCCACTTAATTAACCTTTCCCTCATTTCTCACTACCTAGGCGCCCTGGTAATAATAATCCCCCTGTCCTTCATGTTCCTATGCTGCCCATTTTAACCTCCCTACAAATCCCTCCACGCCTTCCGTCACCTTGTCGGGGAGCATAATTGACTATCCTTTCCTCCCTAAATCAAAACAAATGGGTGTCTGTGTAAATTATAATGTGGATCACAGCCAGTATACTACAGCGCTGGGCTACATGCACCCACTGGATTAGCAATTAGCGGATATCCGTGTCCACATCGCAGAGGCCCAACTTCAATAAGGAACATTATCCTCAACAACGACAGCTATCGCACAAATATTGCTCTTTGGGGGAATGAAATGGTGGCAGTATGTTGGGGCAAGCAGCCTATATATGCACACACACCCATATATGGCGAACTCTGCATTGTACAGGGCTTATTCAACACTGCTTAAGCTATGAGACAGACACTGTATGCATCAAGGTATCCAAACCTGTGAGAATCCTGAGGGGAAAAAACAAGCTGGTGTGCATTGTTATATAATTTCAGGTTAATTATGAGTACAGGGGTGAAGTATATGTTAAAGCACTATCAGAGGATTTCCAGGTTTTCCTGACCAGTCTTGGTTGTGATTGACCTCACGGGTCTGTGGAGTGGGTTTAAGGAGCCTTTAGAGCACGCGAGGGTTGCCATTCTGCTTTGCCTGCTCAATAAATCAGCAGCGTGATCAGAAAAACACGCCGACTCTGAAAGGAGCGTCCTGGAGCAGTAATCACGGCTAAACAGAAGCCACAACATCCCAAGGGCCCTTTTGATCTCCGCTGCCTACATATCTCTGCGTAATGACTCGCGCTCGGCAAGCAAAGCCATCCACCAGACACGTTCTCAGGTAGCCAGAGGCCGAGGAACATTCACTCAGCTGTGCAGTGCAGGGCCAAGCTGGCACATCCAAGCAGGAACAGATCTTGCTGGAGAAAAGAAGTCACTGTATCCACCAAGGGCTCCGCCCACTAGATTAGCTGTGTGGGCTGTTGCTCACTCTTCACTCAGATGCAGGCTTACAGTAATTGCTTTCAAAGAGATTTTCCCTGGAACAATTCTTCAAAATGTGCAACGTTCAGACGATCGTGGAATTGCCTGTTTTGCATCTGACTGCATCTTTGAGAAGTTTATTATTTATTTTTTTTTGGTATCCCGTTTAAATGTGTCAGATTTATTTATTTGTGAAGGATGACGCGTATTCATTATTGTATATTTTTTTTGCAGTGCACACAATGTCACCAGTGGTAATAAACGCCAGTCAGTCATTTCTTTGTGCTTTATTGAAAGAAGATTTAATTTGTTTGCGAATTACACAAAAACGGAATTCCGCTGAAAACAAAATTTTAAATCTATATACAGATTACTTACCCAGCATAATAACCTTCTGGCATCTATGAGGAGCGTTTTTGCTTGGTGATGCAAAAGCATCATTTTACCAAATAGGTCAGGATAAAATGTTAATCTGTTAATAATAGGAATAAAAAACAGTCAGGCTTTATAATGTCTTTGTAAACGGAACATTCTACAGCACTGAATCATATTCCCTAGACATCAAACTGCTCTTCTGGATTATGGATTAATGCTTCTCCTTAATTCTCCTTGGACTCATAATGCTGTTTGAATGAATTTTCCTTGCTAAACCAGCGCTGGTCTAATTTAATTTGGACGGGCTGTTTAGTGTTACCTGATCAAATATTTTTATTTCTTGGGCATGAATCCAGCGTGAAACACCTGTCCCTCTACACCTGCAAGTCCATTTGTTTGAAATATAGTGTCGTCTTATAATGCTTTAGCGCCTTAGCATGTCGCCACCCACTTATAAATGCAGCTGGCTAATTGGGCAAACTGGGAGCATCCTGCTCTCTGACCAGCAAAGATTCACCGGGGCAGACCGCGGATAAGCATCAAGCCCTGGCCCTCATGCCCCGGCCCTCGTGCCCCGGCCCTCCATATGCTGCGGGCAGGGCCGCACCAGCTGTCCGGGGTCGGGCAGATGGGCATGCGGGGGACACGCTCCCATGCCTGAGCTTGCATGCTTCCACAGCCACCTGAACTCTCCTACGTGCCTCTGGGCCCTTCTGTCCTAATTCCGCCATGCATCCCAGCATCTGGTCATCCTGACCTTAGACCTTTTGAAATCTGCGTCACTAGCAGCCTATAGCTCCTTACTTAAGACAAACTCAGGTCTTGATTTAAATGTATTTATCACAACACTTTGTCTCAAGCAGACACAAGGGCATCATTTGTTTTTGTTTTTTTACTTGTGTTTCTCAACTGAGCAGGGTCAACAGAGAAAGGCAGCAGGGAGACCTCAATGGCACTGCCGGGTCACAGCAAGTGCATTCTGGGTGCTGAAGTCCTCCCTATACTACAGGCATTAGAACACAGGACACCTTATTTCTGTCGGTCCGACTACCCTCTCGTTCATTTTCCACCATTAACAGGAGTCATGTTGCCTTTGATTGTTTAGAGCCATTACCATGGGAACTGCACAGGGACTATGATCTCATTGATTCACCATACTGACCATGGGGACCTTTAGGTAATAATTCTCTTTTTAATTGATTTATTCCATAACCTGCTGCAATAAAGCAATCAGACTTGATTTGTCTTTTTTTGGATTCAGCTCTACCGCAGAAACTCGTCATTCACAGTCACCGACGGCCTGCTTTGTCCTCATTCAGGATGGCAGCAGTCTCAAGAAACGTCACAATCGGCCCCTCGATTGCTGAAATCTCCCCACTTTCCCAACTCATTTTTCACTCTGCGGCTCGGAATCGGTTATGAAGCGGGACCTCGGAATTGATCGGCGTATCGATTGGTCTCCATGACGCACAGTTAGGACGCCTTTATGGATGCACCCAGGGACAGAGGAGTGCCTCACAGCTGGGAGCGTTCAGTTAGACCACAGCATGACTGCTTCCTCAGTCTGTCAGCCAAAGTGCAGGCCATTTGATCTTCTCATTTTTTACATATATATATATATATATATATATATATATATATATGCCTTACAAATTCTTCATTTTGATGTCCTTTAATGTACCTAATCAACCAACTCAAAAAGTCACCCCCCCCCCCCCCTTCATAACCTGCATGGGTTTCCTCACACGACTCTGCAAGGTAGATTGGTCTTTTGTGTTCATGACCCCTGCAATCCAAAAGGAATATGTGTGCGACATGTCCACACCATGCTGTAAATACCAGGATGCATTCCAGCCAAAGCAATCATTTTCCCACATTTGCTCTTGGAATACAGGTTTCGGATCATTTGCAGCAATGAATATGCATGAGACAGTGATATATGTAAATATTATGTCGAGACGTAATAATTAAAGTGATGATATGCAGATGGTGTTAGCTTCAAGCTGAGTTAAGTGATAGGAAAACCTTTAAGTGTAAATTAAGAATTGCAAAGAATGTGCGCATTACCAGCTGAAAGTCCTGAAACCGTTCTGTGAGAATGCAAGTTTAGTCACATGCAGCATTACATTATTTATTGTACTACAGCAAAAAAGAAAGGTTTAACAAAAGGCAGCCATGTGATTCTGCATGAGTGTTTCTGAAGGCTGCCATGCGATTCTGCATGAGTGTCTCTGAAGGCTGCCATGCGATTCTGCATGTGTGCAGTGGAAGGCAACACGGCAGATGGAATTCTAATGGCCGCACAGTGGGATTGTGGGATTGCCGCTTCTGGTTTTTACATCTGAAACTCAGTATAGCAACAGGAGTGATTACCTGTGGCTTTTCAGGCCCACTAGCGTCTGGGGTGTAGGTACACAGGTGATAAAACTCCCCCTCCCAAAAAGCTCTCCCCCCCCCAGTCACATGCCTCTGTGTGACTCATGGGTCTGCACTGTGTATAACAGAGGGTCACCTTAACTACCTACCTTGAACAGACCAGGGTTAGCGCAGAATGCTAGTGTCAACATGTCTTGTTGCTCAAAGTGTTCCCCCAGTGAGCAGAGGTCTTGAAAGTAAAGACTGTTATTACTGAAAAAGTAATTTTTTTGAATAAAAATAAAACAAAGAAAACTGTCAATGTGTGTTTGCCCTTCAGTGGGTTGGCACCCCTTCCTGCGTTATTCCCTGCCTTGTGCCCATAGCTTCTGAGCTTCTGGGCCTCGCAACCCTGCATAGAGCAAGTGTGTACAGAAAATGGATGGATGAATGGATATATCATTGTAGGAACTGCCAGTGCATCCAAAAGAGTCATTACATAATTACTATGTAACCATCATCTTACCATCCTGCCAGGCTTGTTCTTTCTGGGATGACTGGCCGAACGTTTGGAAGGTGTTAGTGTAGGAGGCCATGAAATGAATGCGAAAACATTTTATATTTGGATTCTGGCACCAAAAGGTCATTCTCTGCAGTCAATATGGTGCTACACTGTTAACCGTCCACTGGCCGGTAAATTTGTCACTAGGGTTCACATTCAGACTCATTTCTTGCTCCTGTGTGACTCATCAGGATCAAGTCACATGTGCGTCCAACCGGATCACCGCAGAGCCACTGTGGGAGCATGAATCCTTCTGCTGAAACACGGATGCTGCCAATCAGGACCAGCCTGTGACATTCAGCAGGTGAAATTTTACTTTCATTTATAGTTCAACAGTGACCAGTTAGGTTCATGCTTTGATTGATTGTTTGCACAAAAGATAATAAACACTCCCATGCTGCCAAAACATCACACTTTAAAAACTGGCATATTTTGGGAGCCCAATTCTGATAGGTTTGGTAGTTCAGGTCCTGATTTCACAGGATATTGATTGGGAGTCCTACGTGGGGAGTGCATTGACAGGAAGTGATGACGCTGACAGGAAGTGATGACGCATACTGTAGGTCTCGGTAAACATGGAGGGCATGACCTTGAACCTTTGCTCCACCCTGGATGCTGTTTTGCCACAAAGTGTGTTATTCCAGTAACAAGAGGTCGGCCACCTGAACCGATAGGGTCTGATCTGCAGTTCCCGCCTGAACTTGCCTTTAGTCTCTGGGAGCCCTTGTTTCAAACCTGGTGGCGGCTGGGAAATAAACCAAGTTTTGCAGCCCCCTGTTAGCCCCCCCCCACAACAACGTGCCGATCGCAGTGCTACACGGTGGGAGCACGCCGGCTAGTTTCAGAATTCCGGGACGGATGCCAAAGCCTCCAGTGAGCCGCAGAAGTTTGAACATTATATTTCACTTTTATGCCAAAGCCTTGGGTGGCAGCTTACGCACCTCATGGCTGGGCTCTTTACGCACTGGAGGATGTTAATTACCTTTTTTATTGGGTGTCAGACACATGGTCAGAGCCAGCATATTGCAATGATTCATTCTACTATTTTGTGAGCTATTGTCAGAAAATTTATTGGACACTGTAACAGCAGCGGAATGTTACTGTACTATTTTTTATACTCATATTTTTCTTATCCTATTCAGTTTTTAAGAAAGACATCTCAAAAATAGTCAGAATATGCAGACTACTCTGATTTTTGTACTGAATATTTTTATACTGATAACATAACCAGTTAAACCAAATGTTAACAAGACCCTAATGATGGTTCGGCCCATCTGCACATGGCTGAAGCAGCAGGTCTGTGGTCTTGTGCTTTGCTGAGGTGATTCTCCTCAGCTCGCCTCTTCCTGCTCCCCAGGAATCTCCCTAGGTCCCTGCAGACTCAGGGAGGATCCCGTTCTTCTCATTTCCTGCCTCATTTCCAGTTAGGACCGGCCCCGGGGCTGGCAGTGGGTCTCACTGCAGTGCTTTGTCCATTCCGTTGCTTCAGAAACACCAAACTGCCACTAGAGAAGTTTTGGTTTACAGTTATTTATTTTTTCCGTAGTGCATTTATACTCAGATAAAACGAGTGCTGTGAAGTCTGTGTGTTCTTCTGTGGATGGCTGTCCACACGCCCCACTGTGAAGCCCCTCATTACAGCCTCTTCGCCAAGCTCTTCTGAAAAGTTTCTCCACCTTAGGATGGATACTGGCCCTGCGTGAACTGCACACTCACCCCCAAAATAATTGCCATTAAAAGCCCCTATCAGCTATGTCAGCCCCACCCTCCAAATCCCTCAGCCTATTTCAAATTACTTCAGATTATAATCTGTGTTTATGGATTAGCAGGCTGCTTGACATTCTGAGCCGCTGGAACTCTGCAGGATATATGAACAGCATTTGATGGACAGAAAGATGGCATATGCATTAAACACATTTCTTATTGATGAATGGTAACACTGGGCACCTATTTGATTGTGCTTCATTAAGTTAAATGCTTTCCTTACTGACATCGGTATTAATGTAGCAGTGTAAGGATTTTAAAAATGTCACGAAATTTAAGGTGCAGTGGCAGTGTTACCGCAGCTCAAGCCAGGCAGGGGGTTTGAGGGCCCCTGTGGGCCCCTACAGCGGGGTTGGGGGGGGGGGGGCCTTTTTGGTTT
>JABJVO010000026.1:22109016-22126186 GCA_026770805.1 Boulengeromyrus knoepffleri
GCGGGGGGGGTGGGGGGGTGGGGGGGGGGGGGGGGGGGGGGGGCGGGGGCGGGGGGGGGGGGGCAGCTGTGAAAAATCCTCATAGCAAGAAAGTGAGAAAATGCAGTCTTAAAAGAGGATCGTGGGACTTAGATTAAACCAGTCAGTGTCCTATTGTCCAGCATTATGGGCATATTAAAGTGCACAAACACATGATAGCTGGGTATTTTATCTACAGCATTGTCTTTGAACTAGCAATTCATGGGAAAGTGTAAATTCAAATATTCAAGAATCTCATAAAATCTGCCATTAAGCACCAATTTCCATTCAAAAAAGAATACTCGCATTTTAAAGATTATCAAAAGAAAAGGGTGTACTACTACCAAGTGAGATTAACCCCTCTCTCTCTCTCTCTCACACACACACACACACACACAGTGGGTATATGGCCGGGAAGATGACAAAGGTGTCGACACATTTCAGAACGACGTCCATGCTCATTTATAATTACACCATTCAAAGTGCAAAGGGTAGAATTAAAGGACTGATAATAATGAAGCTGAGTGAGACAGATGTTCAGCAGAGTGTGGTTTGTGGTTCGGACGGTGGAGGACAATGCACACCACATGGTTTTCAGGTTACGCGTTTCTATAAATTTTTATTAATGATTCCACTGTGTCCATTCACCACAAGTGCCTGTAAGCGAGCGACAGATACTGAATGTGAAATTCACGCACAAATATTAAAATAATAATTAAAATTTGCTGGTAAAGTAATCTGGAAAATGAAGGGGTGTGCGGGGGTTGGTATCAGCTCATAATTATAAACGAATATCTCATTACAGCAGAAATTGCCTCTTTTTATATATATTAGCAAGATTTAGCACACATGGCTAAAGGGCTCGAAACACAGAAATGATCGGTAAGCATCATTTCCGGTGGACATCTCTGGTGGCTTCTGTGAGAATGGAAATTGAGGGGAAGCACAGAGAGATGCCGTCTCCAGTAGCCCAGCCGGATGCCTGCGATGATGACAGAAGCGCAAATGGTGAAAGAGCCAATGACACAGGCTTGTAGAGCCAATTCCCACCAGCTGTACGCATGCAGCCTACAATACAAACAAAGCATGAGCAAAATGAAGCTCAGAAATGTAGCAGATTATGTATCTGATCTGTCTGTGTTTTTGCTACATGAGACACTGGCTCTCACCGCTGGCATGGTACCTTACTGGCTTCCTCACCACCCTGCGACAAAAAAGCGATTATCACGGCAGCAGCACTAGTATACCTGTGGATTATACTACTGCAGCATTAACATCCATCCATCCATCCATCCATCTTTAAAGCTTAGCCTATCGCAGGCAGCAGAGGCCTCCAGGACGGGCTTCAGCAGAAACATTTTTAACTGAGTTTCAGGCTCGAGATTCTGCTCTGCTGGTCTGTTGACAGCTTGATCGCCAACTAGCTCCACAGACACAGTAATAGAAAGGAGAGGTGTGTCTGTTTACTATTTGAAAAATAACATTGAGGCCCATTGGTAGTGAAGCAAAAAGGGGGCAGTTCATTGTACGGCCGACTCAGTGCTTCACACTCAAATGCTGTCATTCACCAGCTTGTTATGGGTTTTACTCTGAGCTCTGCAGTATCACAGGCCAGAGGCAGATAGGCAAATATCTGGTGCTTCTTACTTCAAATGAATCAAGTGGCCCACTGCAGTCAGGGCTGGATTCCCTAAGTAGCACCTGCCCGTTAACTTCACTCTCAGGCAGTAGAAATCGTGACATTTAAAGTAATGCAATTGAAATGACAAATTTCCCTTCAAAAAATCAGTATAAATTTTATTGACTTTAAATGTCCAGCCCCAGGCACATTCTTATGCTCCTAAACAGCCCACACACACACATACACACACACACACAGAGTGGGTATATAGCCGGGAAGATAACAAAGGTGTGGACATATTTTAGAACAACATCCATGTTCATTTATAATTACACCATCCAAAGAACAACTAAATAATATTCTAATGAATATTTCACATGAAAATACCTCCATGTTGAGTAATGCTAACTATTTAGGTCTTGCCTAACAAAAAACAAAACCAAATGGCAGTCACTTCCTATGGAACCTCACACCAGAGGGAACAGGCGAAATCATGGTCTAACAATCCAGAATCGTTAGCATTAAGCCTAGCGAGCGAATCCGGAGGGCACAGGCCGAAGGGCGAGCGAATCTGGAGGGCACAGGCCGAAGGGCGAGCGAATCTGGAGGGCACAGGCCGAAGGGCGAGCGAATCCGAAATCGGACTGCAGGGATTGGAATGACTAAGAGCTGTAGTGGATGGACAGGATGTGTAACGACATAGACAGCACCACAGCACATACTGTAATACCCTGTCCCAAAAGTGTGACCTTCCACTGGAGCTGTCACCTAAAAGCAGATGTGCTTTGATATTGCCCCATCTGTCAAAAGATTGGGAAACCGAATCAACCTGTTCCGCTGGCTGCCCTGCACCCCATTCCTGCAGTCGCAGAACCCTTTGACCACATCTGGATTGATTGTGTGGGACTCAGCGAAAACTCGCTTGTTAAACTATTTACTATGATGTGCGCTGCAACACAGTACCGGTACCCCAGAGCTGTTCCCTTACACTCTTTGGAATCGAAAACTGTAGTCCAAGTTCTGATCAAGTTCTGTACCGCCGCCAGTTTAACTAAACAAGTCCAATTGAACCAGGGTTCGAATTTTACGGGCGCAAGGCAGGGAACAATGTGGGATGGGGGGCCACCCACTGTCTGGCACACTCGCACGCCATTCACTCGCACACACACACCTATGAGCCATTGGGTAACTCCAGTTAACCTCAGCATGCTCTAACACTGGTGACCGATGCACAGTATGTCAAGATCGACCCCTGCCCTGTCCTCTTTGTCATCTCATTCCTAACATTTCAGTCCTGAGTGATAAGTGTAATGACCCTCACCTGTGTCTTGTCGTTCCCAGACCTACTCTTTCTTATGGTCTGCACCTGCCCCTGGTTTAGCCCTCGTTGTAGGTGTATATATGTGCTTAGCCTAACCTACTCCTTTGTTAGTCATTGTGGATGTGCATCTGTTACTGTTACCTGTGTTTTAGATCCTAGTTGGTCCCTTCTTTGTAACTGTCTCTCCAGTGTTTCCCTGTGTGTTAGTCCCGCCTTACCACGAGAACTGTGTCTCAGAATCGTAGTTTATCTGCTGTGGTGTATGTGGGGCGCTGTGTGACTTGGTAGGTTAGGACCATATGCCTGTGATCGCAAGGTTGCTGACTTAAATCCTCAAGTCAGAGTGATTTAGCTTTAGGGCTCTTAAACAGAGCCCTTAACCACCAACTGCTCTGGGTGACCTTGCTTTCTCGAAATGTATGTCGCTTTGGGAAGAAGCGTCTGCTTAAAAAATTAAATTGTAAATTTATGTTGCCATGGCAACAGCTGAATTGATTTACTGACACCTATTTGTATTGCTAACTGTTGCACGCTAAGCTAGACTACACCGTAAATATTGAAAATGCATGCAATTAACTCAACTGTGACACCAAGCAGGCAACATAATGATGTGGTAACTTAATACGTTCTTGGACATATTGTAGACCTGAGACCCCTCTTTGCTGGTGTCTGTCACTGCAGTCCATTCTCATGTACACCAGGGGGAGCTGTGTTGCCATCTGGCTCTGGCTGAAACACACATCTAGTTCATCAGAGGGAGTTGCAGGGGCTAGTGAACCCATACAGCAAAAGGAGCAAGAATTCACTGACTGCTCATGCCTGGAATACTCCAGTAATGATTCCACACCTCGGTGCTGGCGGGGGGGGGGGGGCGGAGCTTTGACACCTGTTCCCCCCAGCAGCGTGAGATGGCATTGCCTGCCTCCTGCAGCGAGAACCGCCTGTCCTTTAGCATGCTCACCATATCTCCAATTCCCCCGTCTCCCCACCCCAACACCGCCCAACACCACCACCCCAGGGGCAGCTTCTGCCCCCCTCTTCCTGATCTCTCTAAGAGTGATGTCCGCCGTGCCGCTCGGTGCTAATGAAGCCATCTGCAGTTTCCAAAATCGATCCTTGCACACTCCTCATTCCCATATGTTCCCAGAGCTCAGCACCTCATCAAACCTGGATAACAATGCAGAGAACCCAGACCTGACAACAGAGTCTGGAAAACTGTTAGCAGAGACTAAACTGGAACACTGTAAATGCAGATACAGTGTGATCTATGCTAACGTGGCGGAGAGACGCCGGAAGAAAACAGCAGTTTAACAGTGACCTGAGGGTACAGAATAAGGGATTAGCATGAACCCTCACAGTTCAAGCTCACCACGGTAAATATCACATTTAAAGGTATATACACTGAGTGGCACGTAGGAACCCATAACAATTACCATTCAGGACCCACTTTAGCAGTCAGAACTGCTTCAAGGGGAGCAAGCTTTGTGCTCCACGAAGCCGTTCTGCACACTGGTGCTGTATTGAGGTGTCATGTCTCCTGTGACCCCTCTCATCACGAAGGTGTCTTCAGCCACAGAGATTCTCAGCAAACTGCAGGGTGTTAAAATCCCTGGTGGGTGACTGTTTCTTAGATGCCGGAACCAGCTCGTCTGGCACCAACAATCACACCACATTCAGAATCACATTCGGACCGTGCAACCAGGTTAAACACTTAGTAACTCAGTCAGCCGCTTCATCGTCTCTGTTTACTGGATCGGGCCGTTTGTTAATGACAAGCAGGAAAACTTAATAATGTGGTCACTGAATGTAGTGAACAAATGTGTTAGGAATAATGGAATAAAGGAAGGATTGGCAAAGTCATGTTTACAACCAGCTAAATTAAAATGAAAGGAGGCAAATGAATAAAAGGCTTAATTAGGAGATGGGTTGTGAGCTCAGACATAAAAGGCCCATCCAGGGAAGTTCTGTATCTCTGGACCTTCACATTGCTTGGTTACTGTTGCTAGGTTTGATGAAGCACTACACAATCACCATGGAAACACCTGGCTTTGTGATATTTCGTACCTTCGCTATTTTGTTTTTAACAGACAAAGAAAAAGCAGGTCAGTTGGGATGTCATGTGCTGATTTAAAATTTTTTAAAAAGGGTCGTTATTGCGTTCCCATCTGTCGTAGTTGGTTGGATCAATACACACAGTTTCCTTTTGTGTTTGGTAGCAATGAGCTGGCTGGCTTGGTCACCATAAGCATATCTAAAGTACAGTAGTCACAAAGCAGGCAGCCTTGGCCTGTACTGAAAACGACACTTTGCAAGGATTTCTTAGATCAAGCGACCAAGATGAAGAGAGCATAAACTGCTTTATAGAGTATTTAAATATTGGGGTGGTGTCCAACTTGTCCTGCTCTGGACAAAAATGCAAAGATGTAGATGTGTGTGGATGATCATGGAAATCATATGCAAATCCACACGGCTTTTTACAGATCTCCCTCCGCACCGAATTTCCCCGTCGTATGGAAATCAAGGCGACTGCAGGAATCTGCAAGTTCAGCTACCAAGACTAAGTGCCCTAACGTGGTTCTTCCTATGGCATGCAGGTTATGAAATACAGTCGGCAATTTCAGATGGCAGGACAGCTCATGTGGCTGCCCATCAGATCTGTTTGGGTGTGGACATGTAATAGCAAAAGTCACGTGATTAAATTTATGATCTGATATTGGTCATTCAGATTCATGTTAAGATTCAAATTAAGATTCTAATTAAGATTCAGATTATGATTCACATTACTTTATTCATCCCCAATTGGAAATTTTTCAAATTTTTCTTCATGAGTATGGCTGCATAACCTGGCTTTTAATCATGCTTCTTTAAACACCCCTAGTGCAAGCTGCTTGTGTCTGTTTGTGAGGCCAGTGATGGACTGGCATCCTGTCCAGGATGTCCCCTGCCTTGCACCCAGTGCCTATTGGAACAGGGTCCAGACTTAAGCACAAAAAAACTCACTGACAAATATTTTTCATTGTGAATTTTATATCAAAATTATTTGTAAAAGTGCAATATGATATAGCAGCTCTTACAACAAACACATAAAAAATATACAAAAGATGTAATGCATCAGCATGGACCATATTTTAGGCAAGAAAGATTTTGATTCGGGATGGAATTTCTCCACCAGGCCGCCTGCCACGTCTCATTCACGGTGTAATGCATGACCCACAATGCACAGGTCTGGGTGTGAGACAGAGCGATTGATTGCCCATACATCTGATTGGCTGCCCCATACTTCCGCCTCCCTATTCAGTCCATCCTGTAGCCTATTGGAGAAATGAACAGCAGACATTAGGACAGCAAAAAAGGTAATTATGAGGAAATTCAGTTGTTACAGTGCATTTGTAGGTGTCTTGAATAAATAAACATAAAGGTTTAACTCAAGTGAGACCGTATTCCATATTATATATATTTATTAACAGCTAACCCTAAGCAAACTATCAGTGTGATGAATAAATAGATCCTTGTCAGTGGGATAACTATGACTCCCCCTTGTTTCATAATTATTTTCCTACCTACCATAATTATTTATTTGTCTGTCTTTCACTATTTACATAATCCAACTTTTGGACGTGCAATCGGTGATTTGTCACAGTATTAGAATGCTGTTCCCTCAGCGGTGTGAAGAACAATGTGATTAAATTCAGTAGTGTGTACATAACTTTTTCCTAAATACTGTAGATCTTTCTGACATTGTGTGTTTTCTATCTTGTGAAAAGACATGTATCTCTGCCCTGCCTGATCCCGTCTCCCAGCGCTCAGACAGCTTGGTTCTGGCTCTGGTTCTGCTGTGGTTAGCCGCCAAGCCTTTGAAACGCCTGTCAGAGACAGACATCTGCAAGGCGTGTTTTACTCTGCCTTTCTGTCAATTTAATCCTCAGAAAAGTGGAAAATGCAGTCAGACTCGTCCTTCTTACATTAACAGTCCAGCAAAGGCTGGGAGGCATTGTGGCACAACGAGGAAATCTCAGGTACGATCTTCACACGCAGACGAGCGTTTCACACTAAATGAGTCACCACAATATTTCCTTCATTTATTTTCTTGTGTTTCAGTAACACAGATGCCTCTCTTTTGTGATCGTTTCCCAGGGTTTATTTAAATACACTTACTGACCACTTTTTTAGATATCCATACATACCATGTAACACCCTTTTTATCTCCAGAATCACTGTTACCATTAACTAGCAGGTGGGGCTCATAACTGACCCACTTGAATTGGGTGTAGATGCGGGGTAGCTAATTTACACAGTTGAAGTGCTATGCAGCTGGAGGTCTTCTCCAGAAACCATAACAAATATCCATTAAGTCCGTTTACCCATTAAGTCCTCATCTCTTTGTTTATCCCGGAGGATCCATTCTCGGAACAGCTGACATTTATTGCAGAGAAACTGTAGCTAAACTTCAGAGCCCTCCCTGTCGCGTGATCCCTCTGCTGTCCCTGCCTATTACTCATAAATTGAGGAATATACAATCAATTTCAGGCATGAATGGCAACATCTAAGGCTGCCTAACAGGGACAACATCGGCGCTTTATAAGCCAAATGGGAAACTCCACAAGGCCACGTCATATGTCAGCCACAGTTAAATTTCCAAGGACTTCATTGTCACGGTTCCATGTTGATTATCTTCCTCTTATTAACAGCTCTTCAGCTACTTCTTTATGCTTCAGTTGGCCTTAATGATTCTCTCCTTCTATCTGTGCAAGGAAGTATTAGTGACAAATTCGCCCAGACAGCAAAGGTTGTCCTCTCCCTATGTTAAATAATCTGCCGATAATCCACCAGAGCATCAGAAGTTACATTCATTTGCAACATTAAATTATATTATAAAATAAAACAGTAAAACGCCTCAGTGGAATGTGCAGTGGATTATTTAGGCTATTTAGTTTATATAAAGGGCCAATGTCTTTCCTTATGAAATGCAAACCACGGCAATCATTTTTTTCTCGTGGCAGCCACATTAGACAGGATACTCTGGCCGTTAGCTAGCATGCTTGCATATGGGGGGGATGGTTAAGCATATTGCGCAGCCTGGGCACTGGGCTGCTGCCTAAAATTACATATTCAGTGTGAGACGGTGATTTTCACAGATATGCAAACAGAGGCAGATGAGAGCAAGATTTAAGTAGCACAAAATCAAAGATACGTGATTATGATGCGTGGCACTACTGTCACCTAGCATGTATTTAGGGAAATATTAGTAAACCTCTCTCACCCATGGATGCTGATGACAGGTTCACTTCCACAGCTCTGAGCAATTGACAATGTGGGAGACCAAGTAGGGAGAGTCAGACTCAGTCGCCGGTCTGACTGACTCCGTCTGATGACAGACTGGGGGCCCCGCACTAAAACCGGTAGCATAGCACGGCTCGGCTCCCCCGAGGACTTTCTGAGCACAGAATCTCCAGCTGGAGTCCATGCCTGGGGGGTGCAAGATGTAGACCAAGGCTGAGCCTCAAACAGAGAAGACGACACAGGGCAGAAGACTGAGTGAGCATTGCCAGAAAGCCGTAGGATGGAGGCTGGCGGCGGGGGGGTTTCTTCACTGCTGGTATCACGGCCGAATCTCTGAACTCTTGGGGAGACTGGGGGTGAAGGGGTCTTGAAAGCATATGAGGTGTCGGAAGGATTTTGGGTCACTTCCCGTCTTGAGAGTAGAGGACTTGTCGTTCTTTGGAAATTAGCAGCCTTATTAACTTGGGGGGGGCTTGGCATGCCCCTCGGTTTCAGTGGTGGGGTGGGTAGTTTGCGGCTGTTAGGGGGGCTGCATGAGGAAGGGGGAGCAGTTTGTCGTTTAAAGACGGGTGGACTAGGAAGTCGGCGGTGCTGGGAATGCGGTTTGGGGGGCGGCGAGGGCAAAATACGAGCCCTTGAGACAGGAACAGTGGCTGGCTGTTGGCTGTTAGCGGCTGGAGTGGAAGGCACTGTCTCAATGGGGTAGCCCCCTCCCTGCTTTCCCCCATCGCCATCCGTAGTCAGCAAGGGTTTTCTGGGCCCAGTATCGGCCTGACAGTTCTCTGTGGATGGTTCAGAGGAGTGCCGGATGTGTATGATCTTTTGGACTTGCTTATATACAGAGGTGACCTTGTCACTCTTGAGGTCTTGCATGGCAGTTCCTGACTGGCAGCTTTGAGGACTCACTGTTGTGTCCTGACTGACTGGCTGCACTGGAGAAACCTTGGGAATAACGCGCCTCCGGCTTGGCAGGACCGTTACTGACTGGGTGAAGGCACGCAGCCGCTGGGACACCGTGGTCCTCTGAAGTGCAGCTGAGCAGCCCATGCTCCCAGTGCCATCCTTGCCATCATTTGACTGGGATTCCTGAGCCACCTCAAATGAGTTGTCCATTAGAACTTCAGGAGGAGGTGGTGGCAAGTGGTCTACGTCTAGGTCCTCGAGTCTATTAGAATTATCGGAGTCTACTTGACGACTGTTGATGCTATCGTCCAGGATAACCTCCCTATTCCCTAAGCCAGGAAGAATGGGAATGCCACATTTTCGGACCCCTCTGAGAGGTCCAAGCAAAGCCGATCCTGTGAGGTGCTTTTCTTCTAACCCCTGGCTGAAGGCGTCAATCAGCCTTTTGACAGAACTCGTGCCTGTGTTCAAAGATGGAGACGGCTCTGCCATCGATGGAGGAGTGCTGGGAGGTGGAGTAGCCCTTAAGGGGCCTTTCCCTGATTTTTTCTCTTTCTCCTTGTCATCCTCATGTGTGCCCACCTCCTTTTCCCCCAGAGAGTTTTGCCTTGGTCTAAGCTTTTCTTGGCTTGTACAGGCACTAAGGTTTCGGGGCAAAGAAGAACACTGACGACTGGAAACTGTAGAATGAGTGTCAGGAAGCTTCCCTGCCCCTCTTCGTTTGGTAGGTCTCCCTCTGTCGTCTTCCTTTGAGCCGGCCAAGTTCATCCTCCCGATTCGCTGACTCAGGCTTTTCTGTGTCCTTTCCAGTTCCAACAGGGTAGGATCCTCTGCTTTGCTGCGCGGGGATTCTGATGAGCGCGAGCGGCGCTGCGCTGTCACAGAGTCCCTCTTCTTGATTTCCATGGAGGTCGCACCATGGGCAGCGGACTGTGACCGCTTTAGCTTCTGCTTCTCTTCCATCCAGTGTGGTCTTTCATTCCCAGAGCTGCTTGCCTGCTTCACCTTTGAAGCGGGACGCTGTTTGGGGACAAAGTGTATACGTCCACTGATGGCATCTTTCATCTTGAGTGTCATCTCCACATTTTGGGGGTTCTCAATGCGCTTAGTTGGTAGGCGGCGTGGTAGGTGACATTGATCAGATGTGGAACCATTTGCATAACCCTTTATTTCCTCCTCATCCTCTTCCCCATCAGCATCATCCATAGAGGCTAAGCCCAGCAGGGATTTGTTGTCTCTCTGCTCTTTTGCTGTAATGGTGCAGGAAGAGTCAGTTGAATTTAGTGACATGCTTGTGCTCATTCTCCTCATCGGCCCGCAGCTGGACCCCCAACGCTTCAGAGAAGTGTCTGATATATTACTGACAACTCCAGCTGACTCCAGACTCTCTCTCCGGCGCTCAGAGCCCACGAGTGACCAGCTCTCTGGCCCGATTCCGCTGTCCTCACTATATAATGTAGAGTCATCCGGACCGGACTTGCGCAGTGTAGCTAATTCGAAGCGAGTCAGGACCTGAGCCAGCCGGGTCTCCACAGCACGCCTCACTTTAAGCTTCTCATCCAGGAGCTCAGAGACAGATGCAAAATATCCAACTGCATCTTCCAGAGCAGAGTCTGCAGTCCTTCCTAGTGAGTGACTCACGAAGCGCATTCTCTGCGTGGTGTACTGGAGCAGTTGCTGCAGTAGGTCGGGCGGTTGCTCTGGTACAGTTACAGGGTCCTTTGTCTTACCTATAGAGTTCTTCAGTGGGCACGGCCAAGACAGATGCTCTCCATTCTCCATCAGGATGCTCTCCCCCTCGTCGGCTATTTGCGCCAGCGTACTGTTCACTTCTTCGTAACGTAAGGCCATGAAGGACACCATGGGCTGCAGGGAAAGCCGAGTTTGTAGTGCCTGGTCCAGCAGGCCCAGCAGGACCTCATATTTGGCAATGCTGGGATTCAGATAGGCGTAGGCAGCGTGGTGCGCATTCACTAGAGGCTCAGGGAAGTCAACTTTTTCCTTAATGACAGGAGCTTTTTTCTCCTTTGCTTTCTTAGTGACTTGTCTGTTTACTTTGCCTTTCCGTACTTTCTGTCTGGCCTTTTTTTCCATCTTTTCCTCCATGGCATCGCCCTGTGTTTCTTTTGCCTCGATTTTGATTTCTCGCGTGCATAACTTGTCTGACACAGAGCCCACAGGAGTCTCTGTGCACAATGATGATCTCAGGGAGGTGGATCTCCGAGGGAGCTGGGCAGCTGGGTTTGTCTCTCCTTCTTCTTTAACCCCTCCCTTTCCTGCTCCTCTCTCCCGTATTTTATCATCTGCCTCTCCTGGATTTAAGGAGCTTTCCCCATCGTCCAACCGTGATGCTTCATTCTTCTCCTGGGATGCCGGTACCAGACCTCGACCTTTCTTCAGCGTATTCTGCACCCCAGGCAAACTGTGACCCTTCGACGGAGAGCAACCCATCTCGATGCGGCCTCACTCCTTCCTTTATTGAAAAATCTGACCATAAAGAGAACATGAAACACATACAGACCCTGTTAGCCGTCGACGAGTGTCAGAAACGACCAAACGGTGAGTAGATTGTGCAGCAGTATTTAACCACCTGCTGCCACTGTCATTTTCAGCTGCATTTGACTGGAATAGTCCTTGAGATTGTTGAGGGGTGGATTTACTCTAAAGGAAAGGAAAAAAAGAGTGCCAGGTTTAAGTTCCTTCCTCTCATCATCTCTCGTTTTCATGTTTTTTTTTTGAAGAAAAGTAAAAGACCCATCTGTGTTGGGTTACAGTGCTGCATCTCACCGGAGGGCTGTAGCTGGAGGGATTACAAGGGATTTGGAGCACACAGATGTCACTGCAAGGCGAATAAGACTCGCACACGCGCAAGAACTTAAGCTCATTAAGGTAAGTGGAAATGTTTTAGGGGCGTTTCACAACCCATAAGGCAGCGCATCCTCCTCAGAATTTTATTCCTTGGATGACCGGAATATTGTACTGTAAACGGCCCCAGTTTACAGGTCTGAACAATACAAATTTCTGAATAAATCTGAAATCTCTCAATGAATAAATAGTATACATTGATGTTATATTAAAAGTAATTAATATAATTATTTTTTAGTATTTTTTGTGTGTTTGTCATATGCTTTATATATACTGACGCTCCTTTACTTACGAACTTTCAGACATACGAACGAAGAGGACTGCAAGACCAAATTGTGTTTCCTTCCCAGCATCCTAATTCTTTGTACTTCCATATACCCTTAAAATGATGTTGAATAATGACTTACGAACATTTCAAATTACGGACGGCCTTTCGTAAGTAGAGGAGCGTCTGTATACCTTTTATATGATTGTGATATTGCTTTAAAAAGTTTTCATCTCCTGCACAGGACAAGTGGGTATGGAAAATGGATGAATGGTAGTTTTCTTGTCGTCATGGTAATCTGCTAATCTATTATAGTAATCTATACTTCAGTCATTGAAGAAGATTCGGTACTTAATCCGTTCAGAGCTCGGATTCGAATCGTAAAAAGTTCGAGTTCTGATCGAATTTTCCCCATAAGAAGTAATGGAAAACCAATTAATTGATTCCCGGCCCCAAATTTATTTATTTACATTTAAATACAA
Organism: Boulengeromyrus knoepffleri; assembly: GCA_026770805.1. Taxonomy (NCBI): domain Eukaryota; kingdom Metazoa; phylum Chordata; class Actinopteri; order Osteoglossiformes; family Mormyridae; genus Boulengeromyrus; species Boulengeromyrus knoepffleri. Next base: position 22,121,772 of record JABJVO010000026.1, read on the forward strand.
AATGAACAGGATAAAACAAGAAGAGCATATACTGTACTAAACACATCTAATCATTTTTTTCTTAATGGCTTCCAAAACGATAAAGTACCCCGACACTGCGCCAACACTAGACTATGCCATGCGGTCCATTGTTTATTTTTATTATTACTCTGTATTCGTCAATTTGTTCGTAAATCACAAACTTTTAGGTTGTGACATTTGTACAACTATTGCGTAACTTTTTGGTGAGCAATGGCTACCAAAATTATATAAAGTACAGTGTATTACCTGATATTTTCAATAAAAAAAGCACTATCACCAACAAATGATGCTATCACAGCGAATGCGTGCCGCATGATTCAATCCACTACAAGTTATCTTAGGTCGGCGTTCCCGGTTCGACTTCTGAGATTCAGATAGTGTTCTAGGTCATTTTTTTCAAACTGGTTGGTTCGACTTTATAAGAAATTCGACTTCTAATGAGTTACTGAGGTACCACTGTACTTGTTTCCTGTTATCCTACAGTTTTCCTGCAAACCATCACTGTTTAATGTTGGACAGCATGCACAGAACTTTATTTTCCTTTCACTTGTCAAGTTGTGCCTGAGCCCTTTCTTCTTCTGTCCTGTCACACATGCGGTAGCATTAAAACACACTTTATTCACAGTCTATAACCATGCACTGATATACTGGGTCACGCTGAACATCATTTCATACAAACGGGAGCTTCATGGAAAACATGGATGATTCATTTGTGAAATTAAATATCCTGCTCTCTCTGAGGACTGGACTGCTTAGTGACAAAATATAAGAAAGAAATTTTCCTATCGACCAATGCCATGTTATCAGTAGTGATATTCCCACCCACTGTAAGTTAGCTCCTCCCAAAACTCCAGAAGAAGCCTTATTATTGGACTGTTATGCAGCTTGTCAGGGGGCTTGGATGCCAGCACAACAAATAGACCTTAGTAAGGGATTAGTATAATCTTCAGTCTTGTCCCTGTAACCTTTAACTAGCATTGGCTACAAACCGCAGTTTGCAAAATTGAAACGCACAGCAGGGTGTAATCATTGGTAACTGGTGACTTGGGGTCAGATTTACCATTGCACTTTAACAATAAACATGTTTCTGGACACTGTAATCATGGCTATTACACGCCGAGGTAAGAGGTCGTTAACACCACAGTTCACATCGAAACATGTGGCCAGGTCACACAATAAGCCTAAATAGACAGAGTGCTCTTCTTGCAACTCTCATCAGTTACTCTCAGCTCAGTAACCTCTGGGGGCCTGATAACTGCAGCTCATTTTACACAGACACACACACACACAGACACAGACAGACACACACAATCAAGCACACACACACACACAAGGTTTGAAAAAGGTACACATGAAGACGGCAGTGAGTTAAGTTGTAAATTTCCTTTCCATGATCGTCATAGGAGCACGTACTGTCTGACTCAGCATGAGAATGTCCTTCCATCCGTAACAGAGCTGTCAAAACCACTTCTGCACATGAATGCACTAGCTGTGGACTGACCCTGACAATCTACTTTTCTAATTGGTTTGTTTATATGATATTTTGTCATTCTAAAAGGTTATTTCCGCATATATTTAAAGATGTTCTTTGTTAGAAACCTTACAAATACTTAAAATGGTATCAGACCGATCTCTCATGGTTCTGCATAGCTGGCATGCTGATGTCACACCTGATACCACAAGGAGGCTGCAATCTGATTTCTCGCTTAAACGGACTCGTCTGGCCACATTCTACTGTAAACAGCAGCTCCTGGCTGCCATTCAAACAATTACAGTTTGAAGATGGAATGAAAGATCAAGTGTTTGTCTTGTTTTTTTTTTTTTTGAAAGGAATTGTTTTAGATACCAAGAAATAAAGATACACAGATACCTTCCATCTGTGCAAACATACACTGGCAGATACATGTCTGATACGAGTCCGCAGTATTCTTTCATTAATTCTTTTAGTCTTTTCAAACCACTGCAAATAAAATCCATCCATCCATCTTATCCAGGGTGGCCAGGGGTCCGGAGCCTATCCCAGACACTCTGGGCGCAAGGCAGGGGACAGCCCAGGACGGGGCACCAACCCATCACCGAGCAGTCAGACGCCATTCACTCACACAAGCAATTAAATCACATATACGCAATATACAGTACATATACAATTAACTTCAAACTACCTCCAGTGCTGTCATACACTCAAATGTTACTTTTTTGCACTCACACAATTCCACAAGGTGAAAAACCATGTAAATTTGCATGCTTACTAAGTGACGTGCTGTACAATATACAGTACTTACATTCCATCATATTTGCTGTACACTATCGAAACCTGTTTCTGCCAGCGTGGTAAAAAAAAAATTTACAATTTAAGTCAAAATGGCAAAATGGTCAAAATAATGACTTAGTATCTCGAAATTTCGACTTAGTTATGTTACACTTCGTTAACGTATGTGCACGTGCCTGCGAGTGTCTCATTATTTCGAGATACTACGGGCTTATGGGATACTCCTGTGGGATTCCATAGTATTTTGTGCCTTTCTTTCTTTTACTCGTTATCCATGAGTTCTCTGCCTGTCCTGGGTCTGCTTGCTTATAGTACATGCTGTTTGATCGAAGCATGGTATGCCCATGTCAGACATGCAAAGTATTTAATTTAAAGATGATTCTAATTCTGACAGTAGGATGACACACTAATATACTAATTATAAACATCCTTGAGCATGCTCACATGATTTCTGTGTTATCCTCCTGAGACCCCACCCATTCATTTATGTCCATTGTAGTGGACATTTTGTTGTTGCATCTTTTCACTGATGTAAGGAAACATATTTATCCCTGTTGTACACTAAAGAGGACATGCTGTGAAATTAAAAATAAAAATACATTTGAAAAAATATAAATTGTAACATGTCTTATTTCCTCCAAAGACAAATAACCTAAAATTGAAGGACACTTTTTTCCTTGGGTCTCAGGAGGTTATGACCGTAAAACCTCTTTTAGGGCTTCAAAAAATATCTGCTAGAGAACCTATGTATGAGAAGCAGGAATATCAACTGAAGATGAATGGAAAATGAATGAAAATTTTGCAAGAAGAAAAGAAGTGTAAAGCACATTAATTTTATATATCAGAATCAGTATGTTCACCAAATGTACATGGGAATTATATCTGGTGATACAGCACAGAAAAAAATTGAGAGTAGGCTAAGAATTAAAAAGTTTCAAAGAGGTCGTCAAAATAGGGAAAATAAATAGAAAAACAAAAACAATAAACAGAAAAATAGAAAAAATGGCAACGATAGAAAAGAAAAATGGGGTTAACAGTATGAATGCAGTATGAATGCGGTAACGTCTATTGTAGTGCTAATAAAAGATTATTAAAAAGGTTTATCTTTGGAAAATAGTTAAAAAGGTACAAACGGAGGGGATGTATACTTTATTTAATGTAACAGAAATTGAAATCATTAAAATTTCTATTATAAAGTAATGTACTCAGATCTATAAACTTAATTTAAACAAAGTGATTGCAAAACATGTAGTTCAGTATGCATTTAGCGGATTGTTATCTCACATTTTCACTGACAAGATAAATATCTTACGAAAAAACTCCATTAATGAACCATAGATATTTGCATTAAAAAGTATTACCAGCATGTACCATATATACTACCCACGTGTACCATATGTATTACCAGTATATACCATATGTATTACCGCCATGTACCGTATATATTACCAGCATGTACCATAAATATTAACCATATGTACCATATGTATTACCAGCATATACCATATGTATTACCAGCATGTACCACATGTATCTCCGGCATGTACCGTATGCATTACCGGCATATACCGTATATATTACCAGCATGTACCATATATATTACCAGCATGTACCATATGTATTACCAGCATGTACCATATGTATTACCAGCATGTACTGTATGCATTGCATTATTGTTTTTCCAATCTCACCCTGGACAGGGTTGCAGGCTATTACCTATACATGTGTATATCCAGAAATACATATATTTTATTATATTCAATGAAAGTTTGATTTCTTTCATTTAATTCTAACCTTGTTAAATATTAAGAGACATTTGGAGAGGAATGCCTTCTCGTAGATGGGAAAATAGGTGTTGATCAGTAAGCTGTAAGCCACACATCACATATATTTGTCGGATATCTCTGAATCTATGGATTTTGCTATAGTGTCTGGATACAGTTCGATGGCCCAGAGTCTATGGATGCACGGGAGGTTATTCCATGTATGTACTGGAGGTATTTTCATGCCTCTTCTTACTGTTGAGTTCAGCATAAATGTGTTCATAATTGTTTGCATAGACCTTACAAAGGTACAATGTTGCTTTTAAATAGAGGAACTCCTGACCCTTCTCCTCAGACAGGTC
>JABJVO010000026.1:22138090-22152641 GCA_026770805.1 Boulengeromyrus knoepffleri
GTCTTGCTTCTTCTTGCAAAGGATCATGTAGCACTTTGGGAAGAAGTGACAGAAAATGATCCCGTGGTTGGAGACCACGATGGCTGAGGCCTGGACAGCTGAACGCTGTTGATTCTTTGTGACGTAGACGGGGATGAAACAGACCCAGACAAACAGGTATATCAGCATGCTGAAGATGATGTAGCCAGTCTCGTTGAACCGATGAGGGACCTTCCTGCCCTTGAAGGCCAGGAGGAAGCAGATGAAGGCCAGGAGGCCAATGTAGCTGAGCATGATGCCAAAGCCCACACCAGAGCCCTCGATACACTGCAGCTGGATCTCCATGCTTTGGTTGGAAGTGATGGAGTCCAACCTGGGCGAGTCAAACACCAGCCAGAAGATGCAGATGAAGCCTTGGATTATGGTAAACAGCACGATGATCATGATGGGCTTGTAGAGCTTTTTCAGATTATGCTGCTGGTGCAGGTCAAAGAGGAAGGCGAGGAAGGTACGAAACGCCTTGACCAGGATGCAGGACACACAGAGTGTGAAGCCCATACCATACATGGTCTGACGAGTCTGGCAGATGGCATCGGTGGGTTTCAGCATGAAGAAGATCACCCCTACAAAGCTGACGAGCAAGCCAGCCATCATAACGTAGCAGAGATTCCCTCCAGCCACCTTCACGGCAGGGCTGTCTCGGGCCACTAGGAAGATAATGAAGACCACCAGAAGCAGCAAGACCCCCAAGCACTCAAACGTAAGCAATACAACACCATAAGGATCAGACCAGCTGAAGAAGTCTTCTGTTCTGCGGTGGCATTTGACCCAGCCCTTCAATGACCAAGTGTCAAAAGGGCAATTTAGACAAGTATCAAGGTCTGTAGGAAACATGCAGAGAAATCGAAGATTGGCATTTTGCATTTCAAATTCATGATTATTTGTAGCACACGGATACAGACATTAAATGAGAAGCAATCCTATCCACATGAAAAACACACATAATCAATGAGCTCTTGTCACACTTACTGTAGGCATCAGAGTAGGTCCCTTCCTCGCACTGTGTGCAGTTAAAGCAGCAGGAAATGTTCAAAACCTTTTTAAATGTTCCATGGGGACAGGATGGTGAGCATTTAGACTCTGGGACCTAAGCAGAAAAGGAACACTGTTTACAAAATGGCAGATTTTTATAAACATGGAGATTTTATTTGGGAAACATTACAAACCGTGTTGTTTGGAGTATGCCAGTCAATTTTATTCACATCGACATCCACATTGCCATGATTTGGAACGTATTGTCCAACTACTGTGAAATTTCTGCCATCTCCATCTCTCATCCAGTTAATCAAGTCATAGCCGTTCACCGCGTCGCCCGACTGGTCATAGTAAAACTGACGGCTGTCAATTGTAAAATTGATTTTTTTAATTTCTTGCAGAAGCTGAAAAGCATATCCAAGTAGAACATAAAATTATGCACGTTACAAAATGTAAATGTTTGAATAAATCAGGAAGCAAACATACATTAAGAAATGTAAAAAATAACATATTTATGAGTAAATCGAACTAAAAGCTGCAGACAAATATAGTCTTGTTGGTTTTTTGTTAGAATTTTGTCCTTGACAATCTAGGGCAATAACGTCTTACCTTCCAAGGAGGAAAGTTTTTCTCACCAGGACACACAGTCTCATTGCAATTCAGGAGTTTCTGCAGGGCATGAGCAATGGACCAGGTAGCCAATCTCTCACCATAAGTTACAGTGGGATCAACAGCACTTATCAAGAAGACGTCATTAGCTTCCTGAGGATCAGTAATGTTGCAGGCACTGGGAGATGTAAAACTCAGGGGTGCAGGTGCAGGGCATGAATCCGAGGCGTTGCTGGCGAGACATTTTCTATACTGGAGTATCTCAGGGGTACAGCCGAACCTCAGGTTCTTGTATTCCTCGATAAAATGGTTTACTGCTCCTGGCTCTGGCTGTAGGTTCTGAAGGAAGTCACTAAATCCTGGGTTTGGTCCTGTCATGAAGCTAAATCCAAAGATATCTCCCACGTTGTTGATTCCTGGCATGCTGGCTAAGAGTCGAGACATGGACCAGATGTCACTGGCAATCCAGATTCTGGTAGTGTTGGTGCGGATCATCTGTTTAAAGAGCTTCATCACCAGCTCCTCCTTCAGGATAAGGAGCACCACCTGGGCTGCTGAAGACCTGATCTTCTCCGCCACCTCTATGATCCGCCCGTCACAGTCACCGTAATGTAAGTAGTGCGGTAACACCTCCTGATATGCCACACAAATGTTCTCCATCTCGGAATCCAGCAAGAAGCTCTGGAGGGCTGCCTTGCCGTAATCGTCATCCCCGTACACTACGCCAATCCAGTCCCAGCTAAAGAAGGCCATGAGTTTGGCCAAGGCTCGGGTTTGGTGCACATCGCTGGGCACTGTGCGCAGGAAGGACGGGAAGCGCAACTTGTCGCTCAGGATTGCTGCAGAAGATGATGTGCTAATCTGTTGGGATGAAACATGCAGAGAAAACGTCAATTGAATTCAGTTTTATTTGTATAGTGGATTTTCACAACATTACATCGTCTCAAAGCGCGTTACGTTATCCCCGCCCAAAGCTCCAGTGAGCGAGCCAGAGGCAACAGTGGCAAGGAAAAACTTCCTAGAAGGAAGAAACCTTGGGAGGAACCAGACGATGGGGGCAATGCTTGCCCAGGAGGCAGTGCTATCGTTCGGCAACTGGAGGGTTGCAGGTTCGAGCCCTGTTTCCTCCTGATCCCATCAAAGTGTCCGTGAGCAAGACATTGAACCCCAAATTTCTCCCGGTGTGCAGGTTGACGCCTTGCATGGCAGCATCTGCCACCGGTCTATGAATGTGTGTGTGGATGGGTGAATGTGAGGCATTAACTGTAAAGCGCTTTGAGTGCTCGTAGGAGTAGAAAAGCGCTATATAAATGCAATCCATTTACCATTTACTCAAAGGGGGAGCCCATCCTCCACGGGCCAGCAGAGGAAGTCAGTGCCCAATCCCAGTCAATCAATAAGGGCCACAATTAATATCCTTCACCATAAGTCCCAATAAGCTGTGTGTGACTCACCTGTGGAACCATGTAAAGACCTAGGAGCCTGGCCACAGTAATGGAGACCTCTGAGAAGCGAGCGCCGATTACAGCTTTGACCGGAGGACGCTCAGTGGGGTCGCATTCAATCTGCAGCGTGCCGCTGCTGGACAGCAGGTACTCAGTGGCTTGCAAGGCTTTATTGGGGTTAGAACATGTGTCACAGACCATGTACCCAATCCGCACTCCGGGGAGGAAGCCGGAGTCGTTGATTGTTCCGATGGTGTGGATGACAGCCAGCGATCGCACAAAAGAAAATAGATTAAAACTGCAAAAGACAAAATATATACAGTATATTCAACAACTAATAAGCAGCAGTAATAAGCAATGAGAATATATGTATAATTAGATTGAAAACAGCATATTATAATGTGTCTGGTTGTATGAATTAATTCTGTTAATTGCATTAGCATAATATCCTATGTATCATTAACGTCAGCCTCTTCTCTCACTCTGTGCAGTTGAAGCGTTGCGGTTGTGTCCGTTCATTCAGGGCCTCCACAGAAGCGTAACAGGAGCTTAGGACCCCGATCAGGACGTCGCCGGGTGCCATTGCCCCACAGGTCGACTCGCAGACGTTAGCGCAGCCTCCCAATCCCAGCAGCAAGGAGACCCCCAAGGGAGAAATGAGCCAGAGAGCAGGCATGGCACGCCGTACCGAGCGACGCATGTGGCAGAATGCAGCAGGTGTCCAGCTAGCTCGCGCTTTGAAAGGCAGGAAGGGAGGTGACTGCGTACATTTAAGCAACTTTTCTGGCATGAATGCGAACAAAAGCAAGGCTCCAGGTTACAGCGGCACATAATTACCTGTGGGAATCCTAGCTGCTGTTTCCCTATTGTTTCACGCATAGAATTAAGGTATCTAGAAACTTTGTCTTTTGTTTTTAAATGATGATGCTTATCTGATGTCATTATGTTTGTGTCCGATTTTCAAAAAATGCCATATATGGTGAACCGTATGTCCGTGTAAAACAATTGTAGCACAACAGTTTACTCGATCTGCGCTTGGGTAAATTCCAGGTCACCACTGCTGTGACCGTGAATGCACGTAATGCTCACCATTCTGGCATGTTTAAAGATCTTATTTCAGTTTTCCATTGTTGCTCACCTGCGCCTCAGAATTTACATAAATGGTCTTCTCTTTGTCTGGCCTTACTGACAGCCAACTCGCATTTCACGCACTCACATATCTATGACCATCAGGCACATGAGCCCAAAGCAGGCAGAGTATGGAAGAGATGACACAAAGAGTGTTTGGTATAAAACAGCAGCCATGAGCCTGTGACACTAGTCAGGCATATTGATAACCTTTCCGCACAAATCCCCTGTAGATGAACTGTTTGTTCAGCAGTATATATGCATAATGGGGGGGTGGCAGGGTGCTGAAGCCTGAAATTTGAGACGTGCTCTGGTAGAATTTGTGGTTAGCTTGCTGGTTGCCGTTCATCATGCTACGTGCAGTAGACATCATTCAGTTTCACCTTTAACAAAAGGGAGATGTTTATGTGTCATTTATGACCTAATTGTGTCTGACATATCTTTATCTTTGTGCCATATGTTATGACTTCATCTGAAACATACAGTGAGATTTTTTTTTTTGTATCTTTTTAATGCACAGTGCCTTACGTAGGTTATTTATAGAGCAAGATCCAAACCTGCAGCATCACAACAGGAGGGCAAACTAACAATATTTTCATTCCGAGGGTCTGTCACAGCTACACTGCCAGCCATGCCTATGAGGGTGGACTTCGAAACAACCGTAGAAAACTATTACATCTGAGTTATAAGTCAGTGCTTAAGGGACAGGCATACCCAAAATCCTAGCAATGTGTTAGACATGACTGCAAATCATTCCACTTGGTATGTAGGATGCAGTAATGGCACCATAATCAATGAAAATAAAACAAAATAAAAACAGATATATAGTAACCCACTACATTGAGCGAGTGATATAGTATAAAGCAACTGTGGCTTTAACCACTTCTGGGTCAATATTGCGCATTTCAAAGCAATTTCAAATTAGATGTATGTGTGTGTCTGCTTATATATTATAGGTGACATATAGATATAATATGGCGTATGATGGCAATATATACAAAATACCTATCACGATTTTATATCACATGTAATACATCTTACTGTAGTAATAACAGGAATACAAGTTTCGCTCGCCACCCCGCCCCCGTCCGCTCGGTGCCGCGCGCCTAGTGACGACACGTCGCGTGTCGGAAGCGGCTGCACTTCACCTCGTACTGTACGTAAATCATTATGGTTGCTCGGATTCCCAAGCCGACTCAAACGACGCGTATACTGGGGTCTTCTGTCGCACCTGGGAGGAGGTACTGTGAAATATGTGTGAAATGTATGCAAATGGTGTACTTAATTGAATTGCGTTTTTCTTTTTTTGACAGTCATTGAAATGCGCCCCCACCTTTCCATCGGCGGAAGGCGAACACCTTGCTAGTCCTAGGCAGCTAAGCTGTCAGGCTACCAGTACGGCTACATAGTAGGCTAGCTAGTTTATTATTTAAATGTGTAGTTTAATTATTAGCAATGGCGTAATGTAATAATATTTCCAGGAGTAGAAACGAAGCGATCTACTGACATGGGTGTAAACGATATTCAGTCGCCCTTGGTATTGCGAGACCTAAAACCACCTTCCACCTGTATAGCTTTTGGGGATTCAAAATAAATGCTTTAAAAGTAACAGTGTGTATTTTTTCCACTTTATTTGCGATTATTTGGAGACTGGTTAGGAGCCGGCGTCTCCGTAACGTTTTGAGGACCGCAGCCGGCTGTCATCGTTGCGATTGCCCCATAACGTACAGAAAATGTCTGTTTAACCTCGTTTGAGTTAAATGTCATTCAAGTTTATTTCAAAGTGATTGAGATTCGATTTGCTGTACGTATCACTCGGCTTGTTACGATGCCAGAAGAGACTGGTAGATTTACCGAAATCTCCATGTTATGAAACGAGTTTTTGCTGCTGTATTTTTTTCTGTTATTTCTTCTGACGATTTTTAGAGGATGTGCAGTTCGTGCGAGCTCTGTAGTTCCGCAATTCAGCAGTAAATGTTTTCTCTGCTGCATTAATAATATAGGTGCATGGGTCCTGTATCGTAGTCTCGTTTACTCAGCCTCCTGAAGCGGCTGTCCATCGAACACGCCTTCCACGCTCGCCATTGGTGGACTGACCCAGCGTCGCAAAGAGCTGAAATTTGATTGGACTTGAGTGGATTTGGGCGGGACTTCATGTTGTAACGTGTTGCAATGTTGGGGTTACTTTAGCATGAACCCCTTGTTTTATGAGTCAGGATTCACGCCCTTGCCTCTGGTGCTGTAGTTACGAGTCACTTTATTTTTATATTTATTTATCCGCCAGTGATTCAGTTTAAGTGCATGCCATAGATCATGAAAATAAAAAAAAACTCCCAGATATAGATAATCGTTAAAAGTCTTTGCTGAACTTCGACGTCAATCATCATTAATTGGGGTACATTTGGACGGCTCCATCCATCAATTTTCTGTACCTGCTAGTCCTATGCATGGACACAGATGTCCGCAGCCTATGCCAGAGGCAAACGGGGCGCCAGCCCATCGCAGTGCACACACACACACACTCACACCCACGGACAATCTCGCCAACATTTGGATGACTCTAGAATAGAATTAAGTTTTCACTTTTCATCACAACCTGGATTTAATCCAAGTTGCGTTGAAATACATTATATTTTGTCACTTATTTTTCTAATAAAACATATTGCAACCATATTTTAAAATTCTATACTCTTTTAAAGGTATTTAATTATCATTTTGTTACTGCTGTTTTAGTTTCACTTTGCATGAAACATAGCCTGTGCCGAACGGAATGGCTGGTGCGTGTGAACCGACAAATGGAAAGAAAAAATGCCTTTGAACTGGTATAAACCCAGAGCTGCCCATTCAGCTCCAAAGGGCAGGGAACATTTAGAGAGTTTACTAGAAGAAAGTACCTGTTTATCCTCTTTATTCAAGCTTGCTCTGTGAAGCTCCAGACAAAGGCCTCCTTACACCCCCGCACTTCTTATTATATTATAATTGTATGTATTTATATATGTATTTTTGCACAAAGGGACTGTTTCCTATGCACTATGTCTGGTTTTGAAAAGATTGGTATGGAGGGGTAGTATTCTGGGTGCATCAATGCCCTACTAGTGAAGTTGGATTGCACCATAAAGTTTATTATGCAGGTTTTTGAGGTTTTTTGATTTAAATACTGCAAACAAAGCTCCTGAAGTACATTTTTACTCGGGTAATAAAAAAAGTTAAACCCAAGTGTTTGAGTTGTTACTTCTCCCTGTTTCTTAGGAGTTCCCAAAACAAACCTTGGACCTTCTGGTGCCATTACTGTACCCTACAACCCCCCCCTAAAAAGAGGAGAAATGGGTGCTTGCTTTTCTACTACTCAGATGAACAGTTTGTTTGTTTGTGTTGGTGTGCATTTTGCAAGATTTTCTGTCCAGGGCATTATTGGAGGCATCAAGACGAGAATGTCCAAAAGAGTGACAGTGAGAGATGTAGGGATAGTATACCCATACCGTGAATGTCTGTGCTATAAATAGCCCGACTGCAGTGTCCAGAGACACGGGGATCAGGGTTTGTAGAGGGGGATATTGCAGGGGCTCAGCTGTTTGCAGTCTTATTTTGAGTTTTCTTTGACTCCAATAGCTGGGTTCTAGATCCTTTTTTATGGAGGATGGTGAATCTTTGGGCCAGAATAACAGTAAGTTGGGGTGCCAGTTGTTTGTGTGCATGTACTAGAGAGAGAAACTGTGTGTGGACAGTCTTTCGTGCTGGAATCCAAAGTTAACTCTTGCTTATCTTGTTCTCTATACATATGGGTTCAGTTTTTTCCCCACTTGATTTGAGTGGATCTCCCCATTCCACTTCTGATACACCTATAAATGAGTATGTATAGTGTAGTTTGTCAGGAATAATTGTAGCTGTTTTTTAAAAAGCTGCTTTCAGTTTCACGACCGGCTTTATTCTGATCATGTGAGTCATGTACTTTAGTGGGGCACTTGCTGTCGTGACCTTAATCCAAGTGTTGATTCAGATGAAAAATCCTGATGATGCCTCAGTTAGTGCTATGGATGTTTTGGCACTTCTACAAATTGACACAGCACGTAGTACCGAGTTCAATTCTTGATTTAAAAACGAGACTCCAGTCAGTGCTCTGAATTTTTCTCAGTTCCTGATGCAGGTCCAGATAGGTCTTGCACAGTTGGTCATATGACACATGTATTTATGTAGAGGGGCCATGCAGTGGGGTCAAGTCAGGGGGACGGGTCTGTAATAGCTTTTATGTACTGCCTTGCAGCAGAAAGCAAAGACTGTATAGGTTGCTTTGAAGCAAAATGATTCCTTTCAAGAGCTGGTTTCATGTTAGTTAGGTCTGTTCATTTGTTTAGTCAAGGTGGTTAACTCATAAAATACCCAACAAGGTTACATACTTATTTTGTTTTGTGGGTGCATATCTTTTATTGTCATTTACTTCAGACCTCTTCTAAGTGGTGAATGAGCCAACAAAGTCCCTTGTCCTCCTCTACAGAAAATGGCTGATCCAGTGCAATAATTAAATTATTTTAGTAGTTATGTCTTTGGTTCTGCTGGCTTCAAATATTGACCAATTTGGCTGATACATGTGTGTTAACTGATATATCGTGCATCTCTAATCTAACGGATTGCACCAGACTTTTACAACAGCAATGACTGGATGCCTCCTGACGTGTTATGGCTGTGGCAGGAGGCATTGTAGTAGTTTGATGGCAACAGGTAGGAAGCATGCCCAGTGGGGCTTCTTTGTACATGGTGGTAGAATGAGCTGGTGGATAAAAGGGCTTGAGAGGTTGCCTGACAGAACGGATGGGTAGAATTGTCCATGACGTTCTTCAAGTTTTGCAAACATCCTCTTCTCTGTCACTGCCTCCAGTGGTTGCAGAGTCACTCCTGTGATGGAGCTGGCCTTTTTGATGAGTTTATACAGGTGTATGACCTCAGCTGACCTAATGCTGCTTCCCCAGCATGCAAACTACTGTACTACTGATGCCAAACGTCTGTATTTTCCCCAATGCATCCAGGCCCCCCAGTGTGCTGGTGATTAGAGCAGGTGGGTATTTCTCACACCTAGTCCTAAGCTTGTGCCAGTCCCCTGCTCAGGGGCGTAGCCAGACCTTGTACGATGCGGTCCATAAGTGCTCCATACCTTTGGTTTGTTGGTGAAGTGCGACACCTGGGGTGTAGAAGTATTTACAGGTGGGGGAGGGGGCATGCTCACCCCTGGCCACCCCTTGGATTCATCCCTGACATTGTTGGCCTGAATTTATGCATGTCCCAAGACGAGCGTAGCCTAAACCTGAATGTGTCCTACAGAGAGAGCATTCTGCACCTACATACGTCCCAGTTCTTCTCTGGCATGGCCGTATGTAGGCCTCACTCACAAAGCGAGACGTGCGACATGGTTCCCCTCTGGGTTAGACCTATGTACGTTCGGATGTCTCTGAACTGGACTTGAGCACACCCTGGCCCCCATCAAACCTGTCCCTAGACATGTGTTGGTCGTCCTCTGAGATATCGGTCTCTCACTTGCCTGAACCTAAGCACATGTTGGCCCCTTGTTGGCTTGCATCTTTGCACATCCCAAAATGAATGTGGCCTTTAAACCTGTCCCACAGTGATGGTGCGCTGCACCCTAGCACACCTGGACCAACACACATCCCAGGGCAAGCATGGCCCGGACCTCAGTGTGGCCCAGCCTCTCTTTGGACTGGCCTTGTGGGTGTGACAGTTCCTTGCTGGACTTGGTCTGCGTGTGTCTCCCTCTCTGCACTGTGTACATCACAAATTTCTCCTGTGGGCTACAGTTATATTTGTGATTATAATTCAGTAGTATTATGCCAAATAATTTTTATTCGCACCCAGTTTGTCATGTTACCTGTGCTTGGAGACACCGTGGCAAAAAGTGGCCAATTACTTGTATGTTTTGTTCTTTCTCCCTGCAGGTCCTGAGTGGGACATGACCAAGGAGGATGTTCCAGAGTCATCGCAGGGAGACTCTGTCCAGGATAGACACCAAAACCTCGACCGGCCTGTTGTCCACCAAGTGGCGTCTGCCCCGATGCCTTTGGACTGTGGTGAGAATGTGACATTAATAAAAGGGCACAACAGAAGGACTTGGCCTGTACCTGGCTTTTTATTGTAATGTTTTTTGTGACACTCCTCTCTCTTTTATGGGTGAAGTGCTGCGCAGTTTCCTTGCGTTCCTCGGGCTCCCCCCGTTTCACTGTGTACACACGCTGCGCAGTTTTTAGGAACCCCTCCTAGGAAAAGTTTTTGTCTTATTTTCAAACAAGCGCAGTCCTTTTTCATTGGTTTGTAATGGCTTTATAGACGTTTGTTCCTTTTTGGTGCATTGGAATTATATCATCATTTAATTTTAATTCTTAGTTCCTTTTTGTCCTTTGTTATTTAATTAAACAGAGGGTTTAATGGCCTAGCTGATAGCATTGTACTGTTTGTTAAAAAAAAAAAAAATCAAAGGATTAGGTTCTCTTGGAAGTTAATTATTTTTTCCCTCAGAGTTTGGTCCTTCTGGTGTCTTGAGTACTGTGGTGTCTCCTACTCTGGAGTAACAGATGACCTGGCTGCTCTGTCCCCGTCGACAGAGTTCACGTTCTTTGACCCTAGCGAGCCGCAGTGCCACGCTGTGCTACTGGACCCGCAGACCACCGTGCCGGAGCTGTTTGCTGTGCTGAGGCAGTGGGTGCCTCAGGTACAGAGGAACATCGGCCTCATCGGCAATGAGGTCAGCCCACCTGTGTGGCCCCGTACTCCACTGTTAGCTCCATTCCACCCAGCCCCACCTAATCAATCTCTCACACTGACTTGATTGAAAGTAACGTTGCCACTCTTACTCTTTGTTTAACACTGTTTTTTAAATGTTGTATATTTCAAAGTACAGACTCTCCTCTACTTGCGAACGTGATACGTTTCCGAACGGCCGATCGCAACTTGAAAATGTTCGTAAGTCGTTATTCAACATCATTTTAAGGATATACGCGAGTACAAATAACTAGGATGCTGGGAGTACGCACGATTCGCTGCTGCGCGGCGGGAGTAGCGGTCAGAAGTCGTGCTAGGCGGAACCGGCGCGCAGAAAAAAAAACTTGATGTTGCGGACAGGAAACGGGAGCCCGAGGAACACAATTTGGACTTACAGTCCTCCTCGTTCGTATGTCTGAAAGTTTGTAAGTAGAGGAGCGTTTGTATATGCTAATATATTTAAGTGAAGTTTGTGTTGTACATCAAGCAAGCCCCATTTTTACACCCAAATGCCCTTTAACTTTGTGCTTGACTTGGACCATCAGCTTTTGCCTGTAGCAGATTGTCTGTCTTGCTTAATAACATCTGTCATATTCAATATGAGAGAAGCAATTTCCCCTCAACATCTACTCTTAAGACTCACTCTTTATTACTATGGTGTTATTTGTTTACTTGTAAGAACAATGAAAATTGCCAAACCATCTTTTAGGGAAGCCAGTTGTGAATCAGGTATATTTTGTTTGTTTTCCTCAGAGGCCTCTCTGGAAATACCCAGTGTCAAAGCGTGACTTCCTGTAGTGCTCACATCAGCGCTCATCTATGCTTTCACATAGCTGTTCCTCATGCTGGTTGACATAATTCTGGAGTTTGAGATTCTTGAGGCGCTGACCCCATTTGTTGTTGTACTTTCTCGCCAGCGACTGTACACACTTATGCTTTATCGCTGGGCTGTATTCTTAGAGAGCCCCCCCAGCGATTGTCATGGAGGCCTGTGCCACAAGACTGTTGCACTTGCCCTTAAGGGCATCATAAAATCCCACGGTTGTGGCAGAGAGCGTCGCTCCCCGGCTTTCCAGGCTTGTGGGGGTTGGCTGCGTTAGGCCAGGCTGCATCATTACAGTTATGGTTTTCACATTTCACAGGTATGATTAGGCCTGAGGTCTTTTTGGCTAAGAGGAACTGCTCGTTATACTATTATAGTGTCAAGGGGGATTGTGTGCTTGGGCTTGAATTACAGGTTTAAGTTAACCTGTTTGGCTTGGTTTACTGGGGAATGTTGTTTGCATGATCGCTAACTGTACCCGTGCCATGATTGGCCATCCTCCATGGGCCTGGCAGATCCTGAAGCGAGGCTGCGGCATCAACGACCGAGATGGCCTGACAGACATGAGCCTGCTCCATTACTGCTGCAAGGCGGGAGCCCCCGGCATCGGTAGGCCGTCCCCGGGTGGCATGTGCGTGTAAATGCATGCACGCATGCATGCGTGCGTGCGTCTGCGTGTCCGTGGGTGCTTATTCTTAATTGCTGTCTGTGCATGCACATGGATAACGGACCTGCTTCGCAGGTGACGCGGAGGCGGCGGCCAGCTTTGCGCGGCAGCTGCTCTCGCTCGGAGCCGAGCCAGGGCTCCGGAGCCGCTGGACCGACATGAGTGCGCTGCACTACGCGTCCTACTTCGACGTGCCGGAGCTGATCCGCGTGGTGCTGGAGGCCGCACAGCCGGGAGGTGAGTCCCGCAGGCGTGCTGGAGACTGACACGGACAGGAATATATACACACGCACACGGGTACTATTTCCAGTCAATGCGTGCTTCTCCGTGTGCTCCTCTTACAGAAGTGGACGCCACCTGCAGCGATTTTGACTTCGGCACCGCCCTGCATATCGCCGCGTCCAACCTGTGCGTCTCTGCCGTCAAGTGCCTGCTGCAGATGGGGGCCAACCCTGCCTTCAGGGTGCGTCAGAGCTGTGGGAATGGGTGGGTGTGGTAGACAGCTCGCTGAAGGAGCAGGGCGGTGTAACATTACTGCAGTTATAAACATGCCTTCT
Source organism: Boulengeromyrus knoepffleri (assembly GCA_026770805.1). NCBI lineage: Eukaryota > Metazoa > Chordata > Actinopteri > Osteoglossiformes > Mormyridae > Boulengeromyrus > Boulengeromyrus knoepffleri. The sequence continues at coordinate 22,151,096 of JABJVO010000026.1, forward strand.
GCAGGTAAGGGGGCTCCCTTGGGGAAGGATTTGAACAGGCGTTGCTTTTTAATTTGTAGGGGACCATAAGTCACCTGTAGCTCCTCATGCTTTAGGCTTTGGCTGGTGAAGATGCACTTAATGTCATTTTGGTTGCCGCGGATGCAGATTTGAAAACAGCACAGCCGATTCAGTTTATTGCTCATGTGCGTCGATGAATCCTGTGATCTTGAGAAGCGAGCGGCATTGTGGCTGGGGCTACACACCAGCCAGGCAGGAGCCTCATGCACCTGCTGTAGGGGTAGTGGAAGTGCAGCATGGCTCAGAATAGCGGCGAGAGACCAGCGGGGGAGACGGTGCTCACAGTGGCAGGGAAGTGGGATGTTGGCAAAGTAGGCAGGAGGGATCTTTTAGTTCATTTGCTTTAGCCGTGGCACACATGCACGCACACACAGCCTCACACACGGCCGGCGAGGCCGCCCCCCAGGAGCCCCCACAAACGGGGCAGGCCGCCCTCCAGGAGCCCCCACAAACGGGGGGGGCCGCCCCCCAGGAGCCCCCACAAACGGGGCAGGCCGCCCTCCAGGAGGCCCCAGATTCAGGACTGTGCCCCCTTTCTTTGCAGAGTGGCCTTTCCCTGTATTTTCTGGTCTTTTCCTGTTCTTGTCCTTTTTGGTATAGTTGTCTAGGGTGCCCCCCCCCAGGACGTCACACATGTGGGGGCCTGTCACATACTTATTTATTCTCTAATTTACTTTTCTCCCCTGGGAACTTTCTGGAAACGAGCTGCAGCAATTCATCCCCTAAACTAATTTTGCAGCCCCGGAGCATGATAAGAAGCTGAAGCCAGGGGGGTCATGGCTTGTAAATAGAAGTAACTAGGTTGAATTTAATTAGTTACATTATTTTCACCATCATACTGAGGCGCGGAAGTTGGTAGGTTCGCAGGCCCAGCTGGGGAAGCCACCTTGCATCTGCCATCATGTTGCGTTCCACCACATGCCTGTATTCAGCTGTCCCTCATGGCCACATGATACGTATTAATCCAATGATTGGGCGGTGGGGGCGGGGCAGTATTGTTTTTGTCAGCAGTTTTTCAGTGATGCTCCCAGTTTTGAGGTGCATGGTTTTGCTGAGTGCGGATGTGCTATTTTTCATATTTGTAATATTACATTCAAAATGAAAAGATCACACATTGAAATATGGCATGCTCACAGTAGAAGCTGAAATATGATATCCTCACAGGACACAAATTTAAATATGACACACTGAAAGCTAAAGTCCCCAGAGGAAACACACAAACGAGTAAGGACAGGGGGGGTGTGTATGATTATCAAAAAACCTTTTACCTTGTGGGGGAATTCCTCTGGTCCCCACAAGGGAAACCTCAATTTTATAAAAATAAATCTGTGAATGAAATCAAAAACCTAAAAATGCCAGAAGTCTTGTATTTTGTTTGGTTACTTATGGTTGGGTGGGGGGGGGGGGGGGGTTCCATATTTAGAATTAGGGTTATTGTCATAAAAAAGAATGGAGAGGAGGAATATGAAAACAAGCACTGTATTTG